>SJYT01038431.1:137543-172344 GCA_006410635.1 Cephalophus harveyi | reverse complement strand
GAAGGAGATCAGCCCTGGGATTTCTTTGGAAGGAATGATGCTAAAGCTGAAACTCCAGTACTTTGGCCACCTCATGCGAAGAGTTGACTCATTGGAAAAGACTCTGATGCTGGGAGGGATTGGGGGCAGGAGGAGAAGGAGACGACCGAGGATGAGATGGCTGGATGGCATCACTGACTCAATGGACGCGAGTCTGAGTGAACTCCGAGAGTTGGTGATGGACAGGGAGGCCTGGCGTGCTGTGATTCATGGGGTCGCAAAGAGTCGGGCACGACTGAGCAACTTAACTGAACCGATGGCAAAACCAATACAGTATTGTAAAGTAAAATAAAAAGAAAAAAATAAATGGAGATATGAAGGGTACCACCACCACTAGGATCTTTAAGGAGGGTACTAATTGGTCCCATTTATTTCATCGGACTGTTTTTTTTTTTTCACTTTATTATCTTGGCCTTGGGTTTGGTGGAGAGGAGTTTGAGAGGCTTCTTCCACTGGGCCCTCCCCTATTATGATAGCTCTTATCCTATAGGCCAAATAACTAGAGCAGTGTCCTAACAATTATCAATATTTACATTCCAATTAGACATTTGAGGACTTGGGGAATAACTACTGGCTTGGACTCTGAATCTTTTGTAAATTGATCCTGGGTTAGGACTCCATTTATGACCTAGTTCTCATACTTCTGCATTCAAAGAGGGGGTGTTTAATGATGATGATTCCAGTTCTTGAGTATATTTACTCAGAGCCAATGGTTATTGAAATATTTGGTTATTTTCCTTTTCCTAGTGTACAGTTATCTGAGTAAATGGCTTTAGATATCTTTAGGACAGCATTTCTTAACCTTAGCATGACTCAGACTTGTGGCTGGATGATTCTTTGGTATAGGGGCCTATCCTATGGATCGTAAGATGTATAGCAGTATTCTTGGCCACTGCTCACTAGATGACAGTAGTATTCTCCCAATCATGAAAATAAAAAATGTCTCCAGTTATTGTCAAATATACTCTGGGAGGAAAAAAATAACTCCTAGTTGAGAATCAATGTTGTAGAAAAAGACCGAGAAAATCAATACTGTATATATTTTCTTTATTGTGCTGTAAGTATTTGTGGCCTGATTCATGTCCAGTCCTGAAACTGAGCAAAGGAATGTGACTTTTTATTTGTGCGACAACATTCAGTCTCTTGATTATCTATCTTTGATTTCCATTCATTATATGAGTCTGAGGTTAGCAAATTTTTAGTTTAAAGGACTGGACAGCAAACATTTTAGACTTGTAGGTCATTTGGTCTGTCACAACTACCCAGTTCTGCCATTCTGCCATTGTAGTGTGAAAGTAACCACAGACAATATGAAAGTAAATGGGCATGGTTGTATTCCAATAAAGCTTTATTTATAAAATAGGCTGCTAATCCATGGGTTATAGTTTACTGACCCATAATACAGATTGGGTAATACCTCTTTTTTTTTCCAATTACTCATTTGACTTGTCTCTAAGGATACTACATTCTACTATCTATTATTTGTTTCTAAAGGTAAAGCACCACCAGCTAGCCTCCATTATTTCAGGATTATTTTTTCCCTTATGGCTGTCAGTGAGCCTGCTTTTGTAATAGTGCTTCCATCATCTCAACCCAAATAAGACAGCCCCTCCTAAGTATCTCAACAATTCTGATCCCCCTTCTCACTACCACATTCATTAATGCTTTGGTGAACTGAGTACCACTGGGTTCTCTCACAAAAACATAATCAACTGATGAGTTTCCTAGCCTAATATGGTATACCCACTCTAAAATACACATTTTTGAGCCTTGTGATCTGTGTTTACTGTCTTCTATGGCAATTCTGGCCTATCTACTTCACTTAATGTGAGCCATCAATTTCTCTAAGTTCCTAAGAGCCATCCTAGCAGCTTCCTAGCACGGCTTCCCAAGGTCTTTTCCAGGGGGGTAAATTCTGGATTAACGGAGAATGCTCCCATACCAATATATGCTCTCTTATCCATTCTTATATTTCCCTTGCCCCTCCATGTTGATCCAACACCTTCATGACTCAGTACCAAATGTACTCTCTTGGCTCCTGTTTCAATTCAGTTCAGTTACTCAGTCATGCCTGACTCTTTGCAACCCCATGGACTGCAGTACACCAGGCTTCCCTGTCCATCATCCATTCCTGAAGCTTGCTCAAACTCATGTCCATAGAGTTAGTGATGCCATCCAATCATTTCATCCTCTTTCGTCCCCTTCTCCTCCTGCCTTCAGTCTTTCCCAGCATTAGGGTCTTTTCCAATGAGTCAATTCTTCACATCAGGTGACCAAAGTATTAGAGCTTCAGCTTCAGTATCAGTCCTTCCAATGAATATTCAGGACTGATTTCCTTTAAGATTGATTGGCTTAGTCTCTTTGCTGTCCAAGGGACTCTCAATAGTCTTCTCCAACACCACAGTTCAAAAGCACCAATTCTTCAGCACTCAGCTTTCTTTATGGTCCAACTTTCACATCCACATATGACTACTGGAAAAACCATAGCTTTGACTATATGCACCTTTGTAAGCAAAGTAATGTCTCTGCTTTTTAATATGCTGTCTAGATTGGTCATGGCTATTTTTCCAAGGAGCAAGCATCTTTTAATTTCATGGCTGCAGTCACCATCTGCAGTGATTTTGGAGCCCAAGAAAATAAAGTCTGTCACTGTTTCCATTGTTTCCCCATCTATTTCCCATGAAGTAATGGGACCAGTTGCCATGACCTTAGTTTTTGAATGTCAAGTTTTTAGCCAGCTTTTTCACTCTCCTCTTTCACTTTCATCAAGAGACTCTTTAGTTCCTCTTAGCTTTCTGCCATAAGGGTGGCTCCTGTTGGCCTGGTCCTCTAGGTGTTTGGGGGTATAGTCCCCTTTCTTCCTTAGAAGTTCAGTTTACGTTGGGACTTAGACCTATTTGGTGGTTTCATGGCCAGTAGGGAAGATAGGAGTAAACTGTGAAGGAATCACATGTTGCTATGTAAGGCAGAGTCCTCTGCATCATCTTCAAGGAAAGGAGGAATGTCTTTAACAGGAAGGAGTAGATCACTTTCTCAGGCCTAGAGTGTTCAAGGGAAACTGGGGTTGCAAGGATTTTTAGTTATCTGACTCTGGTGCCTCACTGTAACTCCCATGATTCCTGCACAATAAGGTCTCCAAATCTGACATAGACGACATTCTGGACTGTCTGTGGCTGGGAAACCAACCTTCTCTGGAGCACTGCTATTCCTATAGTTGAGTTATGAATCTGACCTTCAATATTTTCTCTCCTTTGCAGGAGATGATGTTTTTATATACTGCCAAATAGACATTTTGACTTTTACATTTTCTTTTCAGTCAGTGATTAATCACACTTAGCCATTCATAGCTTTTCTCCAATGTACTCATGGTACTGAACAGCCAACTGATTCCATTTTCTTTACAAATGGTGCTTCTCTAAAAATTCTCAAAATCTTGATTTTACACCAGTCAGTGATCAATATATTCTCTTAACTAATATCCTATCCTGTTTGGGCTTCCCTTGTGGCTCAGCTGGTAACGAACTGCCCACAGTGCAGGAGACCTGGGTTCGATCCTGGGTTGGGAAGATCCCCTGGAGAAGGGAAAGGCTACCCACTCCAGTATTCTGGCCTGGAGAATTCCATGGACTGTATAGTCCATGGGGTCACAAAGAATTGGACACAACTGAGCAACTTTCACTTCACTTCTATCCTGTGCACCACAAGTGAAAGTTTTAACAGTTTTAACAGTTACACTACTAGCGCGTGCCAGGTATTCCATCTTACTACCAGTGATGAAATCTTAATTGTCAGAATCCCAGTCAGTGACTCAGGTCCCAAATTCCAGTTTTAGTCTGCATCTTCTGACCACTCATGTGCTGTGTGTGCTCAGTCACTTTAGTTGTGTCTGACTCTTTGTGACTCCATGGACCATAGCCTGCCAGGCTCCTCTATCTATGGGATTTTCCTGGCAAGAATACTGGAATGGATTGCCATGCCCTCCTTCATGGGATCTCCCTGACCGGGGATGAACCCGGGACTCCTGCGTCTCCTGCACTGCAGGCAGATTCTTTACCACTGATTCTTTCCCCACTGGGGAAGCCCGGTGGAAGACCACTCTTCATACTAACTGGCTTAGGTAACAGCCTCCGAAACAAATATTTGTATTCCTATAAAATTACTGTGTAGTACCCTCAGGGTCAGCAGTTATGGAAGAGTCTAAAAAGTAAAATTACGCAAAGAAAGGAGTTGAAGTGCAATGCAATAGCAACAGTGTGTGTGTGCTTAGTCACTCAGTCACATCCAACTCTTTGCAACCCCATGGACTGCAACCGGCCAGACTCCTCTGTCCGTGGGGATTCTTCAGGAAAGAATACTGGAGTGGGTTGTCATGCCCTCCTCCAGGGGATCTTCCCAACCCAGGGATCAAACCCAGGTCTCCTGCATTGAAGGTGGATTCTTTACTATCTGAGCCACCAGGAAATCCCAGAGCCTCCTCCAAACTCAAGGGACTCTCTGAAGCTGGGATGGCACTTAATTGTTGTCCACACTTGTGTAGCATAGACAGATTTAGTTAAAAACTAAAACAAAACAAAAAGTACTCTGCTCAGTTAAATTTGAATTTTGGATGAAGATGGGGTAATTTTTTGTTAAGTATGTTTAAACATTGATACAAGAATTCTTGTTCATCTGAAATTCAAATTTAACTGGTGTTTAATATTTTATTTAACACTGTACTCTTGCAGAAAGGGAACAAATAACTATTATCAACCAGTCATTGGGAGAGGGGTGAGACAATTAGGTACCTCTCTTCAGCTGAGAGTAATTCCTGGAAAAAGACTCAGCCAATTGTCCTCTCAGCCCTCAAGATTCCCAGCAGCTAGGGAAATGAGTTCCTTAGTATTGAAGGAGGAAATATGGATAGAACACCACAGTTTCTACTTTAGCTAGGAGTAAATCTAGCAAAAGATATGCAAGATGTCTACACAGAAAATGTTAGAAAACTTTGGAGATAGAATGTAAATGATTTAAATAAACAGAGACATTCCATGTTCATGGATTGGGAGACTCATACTGTGAAAATGTTAATTATGACATCAGCCTATAAATCAATGAAAATTGCAACAGATATCTCTGTAGAAAAATAAATGACAAGGTAATTCTAACATGTATATAGAGGTACAAGGGATCAAGAACATGCAAGGAAATTTTGAAGAGGAAAAAAGTTGGATGACTTAACCTGATTTTTTCAGCTATTCAAATCAAGGCAGTATGGTATTGACATAAAGACAGACAGGGTAGATCAACAGAACAGAATACAGTGTATGCAAACAAACTCAGAGTGTATGTATGGACAACTGATTAATAACCAAGGTGTCATTGAATAAAAACAGTTTTTTCAAAGAATGGTATTAGGCAATTTAGGTATCTACACTGAATATGAAAACAGACCCCGTCTATAGACACAAAAATTATTCCAGGTAAATTTTTATCTAAATGTGTTAAGGTAAAATAGCAAAGCTTCTAGAAGATAACATAGAAAAACATCCTCATGAACTTAGGGTAGGCAAACATTTCTTAGACAAAATGGGCTCAAAAACATGAACAATAAAAGAAATGATTGATAGGGTTAGGGTTAGGCTTAGGCTTAATTTATATAAAGAGAATATCACAATATACCCATCAAAAGTGAAAATTAAACTATTTAGCAATAAAAAGGAATAAACTACTGAAAAAACAACACTGGTGAATCTCAAAAAAATTACATTGAGAATAAAAGAAATAAAATATACTAAATTTTTTTTATGAGAAATTCTAGAAAAGATAAATCTAACTAGACAAATGATTGACAGGAGTCAGTGGTGGGGATGAGAATAGACTGGGAAGAGGGAGAAGATAATTTTTTCAGTGATAGAAATATTCTCTACCTTGATTGTGGGGGCATATCCATTTGTCAGAATTCATTGAATGATAAATTTAAAATGGGTACATTTAATTGTATGTATGTATTGTATTATTATTATTATTATTATTTTTACACTTAAAGTAGCTCTTTAGAAGAAACTGGAAGGAAACTTGTCTGGAAGCTGGTTAGGAGATTATTTTGAAATGATGATGTTTCCTAGAGCGGGGGTCCTGAATGTTCAGGGAAGACTCTGAGAATAATGAACAATGGGGAAAGAAAAGACACTCATCCCCGGGCACATGGTTGTATCGTAGAGGAACTGTCTCTTATACACATCTAGATGTGTATAAGAGACAGGGACTATACAGTCCATGGAATTCTCCAGGCCAGAATACTGGAGTGGGTAGCCTTTCCCTTCTCCAGGGGATCTTCCCAACCCAGGGATCGAACCCAGGTCTTCCACATCGTGGGCAGATTCTTTACCAGCTAAGCCATAGTGGAAGTCCAAGAATACTGGGGTGGATAACCTATCCCTTCTCCAGGGGATCTTCCTGACCCAGGAATTGAACTGGGGTCTCCTGCATTGCAGGGGGATTCTTTACCAACTGAGCTATCAGGGAAGCCAAAAATCTGACACGCAGTTTGTTTCCTCTTGCTGCTTGAGAGAGAGATAAAAAATGTCTGACACTTGCAGCCTATTTCCTCCATTTGGAGACCCCTATCAGCCCTGGGATTTCTTTGGAAGGAATGATGCTAAAGCTGAAACTCCAGTACTTTGGCCACCTCATGCGAAGAGTTGACTCATTGGAAAAGACTCTGATGCTGGGAGGGATTGGGGGCAGGAGGAGAAGGGGACGACAGAGGATGTGATGGCTGGATGGCATCACTGACTCGATGGACGTGAGTCTGATTGAACTCCAGGAGACGGTGATGAACAGGGAGGCCTGGTGTGCTGCGATTCATGGGGTCACAAAGAGTCGGACACGACTGAGCAACTGAACTGAACTGAACTGAGCCTTCCTACATGTTACCCTCTCATTTCCCCCCTTTTCTTTTAGGAGAATTATGTTGCCTAGGGAAAGGGGCATCATTCCTAAATTGGTGAGGAAACATATTTTCCTAACTCTCATACTGAGGGTCTCTGATCCAGGGGCCCCAAGTAGTAACTGAAGGAAGTTGCCACAGTGGCAGGAGTTTGAGCAAACATTTGTAACTTGAAAGCCTTCAGGTGGCTAGAAACAAATCCAGTCACACAGTTACAGATGCAGGGAGCAAACAGCAAAAACAGAACAATCAGCAAAATTAAGTCACATTATGTCCACAGTTAAGGTACAAAGTGTTGCACCAGTCCATCTTAGGACTGTTAGATGTCATCAGATTAAGAAGAGGCATCACATATGATTGTTGTTGCCAAAGGTATTCACAGACTTGGAGAAAATCCTTTCCTTGAAGTGGAGATGCCCACCATGGGAAATCTTCCACTGATGAAGAGGTGAGCACTCTACAGACCCAGTAGTTAGACCAATTGTGGAATGTAGCGTAGGAGTGAGCCCAGGACAGGACAGTATTGTATTATACTTATTGTATATAAATTACATCTCAGTCAATTTTCTTTTTAAAAGGTGAAGCCGCTCAGTCGTGTCCGACTCTTTGCGACCCCGTGGACTGTAACCTACTAGGCTTCTCTGTCCATGGGATTCTCCAGGCAAGAATCCTGGAGTGGATTGCCATTTCCTTCTCCAGGGGATCTTCCCAACCCAGGGATCGAACCCAGGTCTCCCACATTGGAAGCAGACGCTTTAGCGGGCCACAAAGTGAGAAACAATGTCTGAAACACATATGACTTTCAAGAGCTCATTTCTACAATACAGAAAGAATTCCCACAAAGGGCAAAAGAAATAAAATTATGCAAATGAAAATGTACTCAATAGAGAAATTAAAATTAAACCAAAATGAATTATCTTTATATGCCTATAGGAATGGCCCAAATAACAACAAATGGTGTTACCAAGTGTTGGCTAGAACTCTTACACACTGCTAGGATTCTAAATTGGTAAAACACTTTGGAAGGCTGACAGTATGTACTAAAGTTGAACACATGCATGCATGACTCAAGAATTCTACTTCTAGGTATGTACCCAACAGAAAGGTTCAGTTCAACAGAAAGGTATACATGAGTATACCAGTGATATGTACAAGAATGTCCATAGTAATGACTTGAGAGTTCCACTCATGCTTAGGATATAGAAAGCCACAAGAGGAAACTGCTCCCACTCTCAGTTCAGGGAAGATGGATAATTTACCAAATAACTTTTTTTTGAGCCTGTCATAGAGTTGAGGTATCAAAGCAACCAAATAAACATAGCAAAGTGACAAGTGTCTCTAAGGAGAGATGAAACAGAACTTTTCCACTTTTTGGCAGAGCTTAAGAGAAAAAAAAATGGCCACCAAGCAAAATGGTAAGATGCAATCAGCTGGAATTTTATGAAATCCTTAAAGGCAAGTATAGATGACAATCAGTTTGGAATAACAAGAAGTTCTTGACACAAGAAGAGCTCACACTGATTCACAAGTTCACATCTGTGGAAATCTCCAGGTATTTGGAAGAACATTGGAGGTACGGCAGAGGACTGAGAGAATTCCCCCACTTTCACCCCTTGGTGATGCAGTATGTAATTAGCTACTGCTTGACAGTTAAGTAAGATGTCCAGTTACTTCCCAGCATCCTTCTTTTCTACAAAGTAAAGGTCAAGCTGTTGGTAGAAGAGCAAGTAACCCTTTCTCCCATAAAGTGCAAGCAAAAATCCATTGATTCTGGGCTCAAAGCAGAAGAAATTCCTATCTGTTTCTGGATGAGGGGTGGGTAGAAAATCCTCTTACTCTTGTCAGCCACAAGTTGACACTTGCCATGGGTGCTTGCCATCTACCTCTACAAGGATTAGGTCATATGCTGCTGTACCCCCTGAAGGAGTTCAGGGTGGAGAGCAGCAGAAATGAGGACCTCTGTGCTCCAGGAAAACTGGCAAGACAGGTCTTCAGATAGTCATATATTCTCAGAAGCTGATTTTATGGGCCCAATTCCTGTGTTCCTCATATTTAGAAAAGCATTAAAATCTTTCATGGTGAGTTTTTTTTTTTTTTTTCCCCATGACTAGCAGAAACTTAATGAGACCAGTAGAAACTTTCTATCAAAAACATGTTTGATTGCATGTACTCCCCTTTTACCAAAATCACATTTATACTGTCCTTTCCCCCTACGTCTTTGGAGAAACTTCTCAGAGCTATCTGAGGTGCTCTCTCCCAGGATGCAGTCCTCATATTGCCCCAAATTAAACTTAACTCACAACTCTCACAAGAGTAGCAGCATTGCTTTTAATAGCCCCAAACTGGAAACAGTAGAAATGTTGAATGTCCATCAATAGTAGAAAAGATGAATATATTTTGTTATATTCATTTAATAGAATATTATATAGCTATGGAAATAAATGAATACTGCCACACAATAAAACATGGATGAATGCCTCAAATATAATGTTGAATAAAAGAAACAAGGCACACTAGAATACATGCTATATGATTCAACTTAAATAAAAAGTTTAAAAAAACAGATAAATCTATGCTTTTATAATTCAGGAGTGTGGTTACCTACAGGGAGGAAGAATGAGATAGTGATTGGAAAGCTCAAGGGGCTTTTTGTAGAGCTGAAAATGTTTTCAATTTTTGACTGGTTACATGGGTCTATTGACTTTGTGATAATTTATAAAGATGTACATTTATTGGTTGCATACTTCTCTGTATATTTATGAATTAACAAAAGCAATTTATTTATAAAGATAAAAACATTATTTGTATATATAACTTTCACTTAGAAGCACATTGTCTATGAAATTAGACAAAACTGGAGAATGAACAACTCAAAATTTAAAAGTGTGTGTATATTTTTCCCCATCAGCTGTGAATTAGGATCTAAATATTTAATGTTAAATTTCAATTTCAGATGGTTTTAAAGTACCTTTAAATGGTATGACAGATGAATAGAGAGACAGATATTTGAGAATTATTGTATATAGATAGGTCAATAATTTCATTTCATGATTGAAAACAATTTGACAGAAATAGAACATACCTGAGAGGGAGAAATTAACCCTAATGAAATGAACCTGATATTCTAAAGTTCAAGTCATTACATGCTAGACTGTACATTTGGGGAACATTTTGTCCTACTTCTATATATAGGTAGATGTTATGCTTTTAAGACTTTAGTGTACTTTGTGGAAATTAACAGCAAGCAGAAGATAGGTTTTGGTTAATAGTATATGCTAACCTATAAAAGGCATTTCTTACCAAGGTTCTACGTTTACTCTCACAAGACCCTCTATTCAAAATATTGCGTTCTTTAACAATAGTCAGAGGATGGAACAGATCATAATAATTCAGATGAGTAAGGGGTATGCCTTTCTTGTGCAGAGCAGAAGATTGACTTTGAAAGAAGAGGTACAAAAGGAGAACTAGTGTGACTCTCCAACTATACATCTATTTTAGGAAAAAGCACTAATGAAAATTGAGAATCTGGCAGCCGATTGTCTTAAAATTGTGTCTGTGTGTCCCCTAGGAAGTCTTCAGGTATCCCCAAGGGTACATTCATCCGGGTATGAAAACTGTTATCTTAGACAGCATGTGTGCCCCTGCACCTAGAGCCTGTACATGTGAATGACCATAGTCACCAGAACCACAGAATTTAGAAATCAAGGTTACTTTACTGATGACAATGTGAAATATACCTGGACAGTTTCAAGGGAATTAGAACCAATGCTGGATGCATTCCTATCTGAGAGGAAGGGCAAGGAATATGGTGACCTTAGAGCAATGCCTCACCCCAGTACTGCTGCCTCACCTTTTCTCATTCCTCCTTTATGTTTCTATCTCTGTATCTGCACCCCAAGAGGAGTTAAGATCAATGCCCTCAAAGGAAGAGAAACGTCCTTTGAAATGATGATAAACACCAAGCAACAGCTTTGGGAGTGAATCTCCTACCTAAAGTAACACCTACTATAGGAACCTTTCAGCCTGCAAACAAGATGCATGGAGTGAGCAAATGCTTGCTCTTCTCAGAATTCAGGGGACAATGGTGACTTCCTCTCCATTGCAAAAAACAAACTGACAGGTGGCAGCTTGCATTTCAAACTGCTTTTCAAAATATTTGCATATGAATTATACAGAGGGGGAAAAAAAAATTCCCCTCACCCTGGTAACAATGGATTCTTATTCAGCAAGGATTAATAATCATTATTATATTAGCCTGGAGGAAATGATAAATATTTATAACCAAGTAACCTCTTAAAAGTTTAAACATCACATGAAGATTTAGCTATTGTTTCTATGAGAGGAGTATGCACAGTAGGACCTAGTGTAAAGAGCGAAGGTTCTAAAGTTCCAAGTCCCATTCTGGAGGCTGCTGGGGGCAGGTTGGCTGCCGCAATGTTCACTCCATGAACAGTAAACAGGCAGGGTCAGCCCCCACCCCTGGTCAAATGACAAAGGTCTATTAATGTTGAATCTAGATTGTGGTTTTTTTTTTTTTTCTCTATCTATACACCCTTCCTTAATAATCTCATCCAGTCTCATGGCTTTCACATCTTTATCTCACACCTCTCTCTAAGCTCGATGATACAATCAGCTGCCTTCTGGACACCTTCACTTAGATGCCTAATACATATCTCAAACTCACTTGTCTAAAACTGAATTTCAATTCATGCACAGCTTTTCTCGTCTCAGTTCGAAGTTCAAAAACTTCATACTCCCTATTGCTCAGGTTCAAAAACTTAAGAGTCATTCTGGAGTGCTCTCTTCTCTTGCAGCCACACTCAATCTATCAGCAAACCTGTTGACTCCATCTTCAAAATATATCCAGAGTCCACTCATTGCTTACCACATTCACTGCTGCCTTGTTGGTTTTGACCAGCATTATTACCTTGATGTACTCCTTTCCCGACTGGCTCAAAATTGGGAAAGGAATATGTAAAGGCTGTTTATTGTCACCCTGCTTATTTAACTTATACGCAGAGTACATCATGCGAGATGCTGGGCTGGATGACTCACAAGCTGGAATCAAGATTGCTGGGAGAAATATCAATAACCTCAGATATGCAGATGACACCACCCTTATGGTAGAAAATGAAGAGGAACTAAAGAGCCTCTTGATGAAGGTGAGAGAGGAGAGTGAAAAAGCTAGCTTAAAACTCAACATTCAGAAAACAAAGATCATGGCATCTTGTCCCATCACTTCATGACAAATAGAAAGGGAAAAAGTGAAAGCTGTGACAGATTCTATTTTCTTGGGCTCCAATATCACTGTGTGTGGTGACTGTAGCCATAAAATTAAAAGATGCTTGTTCCTTGGAAGAAAAGCTATGACAAACCTAGACAGCATATTAAAAAGCAGAGACATCACTTTGTTGACAAAAAGCAGAGACATCACTTTGTTGACAAAGGTGCATATAGTCAAAGCTATGGTTTTTCCAATAGTCATGTATGGATGTGAGAGTTGGACCGTAAGGAAACCTAAGCACTGAAGAATTGATGCTTTCAAACTGTGGTGCTGGAGAAAACTCTTGAGAGTCCGTTGGACAGCAAGGAGATCAAATTAGTTAATCCTAAAGGAAATCAACCCTGGATATTCATTGGAGGGACTGATACTGAAGATCCAATAAACACTTTGGCCATCTGATGAGAAGAGCTGACTCATTGGGAAAGACCCTGATGCTGGGAAAGACTGAGGGCAGGAAGAGAAGGGGGTGACAGAGGATGAGATGGCTGGAGGGCCATCAGATGACTGGATGGCTGGATGGTTGGATGGATTCAGTGGACATGAGTTTGAGCAAGCTCTTGGAAATAGTGAAGGACAGGGAAGCCTGGCATGCTTCAGTCCATGGGGTCACAAAGAGTCGGACAAGACTTAGCGACTGAACAATAGCAACAATTACTTGCCTCTGATTATTGCAATGGGAGAAGGCAATGGCAACCCACTCCAGTACTCTTGCCTGGAAAATCCCATGGATGGAGGAGCCTGGTAGGCCGCAGTCCATGGGGTCACTAGGAGTCAGACAAGACTGAGTGACTTCTCTTTCACTTTTCAATTTCATGCATTGGAGAAGGAAATGGCAACCCACTCCAATGTTCTTGCCTGGAGAGTCCCAGGGACGGGGGAGCCTGGTGGGCTGCCGTCTCTGTGGTCGCACAGAGTCAGACATGACTGAAGCAACCTAGCAGCAGCAGCATTGCAACAGAATCCTAGGTGGCCTTCTAGCTTCTATCTAAAGATATTAAAGCATAAGTTAGTGTCTTTGTCCACTTGGGCTGCCATGACAAAAATATCACAGATTATATGGTTTATAAACAACAGAAATTTACTTCTCATAGTTCTGGACTCTGGGAAGTCCATGATAAGAGTTCCAGTAAATTCAGTGTCTGGTGAGGGTTCATAATGCGAGAACCCTAAGTACTTTGAACAGCATTGCCACATAGTGGGCACTCAGTAAATATCTACTAATAAAAAGTAGATTTGTCTGAACTTACTTATAAAACAGAAAGAGATGTACAGACTTAGAGAACAAACTTATGGTTATCAGCGGGGAAGGATGTGGGGAAGGGGTAGTTGGGCAGTTGGGATGGACATGTACACACTGCTATATGTAAAATGGATAAGCAACAAGGACCTACTGTTTAGCACAGAGAACTCTGCTCAATGTTATGTGCCAGCCTGGATGGGAAGGGAGTTCTGGAGAAAATGGATACATGTATACATATATTGCTGAGTTCCATTGCTATCCACCTGAAACTATCATAACAGTGTTAATAAACTATACTTCAACAGAATAAAAAGTTAAAAATAAATTTGACAATTTAAAAAAGATAGATTTGTCTTTCTCCTTTTTCCCTTTCAAGGGACTGAGAGGTTCCTCTTTGGCCCCCAAAATGTAGGGATCTCATTCATTCACTCAACAAGCATTTATTTATTGAATGCTTACCATGTGCCATGAAGGCCTTGAGTAAGGACTAGGAACTCTATAGCCTTACACAAATGGTCTGAATTTTATACCCTGTCTATAAAGAAGCCCCTAAGAGTGGGAGACACACCTTCAGGAAGGGTATTTCTTATACAGAATGGAGGGCAGCACCTGCTATCAAAATGTAAGCTACATTCTAAAGCCAAAAGTTAACAAAATATCTTGGCCTGGGGTAGATACTATGTGGGGATCCACTTCTAGTCTTATACATGGAGCTAAATGCTGTACATCAGGGTTTCTGACAACAAGGAACAAGGATGATTCTAGGAGATACACAGCTCAGGCAGGAGCTCCCATTGCCCCATTATCTCTTTTATGTTCCTTTGCACTAAAGTATAAGTGGGCACATTGCATTTTGGGGGAAAAAAAAGAATGCAGATGGGAAGCACTCTAGGTCTCTGGAAGATTGGAAGTTTCCAGATACCTTCTAAGTGTCATGTGCACACATACTCCAAATATCTGCAGTACATGATTCACCTGGATCCTCCTGAAAACTGGTGTAGGTTATTGAGATTATATCCACCAATGTCTAGTTATTATCAGTCACGTTATTCTAGTAATGCCTCATTTATCCACCTGGTACACAGAAGAGAGTCTTCCAGAAGAGAGTCACTAAAAGTTGATTCCCTACAGTGTCAAAGTATACACAACTCAAAAGCTTTGACTAGACTTTTGCGTTTATCTAATCCAAATCCTTGACATTATCTCTCCCAAGGCTTCAAAACTTTGGCACTATTTACATTCGGGACCAAGTAATTCTTTTCTTTTTCAAACTTTAAATTTTTATTTTGTACTGGGATATAACGGATTAACAACATTGTGGTAGTTCCAGGTGAACAGTGAAGGGACTCAGCCATACATATACATGTATCCATCTTGCCCCAAACTCCCCTCCCATCCAGGCTAGGACATAGCATTGAGTAGAGTTCCATGTGCTATACAGTAGGGGACCAAATAATTTTTAGATGAGATAAAAGGACTTTCCTGTGCACTGTAGGATCTTTAGCTGCATTTCTAGCTTCTACTCATTCAATGCCAGCAACACCTCCCGCTCCCCACCCTGCCCCGAATGTGACAGCCAAAATGTCTTCTGCTGCTGCTGCTGCTGCTAAGTTGCTTCAGTCGTGTCCAACTCTGTGCGACTCCATAGATGGCAGCCCACCAGGCTCCTCTGTCCCTGGGATTCTCCAGGCAAGAACACTGGAGTGGGTTGCCATTTCCTTCTCCAAAATGTCTCCAGATACTGCCAAATGTATCCTGAGTGAGGGACAAAATCTCCCCTAATGAGACCCAACATGAGCGTGTGCTCAGTCACTCAGCCGTGTCCAACTCTTCGCAACCCTAGGGACTAGAGCCCACAAGGCCTCTCTGTCCATGGGATTCTCCAGGAAAGTATACTGGAGTGGGGTATCATTTTCTTCTCCAGGGGATCTTTCTGACCCAGGGGTCTCCTACACTGGCAGGTGGATTCTTTACCACTGCTCCACCTGGGAATCCCATTGAGAACCAATAATCTAGTCTAAATTGCTCATTTTAAAAATGAGGAAGCTGAATTTGATTTCATAGCTAGTGGGTAGCTAAGTAGGGATATTAAGGAAAATAGCAGTGCCACTGTCTACCACCACGCCACCATACAAAAACTTAGACATTACCCTTGACTCCTCTCTCTCACACACAATATCCTATCAGTGCTATTTCTAAGTCTCTTTCAAATCCATCTTCTCTCCAACATACAGACGCTATCTTAGAACAGGCTTCCATTTTCTCTCACCTGGGTTACTTACATAGCCACCCAACTCTACTCCTTGTCCAGTCCTGCTCCCTCCAATCTATTAACCACGCTGTAGCCACAGTAAACATTTTAATTTAAAAAATTGATTCCCATTATTCAGGAACCGAAAACTCTTCAATGGCTTCCCGTTGTTCTTTATGAAAACATCAAACATCCTAACCTATTTTCTGGTACTTGTCCATCTTTCCCTTCTCACCAAACTACTGGCATTTCCAGAAATGAGCCATATTCTCTTTCATTTCAGCCTATTATATATGATGCTGCCTCTGCATAGAACTGGAGAAGGGCATGGCAACCCACTCCAGTATTCTTGCCTGGAGAATCCCATGAACAGAGGAACCTGGTGGGCTACAGTCCATGGGGTCGCCAAGAGTCAGACATGACTGAAGCAACTTAGCAGGCACACACTGCATAGAACTCTTTATCTCCGCTTACTTTTGTCTGATTTATTTATTAACTTAGACATCATATCCTCCAGTAAGCTTTCCCTGAATGCTAATGTCCAAGTTAAGTGTCCCTCCCAAGTGATCTATTTTCACCCTGCTCATTAATCACTTGTTACCTTGTCAGTCTTTCCCACTAGAATGTGATCTTCAAGGTGGCATGGGCTATGTCTTGTTCACTATTCTATCCCCCGTGCCTGATACATAGCAGAGTCCTCAATTCATATTTCATGAATGAAAGAATCAATGAAAGAAATTGTATTTTTGAATTTCAGTTTTTTTAAATTATATTCTGTTTTCCTTTAAAATTACACACAAATAGAGGTTTATGCTTATTTAAAGAGAAGATATATCATGTAATTTGTTTTTTTTTCTTCCTGATGACTTAGTGTCATTAAGCATAGTATGGTCCTTTCACGTAATGATGCCTTTAGGGACTCTGAAAACAGGTATTGCTATTTTCCTTGGCACTCAACATTCCCAAACAACTGAAGTTTTCTATTCTTTGGTCTTTTTAGTTACTACTTTGTACTCGTGTGCCACTCTGCAGCTGTCAGCATGTCTGACATTAATAACCCAGCACTAGGAATGGGGGACTCCTATTCTCTGTTCCCTGTTTTTGTGGCTTCTAATCTACTATAGACAGGGGAAGAAAATGTCCAATTCTGCTAGAACTGTATACAGGATAAAACTGTATTGACATAGGGTAAGGATGAAGGTGTTTTCTTCCTGTGTAAAGGATATGAATATTAGGGTATGTAGCAGCTGTTTTAACCATTAGCAGCCCTTTGTACAGCTGCCTTGCTTTTCAGCTGTGATCCCAGAAGGACAAGTGGCCTAAAAGGCAACTCTCTAATCATCTTCCTTACCCCCCTAGCTGGGAGCCATACCCTGTTTGTTGGAGTCAGAACTGGCCTCTTAGGATTCCATTTCAGGGCTGGCCAAAGCTGCCTCACAGTCCAGAATTCCAGTCTTGCCATTTGACACCTCAGGTCCTCAAGCAAGGAGGAAAGACTTGTAATTTTTATTCTGTCACTATCCGGTACTCACAGAGAAAAAATACAGGTAAGATTTGTGAATGCTGCAAACACAAACAGATATGAAATTTGCACAATGTATGGAGTATGGATACAAAGAAAAGGGAGGGATGCCTTCAAAAGAATAATTTGGCAGGCAGGGGCACATGAAGGTGTGTGTCAGCCTGGGAAGGTGGCTTAGCATATTGATGAAATAAGCCACTGAATAAATAGAAACTTAACTCTGGAGTGCAGAATAGTTGTCCAGATTGAGAAGCTTCATTACGTGAGTGTATATCCTGCTGTAGATTCCAGGATCACGCTTCATCTTTCCTGAGCAGGGAGAGGCCTGTGGTATGTTCAGAGCTTATAAGAAGCCACCTGCCAATGCATGTACCTGAGTGTATGACCTGTATTGCATATGTCAGGTCTGTATATGATGATAATGATTATATAATTATTACCTTATCATTTCTGAATATTGTACTTTTCAGAGTACTGTCATATCCATTATTTCTTTTTCAAGGGGAAACCAACACAGAAAAAATAAGTAAGTGAATTACAAGATCCCACAGCCAGGGCAGAGAAGGGCAGAACTAAGAGTCAGATCTGTTGATGTACATTTTCTTCCCCTTCAATGACATTGCCTCAATGGTCTTAACTTATTTAAATAAGATCATCAAATGGCCACAAGAAAGAAGCCTTTCCAGCTCCTCCGGAAAGTTGAAGGTGCCTGTGGGTTACTGCAAACCACAGCCCAAAGTAGAATCTAAGTTCTCAACAGTGTATCAGAGGCGAGGGAAAGAAAGAGGGTCTGCAAATTCAGTAGGTGCTCTGCACCAGAGGAGACAGACCTCCTGAACAACCAGAGGAGCTTAGACAGGAGGAGGACAGACTGCAATCAGAAGAGGCATCTGGCTTGAATAAGCAGGGTAAGGAAGACCTTAGTTGGTTTCAAAGATAACTGAGAAGACGGAGTAAGTTGTCTTCCCAAGTTGGATGAAGCTGGGCTTATCACCCATGTAGTTGTATCAATAGTTTGTACCTTCCTACTATCCTCACACTTAGGCAGGTAGCTGGGGGTGACAGAAAGAGTACAGAGGTGAAAGGCAGAGTATCTAGGCCAAAAATCACAGGCACTCAAGTCAGAAGGGACATAAGAGTTCAAAGTGTCCTATTTGTGGGTCAGACAGATATCAACATTAAATTCCCTGGGTAACACTTTCTATCTTGAGTCAGATGACCTTCCCAGGGAGTCTATACACTTCTCATATTAACTTCAACAGGTACCAAAAAGTATTTCACATTGGTGCTTTGAAGATTTTAATCCAAGATGGCTAAACCTCTATACAACTGAGTGTCTCCTAGACAGAAGAATGACAACTGGCAGAAATAAGCTGGAAGGGCCTGACCCCAGAATATTGGCCTGGGAAGACTGAAATGAAATGACTTCCTATAGCTCTTAAGATAAAGCATAAATGAATTAACATGGCTCTTTCATGATATGACCTCAGCCTTTTTTTCCAACCTAATTTCTCCCCTCCTTCCACCTGCACTGTGTGTTCCAATCAGGTTCTTCTTAGTTCCCTGAAATACAAACATTTTGCCTCTAGACTTGTGTGTAGGCTATTTCTCCCAACTGGAACTCTCTTTTCATCTCCACCATATCCTCTTGACATACTTCTATTGATTCTTCAGGCATCAGCTTAAAAGTATTTTCCTCTGAGAAGCTTTCCATGCCTCAACCCAAGACTGGAGTAGGCACCTCCGCACTACTCCTGTACACAATGATCTACCCACCATCTTCTGTCCCATACACCGATTGCAATTCCAGGTAACCTTTACCAGAATGCAAGTCCCATGAGTGTCTCTGTCATTGCTGTATATCTAGTACAGTGCATGACATAAAGCAGGCAATCAAATTTTAATTGAGTTAATATCAACAACAATTCAGTCTCAGAAAATGTGTCGTGTTATAAAGCATTCAGGGCAGTAGCCTACTAGTCCATGCCAGTAAACCTAGACTTTGTTTAATCCAGTTTTGTTCTCTTTTCCCTATCTACTGGCTGTTTTATCATTTATATTTCCTCTTCATGCTCCTACCTCTCTTTTTATCACTTTCTGCTCTCTACTGCTTCCCAATCTCTGTTTCCATAGCTGCTCAGAGATGCCTCTGTCATTCCTCCCGCCTTCCCCCACAATGATCCATGCTCTGAGACTGAACTTTATGCCTTGTGCTCACACTACCATCTCCCCTCATCAAAAATGATCAATCTTCTTCCCAACATCTCAGATTTGTATCCAGTTATTATTCTAGAAAGTAGTTCAAAGTTATAAACTCATGTCAAGATGCTGATGCTCAACCTAACAATTACTCTAAGTTTTAGGATTTGCAAAGTGATTGTGATTATACGACTTCCCTGGTGGCTCAGACAGTAAAGCGTCTGTCTACAAAGCAGGAGACCCGGGTTTGATCCCTGGGTTGGGAAGATTGCCTGGAGAAGGAAATGGCAATCCACTCCAGGACTGTTGCTTGGAAAATCCCATGGACAGAGGAGCCTGGTAGGCTACAGTCCATGGGGTCACAAAGAGTCGGACACGACTGAGCAACTTCACTTCATTTCACTTGTGATTATACAGTCACTTTCTGAAGCCCCAGTGCCATAAGGCAGATAAATAAATCTGTGATTTTGTAATTTGAGTGGGATTTCAGGTTTGTGAATGGATGCTGTTGGGGCGTGGTGGGTGTGCTGAAGTGGGGGAGGGGGACCCTCACAACCACACAGTGACCCAAGCAATGGTCAACGTGGTTTCACTGTCATTACAGGCTTGGGCTAGGGAAACCATGAAAGAGAAAATCTAACTCAACCACCTTTACTTCTGTGGGAGGAGCTTAGGGTTGTCGTTTAGTCACTCAGTCATGTACCACTCCTTGCGAGCTCATGGACTGTAGCCTGCCAGGCTTCTCTGTTCATGGGGAGTCTCCAGGCAAGGATACTGGAGTGGGTAGCCATTCCCTTCTCCAGGGGATCTTCTGGACACAGGGATGGAAACCTGGTCTCCTGCATTGGCGGGGAATTCTTAAGCACTAGTGCCACCTGGGAAACCCACAGGGAGGAACTAGAACCTCTGCTAAAAGTAACTGTGCAACTACTGGGTAAAGTAAATTTCTATTACTCACGTTCTTCCCGTTCCATTCAATCCAACCAGTGCTTCTGAGTTCCTGCCTTCAATGCCCATGGTACTAGTAGTTCTAAAACAACAAATATTCATGTTTCTCTAATGGTTAACTATAGCAACGGCTGCTGCTGCTAAGTCGCTTCAGTCGTGTCCGACTCTGTACAACCCCACGGACGGCAGCCCAACAGGCTCTGCCGTCCCTGGGATTCTCCAGGCAAGAACACTGGAGTGGGTTGCCATTTCCTTCTCCAATTCATGAAAGTGAAAAGTGAAAGTGAAGTTGCTCAGTCGTTGCCGACTAGTAGTGACCCCGTGGACTGCAGCCTACCAGGCTCCTCCGTCCATGAGATTTTCTAGGCAAGAGTACTGGAGTGGCTTGCCATTGCCTTCTCCTTAACTATAGCAAAGCCCCTCACTAATCAGAAATATTTTTATTCCCTTCCCTCATCATCCACCTTCCCCCAAAATATCCCCCATCAGTGCCTCTGGCTCCCTATCTAGCTGTATATCTCACTGTGGTCACCTCCTAAATGCCTTGTTTATTGGTCAGTCCTCGAATTGCTGAACAGTTTGTGTTTAATATGGAGGCTGCATCATATATATGTCAATGGTGCTGAAGGTTAATGGTGCTTCAGATAATGAGCTTTATTTTTAAAAAATGCAACAGCAAAACAGGGGCATTTGAAATTAAGGCATTTCACAAAGTGCAATTGAAGAGGGAGCCTGTGGGTATCTATTTTTGAAGTGAAATTGTGAGTCAGCTCCTATCGTTTGCTGTTTATCTTCTGAATGATTACACTCAAGACACGGCTGAAGCAACTGAGCCTACATTGCAGGCATGGAGGATAAAGAAGAAATCTATAGTTATTTGGGAGTGGCATGTTATTGGCAGAAGATGGTTGTCAAAGTTGGAAAACAGAGAAAGAAAGTGAATTTAGCCTCCTTGGAGTGAATGGTTCAGCAAAAAGACTGACCTATCATTTGGAATTGGTAGTTGCCATGAAGAAATGTAAATTCATCAGAATTAAGGATCAAACCTCCTGATACCAGAGATTTCAATTAATCAAAATGAGACTATAATTAAAGGAGAGAGATCAAGAGAGAGAAATCAGGAACTTAAAGGAAATGTTAAGCACATTCAGGTGGCCAGAACACTTATCATGGAAGATATTCCACATGGCTGCCCAGAGTTATCAGAAGAACCTCTCCCCTGGATGGAAAAAGTAGAGTATAAAGGTTGGATTACAAGGCAGGATCAGAAGGAAGTCAAAGGTGCTTGGGCTTGCTTATAGGAAACTCTTGGAGCTGTCTGTGAAGACAGAGCTACCTAGCTGGAATAATAATGCAGCCCAGAACACTCAGTAAATAGGATAAAAAGAAAATTATAAAGTTGGGCTTTGAACTTTTTGGAGATTGATACCAATGAGTAAATTATAAAAGTTATCTATCCCTACAAGTAAGATGGGAGTGAGGACAGTGAGAGAGAGAAACAGGGAATGGCTAAAAACAGAGATCTTAGGAGCAAGAAGAGAAGTGTGGAGACTGTTGGCTGATCTTCTAAAGCTATAAACTAAAATGGTTGCCAAATGTGTGTGTGTGTGTATATCACATCTTTTTTTTTTTTTTTTTCAACTGAAATAACAGCTTATCTTGGGGAAAACTGTGTCCCTAGAGAAAGAGACCACAATGCAATTGGAAAAACAAGCTCTCAGGCAAATTTTGAAGTGAGTTTTGTGTGAGATTATATGTATGTGTGTTTAAGTGTCAAGAATATTTCCTCATTTTGTTATGTGCTGGCTAATTCAAAGTTAATTTGATTTAGAAGAACTAAAGCTTTTCTTTCTTTCCTTTTTTGTTTCTCCTCTGGAACACAGAAAGTACTCTGCCTCCCTAGGACATAAATAACTCCAGGGACATTGGAATAAGACATACTATTATGAATTGGGTTTCATAACTATCTTAAATGACTCATTGTGCCTATCAGATTTAATGAAATGCTTCTTCATTTTTATAAGCACAGAGTAGGAGAAATTGCCACAAAATTACCAAGAGAGGAATGGAATGAGGGTACTCACTTACTATAATATTGTGAACAAAAGGCCAAAGATAAGTATTGAAATGAGTTTAGGAAAGGAAATAAAAGAAGTCAGATACATATAGTAATGTAGTATGAGGATGGGGGAAGGAGGACAAAAAGTTCAAAGACCTGTCACACGAAGAGGAAAAAAAGTCAAAATAAAAACTTTAACTGGAGGTTTTATGCTCTGAAACATTTCGTCTTAGCACTAATATGATCTAGGTCCTTTCATTAAAAAAAAAAAAAAAAAAAGTTGATCGGAGTCTGTGTTGCTGTAGTATTTCTAAAGTTTCTTCTTTATGTTCTGTTACCTTACACTTTAAACCCAAAAGAACATACAATTTGTGTGAATCCTTATATTATGGATCTGTGTCTTGATACTGGGTCTATGTGGGCTTCCCCGGTAGCTCAGTGGTAAAGACCCCACCTGCTGATGCAGGAGATGCAGAAGATGTGGGTTCGATCCCTGGGTCAGGAAGATCCTCTGGAGCAGAGCATGGCAACCCATTCCAGTATTCTTGCCTGGAAAATCCCATGGAGAGGGAAGCCTGGTAGGCAACAGTCCATAGGGTTGCAAAGAGTTGGACACAACTGAGCACTCACTCATTCACTGGGTCCATAATTAGAATTTAGCACCAGACTGTGAAAGCAGGGAAGAAGGACTAGGTCTGGAACTTAAGAACACCCTTCTGTTAACAATCCACAACTTGATTAAAATGGACCTGGAAGTGGATAGGGTAGAGTCCATATCAAAAGAGGTCAAAAGATAAAGAGAATCAGTAGTAGAACTGTATCTGTAAAAGGCTGAGCAATGAGTAAGGGATGGGAAACAAGAAAGAAGAGTGAATGAGATTCAGACAGTGAGGCTTAGACAGAAGAGGCTTAATGTATGAAACACATGTGAAAAACAGGCTAAAAGAAGATGCTTATATAACAAATATTCCTTTCTCACAATTGCTATTGTGATTATTCTACATTAACTCTGCCTAAGATCCTCTGGGCTTTTCTATGTTCCTGCAAGATCTTCACGCTGATTTAGTAAATTACTGCTCCCATTTGAAAAATTGTAGCTTTCAAAATGTGCATTAGTTCTAGTCAGGGGAGCAGGTAATGCCTGCTTCAGGAAACTATGCAATGTTATGGTCTCTACAGAGCTTCAGAGAACACCGAAATATGCCTCATTATAGAGCCTGGATTTCAAAGCCTGTCACAAAGGCCAGTCAGTGTTAGTCAAGTGGGAACTGTCAGAAGCACCAATTAAGTTAAAACAACAACAACAACAAGAACGTCCTTACTCTTCCTTAGTTGCAGCCAATTGGAGGATGAAAGAACAGGGGTATAAAAGCCATTAGGAATAGAAAAAGAGCTCATTCCCTCTCCCCAACTGCAGATCCTTGAGCTGGGGAAAGGGAAAACACAGGAAACTGAAGTCTTACTTTATATTGGCTAGATTTTTATTAACTGGAAAAAGTATAGCCTTCCCTGGTGGCTCGGTAGTAAAGAATCCAGCTGCCAATGCAGGAGATACAGGTTCGACTGTGGATTGAGGAATGTCCTACAGGCTGTGGGGCAACTAAGCCCATGTGTCACAACGGTTGAGCCAGTGCTCTAGATCCTGGGAGCCACAACTACTGAGCCTTTATGCCCTAGAGCCTGGATTCCACAAGAGAGGCAGCTGCAGGGAGAAGTCTACACACCGCAACTGGAGGGCAGTCCCTGCTCGCTGCAACTAGACAAAAGCCCCTGCCACAGTGAAGACCCAGCACAACCATTTAAAAATTAAATTTGCAAATATAAATAAATAAATAAGTATGAATGTCCAAAATAAAGTTGTCCCTATAACTGAAAGTACCTGAAAAGCTATATACTCTTCCTAGGGATCATTGTGGGACAAGAAAGGGAGCGTCTCAATAGCATAATTTAAAATAATAAGGAGTGAAAAAATAAAGTGATTTCCTGTTCAGATCTCTTCAAGTCTTGGAACTTGTTTATTAACGAGCCAGTTACAGAATCAAATTATCTTCATAGAAAAATAAAGGATTTCTAATGGTGGCTCAGTGGTAAAGAATCCACCTGCCAATGCGGGAGACACAGGTTCAGTCCCTGGGTTGGGAAGATGCCCTGGAGGAGGAAAGGCAACCCACTCTAGTATTCTTGCCTGGGAAATCCCATGGACAGAGGAGGCTGATGGGTTACAGTTCATGAGGTTGCAGAGTCGGACATGACTGAACAAACAACAACATTTAACTAAAAAGTACAGTTCTGTAGATTTGGTATACTGTAGACTTACTATTTTCATTAGCTAAAAATAGACATTTGTTGTTTCATCTCCAACAGCCATACTGCATTCTTTCAGCAGTGATGCATTGATTCCCCTTTGAGGAATTCACTCCTACTTGACTTTCAGTTAAAACAGCTTAGATGAGCTTTTGGACTCTGTGGGAGAGGGAGAGGGTGGGATGATTTGGGAGAATGGCATTGAAACATGTATAATATCATATATGAACAGAATCACCAGTCCAGGTTCGATGCATGATACTGGATGCTTGGGGCTGGTGCACTGGGATGACCCAGAGGGATGGTACGGGGAGGGAGGAGGGAGGGGAGTTCAGGATGGGGAACACGTGTATACCTGTGGCGGATTCATGTTGATGTATGGCAAAACCAATACAGTATTGTAAAGTAATTAACCTCCAATTAAAATAAATAAATTTATATTAAAAAAAAAAACAGCTTAGATGGGGTGGATTCCACCCTAAAACCAAAGGTGTACACAGATTGGTCTAAACGAATCAGCAAATATCCCCTTGGCAAAAGCAATTCATTTAAAGATGAGTACTTGATTTAATTAATATGAATCATAGTGAGTGAGTAAGACTAGTGTAGAAATACTGGAAGAAATTCTGTCTTCCCCCTATGTAGTATAAGGGGAGTGAGAGGTCTGAATTGCAGCAGCCATTTTGCTGCCATGAGGTGGGAGGGGTTAGAGTTGCCAAGTGTCTACCAAATGGAATATGAGGATGAATCCCGTCATGCAGAAATTAGAGTAGAAAGATGTAAGGAACCTGGGTTGTCAGTGATATTGTCTGAGCTGCTACACTGAGCTTTGATTACCACTGGAATTTTAAGTAATATGAGTCCCCTCCACATATTCCCTTTATTATATAAATTACTTTGATTTGTATTTCAGTCACTTAAAACATCGAGAGTTCTAATGGATAACTTAGTTTTGTCTTGGTTTGTTTCTACAAAATGGGCCAGTTGCCTTTGACCATGTTATACCTGCCATGTAAGTGTGATCAGCTGTTTCAGAGATGCATTCTAGAACTGGATGAAAGTGAGTTTGGATGACGAAGTGGAAACACATGTCTGCAACTATAAAGAAAAATTCAGAGAACAGGCCTATATTCAAGACATATGAATAGTACTGACAGTATAACTCAAGATATAATTACTTTCTTTTATTTTGGGTGCCTGGACATAAGGATCAGTTCTTGTTTAAATGCTTACCTAATAGTCTTCTAAGTGCTGTCTGAGCACCTGAAGTTGAGTTGTATGTCAGTGTTTGGAAAGTTCTTAGAAGGTCTAGTACAAGCACTGTCACTTGCACATGGATAAACTGAAGTCCAGAGAGGTAATTATCCCACGGAGTTAATAGCTAAGCATCACACCCTGATTATGTCAGTCTTGTTTATATATCAACATACAGCCTCAATGTTGTTTGTATAGCCACACATAAGTTCCTTGTGTATATATATGTTTTACTAGAAACTTTGCCATCAATGCAGCATACGTGATGTTTTAACCTACCTGCTGCCCTAGAAGCTAGATGGCTACTGATTTGAGCAAAGTACAGATGAGATTAAGGGCATCTTTTTAATCCTGTATGTGCTGGTGAGGTAGGCATCAGTTATTTTCACTTAGCTGACATCTTTTTTTCCTGGCTAAAGAGCCCAACTCTTCCTTTTGGCTTAAACACCCTCCCAGGTCCAGAAATGGTCAAATAACCTGAGGAGGACAATATCCTCCTGGCCATAGTGATCGGCTTAGGAGTGTGTGAGTATCTAAACCAGAGAAAATCTTGGGTCACTTGTGGAAATTATCAGAGATAAGGAGCTTACTGTTTGGTTTGGTTTGGATGAAGTTTTTATGCTAGTAGAATGTAAATTTAGAGATGCTGATGCTCTTCTTTATCACGTTGTTGGGAATAGCTTCTAGCACAAGGAAAGTCAATCTGAGAGATGATAGAGATTTCTAAAGATATCATGTGAATTCCCTGCTCCAGTCAGCCTTACTCTTGAAACTTTCATATACATAACCTGATGCATTCCCCTTTCTTAATTAAACTAGTTTGTACTATATTTTCTGTTACCAAAAGAACCCTAATGCAGACTTTCATCTTTCTCACATCCACAGATAGCACGCATAGTCGGTATGAGTTGTCACCTAACCAAAGCCTCCTTTTTTGAAACTGTCCACATAGTGTTAGTCTCAGATAAAAGGCCTTGTTTTAGATGAAGGTGAACACCTGATCCAGGAGCTATCAATCCATAAGCTATGTGGAGACAATCATTTGTACACAGTGACTGAATGAATTACCTATGGTCATGTTGAATTGGGCCAGAGCCAGAGCCATGGCAAAACAAAGTCATTTACAAACCATTGTTATAAGAAAATATATAAACCATGAATCAATAGAGCTAATTTGTAAAGATGAAACACAAGAATAGAGCAAATATACGTAAAAAAAGAAACCACATAGCAAAAAAAAAAAAAAGGAAGAGGGAGCTGCCTGATGATTTTCTACAAATAACATGGTGTTTTCTTCATGTCACTCCTTCCAGAACCATGACCCACATTTATCCTTCTAATTTAATGTCATTTTGTGGTTTTAAACTAGCCTGAGTGGGCTTCTATTCTATACAACCAACTGGACCTTTCAGTGACAGATCCTGGCACTATACCAAAGATTAAGGAAAGTTCATTACAAACCTACCTGGATGCGAGGAATTATACTGATAGCCAAAGCAGAAGACTATGGTTGGTCTAGAGCATGAATTTTGAACATATAGAAGACTGTCTGCTAGGTCTCAATTCTCTGACTCTCAATTTAAAGCCTAAAATCTGTGGACTGGCTTCCTTGTGCAGGAAACTAGGGAAGATCTCCCCCACAAGTGTTTATAACAATGTTTAAATTATCATCTCAATTACTCTGTGTGTACACATTAATGAGTACTCTGCATATCAATAAATGAACTCTGTGTGTATTCAGAAGGCTACTGTGGCAACAGCAACATATAGATCCAGTTCTCATTTAACTGGCACCTTCCCAGCTAGTTTTAAACGGTTTAGGAGATTATGTTGGAGATTTAGGGGAGAACAGATGATTCTCATTGTCCTGCATGAGGTAAATTTAAACTTGAAAATGGATGCCCTAAAACGTGTTACTATTCTGTTCCTAGTCTGTTCTCCAGCTGTACAGAATATAAGCAGGCCAAAATGCTTCTAGAAAGAAAAAAAGACCTTGAGGTAGCTACCAGGATGGGATCACAAAGTTTTAGTTCAAAGCAGGCAGTCACCATCTATGGAACCAAGGTTCCCCAACTGGTTCATCCTCTGGGCTACCATAAACGTACCCACCAAAGTGGGATAAAATAATTCCATCCTAGCACAGAAAAAACTAAATATAATGGTATCCTGGTTATACCTTGTCCATTGTTTCTCTTAAACTATTTTCTGAAGTGGCTCATGGGCCCAGTGAGAGATTATTTGGAAATAATGAAAGGGTTTGATCTTGTGTGGCCTCGGCCTGCAGCGGCTTGAAGCAGGATTTTAGTTCCCAGCCAGAGATTGAGGTCAGGTCACAACTGGGAGAGTACTGAATCCTAACCACTAGACCATGGGGGCTGGTGGGCAATGACAAGGCTCTGGCCCATCTTTTGTGTAGAAATGAATTTCCATATAGAGACAAAAAGTAGTGAAACAATTAAGGTAATTATTAGGAGGGAAAAGAGTACATGTTGATAGACACACCTGTAGACTGAGAGAGTGTGGAGCCCTCGTGGTAGTTTGAATCACTCTTATGGGGCATTTCTTCTGGGTTTCCTTTGGCCAATCATTTTCATTTTCCTGGTTCAGAATCTGAGTTTGGTATATCTCAGGATCCTGAGATGTGTGCACAGGCATCTCGCATGTGTGCACACGCATCTCAAATGTGTGCACATGCAGCTCGCATCTCTTAGCCAAGATGGATTCTAGTGAAGAGGCCTATGAGTAGCTTAACATCATTTACTATGGGGTGGTGCCCCCTCCATTTTAACCTCCAAGGACCCATTCTGCACATGTGTAGTCAGGAAGATCTCCTTGATTTGGAGAATGAGGAACATGTCTTTTCTTTCTTATCTGGGCAGGGCTCAGCTCCTCTCTTGCCCCTGCTATTTTGGAGTATCTGTCCACAGGAGACAGACTCCAGCTGCTCAGCCTGGCGCCCAACTATGTCCTCCCTCAGGTTTACTATTGTTAAAAAATAAAATTCAATGGAGTAAATTTTAAAGATCTTATTAGCTTTATTCAATAATTCATGAATTGAGCAGCATCCCATCTTGCAGATATAAAGGACCTTCAAAGAGCTGTACAAAATGAAAGACTTTGATAGAAGGGGCAAGACAAGAAAGGTACACTAGCAAATATCTCATTATCTGTGGCAAGCTCAAACTTCCTTTAGGGGACAGCAGGGGTCTATCAGGCAGATTACCTCAGTAGTACTGACTAGTATTAGAGAAGACTCTTGAAAATCTGTTGCAATGAGATCAAACCAGTCAATCCTAAAGGAAATCAACCCTGAATATTCATTGGAACGGCTGATGCTGAAGCTGAAGCTCCAATACTTTGGCCACCTGATGCGAAGAGCCAACTCATTAGAAAAGACCTTCATGCTCTGAAAGATTGAGGGCAGGAGGAGAAGGGGGCAACAGAGGATGAGATGGCTGGATGGCATCACTGACTCAATGGACATGAGTTTGAACAAACTCTGGGAGATAGTGAAGGGCAAGGAAGCCTGGCATGCTGCAGTTGCAAAGAGTTGGAAATGACTTAGTGACTCAACACAAGCACTACTGACTAGGTTATTTCCAGATTTACTAGTTGAAGATTTATTCTATTCCTAGGGGAGGCTGAAACTTAAGTTAGGTATTAAGTCTCAGTTGGTGATGAGGGGCTTAGCACAAGAAAGTCTATTTTGGACCTGTTGTCTCCTTGTTAACAGTATATATGGGATTCCCCAGAAGCTCAGTTCTGAGGAAGTAGCAGGAATCTTAAAAGAGTGATATTGGGTGTATGAAAGAAACCTTCTTGTCCCTCTCTTTGACTTGAAAAGTTAGTCAGTTTCTCTCTATCTCTTAAAGAGATAAAGTATATGTAGGTGACATTATTTTCTAGCTTGTGACTTTAATCATTTGGGTGCAGAGTTATCTTCCTTTCCTCACCACTCCTTCCTCCCTCTTTTCCTTTTTTTCTTTCCCTTCTTTGAGCATCATTTCCTTTTCTTTGATGAGGAGAATGCTTTTTCTTGTATTATTAAAATGAGCCTGTTGTCAGTAAAAATGCCTACTCTAACAAGGTTATGTAAGGAATTAATAACTATTCAAAGCTCTGTTAAAACAACTTAGAAGAAAAGAAGAAGGAAGTGAATAATTTTTCCCTCATTGTTAGAAAAATAAAACCCAATTTGATTTCTTTTTGTAAAGTCTTAGTTGTTTCCTTCTAGCTTAAGAAAAGAACAAACCAGTTCTCAGATACACAACAGCAGAAGAAGTAGCACCAAACAGGATTTACATGACATAATGAATGTGATACATTAGCACAGTTCCTGGCCTACTGTGAGAACTGTAGACAAAAATTAATCAGTAGATCTAAGAAAGAACTTGAAAATTTTATTCAAATCAAGTTAGAGGAGTATAACCCAGAAAAGCATCTCACAAAGTTCTGAGAACTGTTCTGCCCATTAGAAGTAAAGGCATAGCTATACAAGTTTTTGGAGACAGAGGGCTGTACATTAAATGATGTATTATTGACAGTTTACTTGATCCATACCTAAGTGTCATCCTGGCGGGACACTGAAGGCAAAGTTGTGTGCACATGTGTTAAGTTGCATCAATAGTGTCTGACTCTGTGCAACTCCATGGACTGTAGCCTGCCAGGTTCCTCTGTCCATGGGATTCTCCAGGCAAGAATACTGGAGTAGGTTACCATGCCCTTCTCCAGGGGATCTTCTCAACTCAGGGATAGAACCCGCATTTCTTATGTCTCCAGCATTGGCAGGTGGGTTCTTTACCACTAGTGCCACCTGGGAAGCTGAAGTGAAAGTGTTAGTTGCTCAATCACGTCTGACTCTTTGTGATCCCATGGTTTGTAGCCCCCCAGGCTCCTCCATCCATGGAATTCTCAAGGCAAGAATATTAGAGTGGGTAGCCATTCCCTTCTCCAAGGGATCTCCCTGATCCAGAGAAAGGAAAAGGATCTCCTGTATTGCAGGTGGAGTCTTTACTGTCTGAGCCACCAGGGAAGCCCAAGGCAAAGTTGGGCTATGCAAATAGCTCTCCACCATGAAGCCACCATGTATTAGAGCCTAGATTCAAACCTAAGCAACCTGATTCCACCCTAAACTCCAGATGATAATGCCGCACTGCCTCACCCATGCAATTGCATCCTCTTGAGAGGTTATGGGCCAACACTTACTCAAGTAACTCCCCTCGCAGCATCTATAGACTTCTGGAAAGAAAGCTTCAGGTAGCAAATCATGTATACCTTAGTCTACCTCCCTATCTAGGAGATAAAACTGCTGCCCCAAGAGGGGCATGGAATAACTACACAGCTGCCCACAGTGCTGCAAAGGCAGTAGCCAGAGCCATGGAGATGAATATACCTTCAGCTCTAAGCTACCATCTTCTATCCCTTTAACTGATGAATTTTAGAAAAATCACTTTTCCTTCCTCTCTTGCTCCTTGGAAGAAAAGCTAAGACTACTCTAGACAGCATTTTAAAAAGTAAAGACATTACTTTGCCAACAAAGGTCTGTCTAGTCAAAGCTATGGTTTTTCCAGTAGTCATGTATGGATGTGAGAGTTGGACTGTAAAGAAAGCTGAGTGCCGGAGAATTGATGCTTTTGAACTGTGGTGTTGGAGAAGACTTGAGAGTCCCTTGGACTGCAAGGAGATCAAACCAGTCAATCCTAAAGGAAACCAGTCCTGAATTTTCATTGGAAGGACTGATGCTGAAGCTGAAGCTCCAATACTTTGGCCACTGATGGGAAGAACTGACTCCTTGGAAAAGACCTGATGCTGGGAAAAACTGAAGGGAGGAGGAGAAGGGGGCAACAGAGGATGACACGGCTAGATGGTATCACTGACTCAATGGACGTGAATTTGAGAAGCTCTGGGAGTGGTGATGGACAGGGAAGCCTGGCATGCTGCAGTCTGTGGGGTTGCAAAAAGTCAGACATGACTGAGTGACTGAACTGACTCAGCCTGCTTTACATTTACAGGTTGTCCATCCTAAAGACTGTTCTGCAATAAGCTAGTCCTGAGATGCTTCATTTTACAAGATGTTCATGGTCAAATTTGGGAAGCGCTACACTTTCCTCTTGGAGATGCACAATGCATATAAGCATAATAAATTATCTGAAAAATCTTGCAATATATACATCAGTTCAAATTTTGTTGGATCCAGCATTTCTTAATATAATTTGACTACTGGAAACTTTGATTTCAATAAATTCTTATGAACATTCCACGGCACTAGTATGCTACAGAACACACTATAGAAGATACCACTATAGAAAAATAAGCAATTTAAATTCTCTATCAAAATCTCCAAGAATTAGGGATAATGAGAAAGGAAAACAGGCTAAGGCTATCAAGAGTTAAACACCAACTGATGATTTATTGGGACTGTGCTGCTAAGAATGGTTATCATCTCGATTTTACACATTTTCATCAGCCTTTTTGGAGAAGGAAGTGGCAACCCACTCCAGTATTCTTGCCTGGAGAATCCCATGGACAAAGGAGCTTGGTGGGCTACAGTTCATGGGGTCGCAAAGAGTCAGACACAACTGAGCGACTAACATAAACACACACACTGTCATTAAAGGGGGAAAGAGAGAAGAGATGAGCACAAAGCTTTTTAAAAGATGGTTTGTCTACAGATGGTTTGGAAGACACTATTCTAAGTCACTACCCATTTTTAATCCCTTTAGCCCTGGCTAAGATGCATGACATTTGAGTTCATTAGGTTTGATAAACAACCATTTCCGCTGCAAGGTGAGAATAGGCTACCATGAAATTACATTTTTATTGGACCCCCTGATGTTCAAGCATTCTTAATTGTTTTTTTTTTTTTTTCTGGTAAGTGTGATTTTCTTGTGAGATTAGCTTTGAATTTGAGTCCTGGTTACTAAGGATTGTGGTATGTCATTGGCCTTAGAAAATAGAGGCATTCCAATAGTTTCTTTTGCTTCCTAGAAGAGTACCTTGGCTATAGTTGATTAGAGAATCATGTTTAGAGATGGGGAACTTCTTGAACTTTCCCTGGAGATATGTAAGCTGAAGTTAGTAGTCATTTTGACAAGATTGTCAAGAGGTAGAGATTAGTCTTTATGACTTAAAAGGGCTCTTCTAACCCTAAAAGTGTAAGATTAGGTGGAAGCTTTGGGAAATCTCTTTGCACATAAATATCTTCTGGGAAGCTTTTTGAAAATTCCACTGGCTTGGCTTCACTCCAGACCAGTAAAATCACAATCTGCAGACATAAGTTTCAGGTATTTTATTGTTTAAGGGCCCCAAAATGATTCTGGTATGCACCCAGAGTTGACAATAGCTGGGTTAGATAATTTTAACGATTTATTAAAAGAGCTGACTCTAACATAGTAGACCATGATTCCATTATTCCATGCTGGATATAATTCAATAGGAGTAGGTGTCTGCCAAGATGAGATAACTTGAGAGGCACTAGGATCATTTACCTCTCTTCAGTCCCCACATCCCCTTCAGGCTATCCACTATGCTAGCCATATTTCCTATTAGAAAATGAAAGTCTCTCAGTCGTGTCTGACTCTTTGCAACCCCTTGGAATTCTCCAGGCCAGAATACTGGAGTGGGTAGCCTTTCCCTTCTCCAGCGGATCTTCCCAGCCCAAGGATCGAACCCAGGTCTCCTGCACTGCAGGCAGATTCTTTACCAGCTGAGCTACAAGGGAAGCCATTTCCTATTAGAGATGTGTTCTTTTATATTAGGCCTCCAGGGTCCCCTCTTAAAATGCAAATAATCTCTGGAGAAGGAGTACATTAAAGCTAATATTAGTCACTGGCACTGTGTCATTTAACAGATCAGTTTGTCACCTAACAAGGCCAGGAGGGAGTAGAGAGGGTACAGGAAGAGAAACATTGCTTACTCGGAGTGTGTGGCAAGAATGGTATCCAAAGTTTACTCTCTTCTTCCCCTGTACTCTTCCAGTGCCCTGCTGCTGCTGCTGCTGCTGCTGCTGCTGCTGCTAAGTCACTTCAGTCATATCCGACTGTGTGCAACCCCATAGACAGCAGCCCACCAGGCTCCTCTGTCCTTGGGGTTCTCCAGGCAAGAGTACTGGAGTGGGTTGCCATTGCCTTCTTCGTCCAGTGCCCTATCCTTTCAGTTTTAAGATTACTCATCTGACTCTCTGTATTTACATCCTGTGAACTAACTGTGTCATTTTTTACCTATTTGTCTCTGTTGTTGAGAGAATATTTGGTATCCTATAAGGAACTGGTATAAAGGAGCTACTTTATGTTAACAGTTTCTTTCTCCTCTTCTAAACAATGCAGTCAGAATTGCAAGTAATGCAGGTTGTGTCTATGCAGGCCATCAAATCACCCAATTACCAAACCGAATGCATGGTCAGCCAATTTAATGAAATCAACCTGGTGAATATTATCAGAAAGGAAAAATTTTGCAATTTCACCCACTAGCCCCACTCACAAAAGGAGGAGCAATTTGAGGGAAGGACCTGAGCAAACTGACTAGAAGTTCTAGTTCAGTTCAGTCGCTCAGTCGTGTCCGACTCTTTGCGACCCCATGAATCGCAGCACGCCAGGCCTCCCTGTTCATCACCATCTCTCGGAGTTCACTCAGACTCACATCCATCGAGTCAGTGATGCCATCCAGCCATCTCATCCTCGGTCGTCCCCTTCTCCTCCTGCCCCCAATCCCTCCCAGCATCAGAGTCTTTTCCAATGAGTCAACTCTTCGCATGAGGTGGCCAAAGTACTGGAGT
>SJYT01038431.1:57106-114614 GCA_006410635.1 Cephalophus harveyi | reverse complement strand
ATGATGCTCTGCATATAAGTTAAATAAGCAGGGTGACAATATACAGCCTTGACGTACTCCTTTTCCTATTTGGAACCAGTCTGTTGTTCCATGTCCAGTTCTAACTGTTGCTTCCTGGCCTGCATACAGGTTTTTCAAGAGGCAAGTCAGGCAGTCTGGTATTCCATCACTTTCAGAATTTTCCACAGTTTATTGTGATCCACACAGTCAAAGGCTTTGGCATAGTCAATAAAGCAGAAGTAGATGTTTTTTCTGGAACTGTCTTGCTTTTTCGATGATCCATTGGATGTTGGCAATTTGATCTCTGGTTCCTCTGCCTTTTCTAAAACCAGCTTGAACATCAGGAAGTTCACAGTTCACTTATTGCTAAAGCCTGGCTTGGAGAATTTTGAGCATTACTTTACTAGCATGTGAGATGAGTGCAATTGTGCAGTACTTTGAGCATTCTTTGACATTGCCTTTCTTTGAGATTGGAATGAAAACTGACCTTTTCCAGTCCTGTGGCCACTGCTGAGTTTTCCAAATTTGTTGGCATATTGAGTGCAGCACTTTCACAGCATCATCTTTTAGGATTTGAAATAGCTTAACTGGAATTCCATCACCTCCACTAGCTTTGTTTCTAGTGATGCTTCCTAAGGCCCATTTGACTTCACAGTCCAGGATGTCTGGCTCTAGGTGAGTGATCACACACCATTATTATTATCTCGGTCATGAAGATCTTATTTGTACAGTTCTGTGTATTCTTGCCACCTCTTCTTAATATCTTCCTCTTCTGTTAGGTCCCTACAATTTCTGTCCTTTATTGAGCTGATCTTTCCATGAAATGTTCCCTTGGTATCTCTAATTTTCTTGAAGAGATCTCTAGTCTTTCCCATTCTATTTCTTTGCATTGATTGCTGTGGAAGGCATTCTTATCTCTTCTTGCTCTTCTTTGGAACTCTGCATTCAAATGGGTATATCTTTCCTTTTCTCCTTTGCTTTTCACTTCTCTTCTTTTTACAGCTATTAGTAAGGCCTCCTCAGACAGCCATTTTGCTTTTTTTCATTTCTTTTTCTTGGGCATTTCTTTTTCTTGAGGATGTTCTTGATTCCTGTCTCTTGTACAATGTCACGAACCTCTGTTCATAGTTCATCAGGCACTCTGTCTATCAGATCTAATCCCTTAAATCTACTTCTCACTTCCACTTATAGTCATAAGGGATTTGATTTAGGTCATACCTGAATGGTCTAGTGGTTTTCTCCACTTTCTTCAATTTTAGTCTGAATTTGGCAATAAGGAGTTCATGATCTGAGCCACAGTCAGCTACTGGTCTTGTTTTTGCTGACTGTATAGAGCTTCTCTGTCTTTGTCTGGGAAAGTAGACAGGTAAAATGTGGTGGATACACACAGTAGTTATAAACACTGTAATGTCTCAGTGAGTAGCATCAGGTTAGATGTATACACAGAGCGCAGGTGTTTCCTACATACACAATGCTGAGAAATAAAAATCTAAGAACTCAGCAGAGATATGTAATAAATATTATTTTCATAAACTACAATGCATGCACATAAAGCAATATATTTTGGAACAATTCAAAGAAAAAGATACACCAAAACACATGAACATGGTTGCTTATGTTGCGGAAAAGAAACGGGAAGGATGGTAAAAGGCTAAAGGGGAATAAGATTAAAATGAAATAAACAAGAGATGGAATGCCAGATTCACATGTATTTTTAAAAGAAAACAGTAGATTTCAAATAAATTTTCTATTTGAGACTGACTTTGGATTTTGTCCCTAATCTTTTCTAGTGCAGTGGTGGGGAAGGGGTGGGGAAAACTACTGGTTCTGCCCTTAGGGTACTGAGGTGGAAGAATTTGAGAGGCCCTGAACCATTCAGGGTAACCATGGGCTTCATTTAAGGATAAAACGGTTCCATCCTGGCCTCTTCACTGTAACCTTGTCTTCAGTATGCCCTGAAGAGATATCTAGGTTAAAGGAAATTGTTGGACTTTCTTTGTACCATTTTTCATTCTCAATTCCTAGTCAAATGGTTCCTGAAAGAAGAGTTTCCTGCCTTGATTACCTTTGCCTCCATCCCTGTCCTGACTTCTGGGACTTTCTCACCTCAGCATAAGGAAGTCTGCTTTCCAGCTAGTTTCTCTCAGGAAGGTTTGCTGTAAGGGCTGCTACTCCGTATTTACTTTCCAGGCGACAGAAAATACGTATTACAGCCAATGATAACCCACGACTATTTTACAACTTCCAAGTTTCACAATAAAAAGAAACGTTCTGAAGGCTGCAGAGCCCAGAATCCTAGGGGCATGGGATTAAATGTCTGAAGGTGCCCAAGGAAGATAGAAGAAACAAGGACTCATCTCTTTTAAGGTCACCCTAAGGAACCTGGTCCGGAGAAGGCAATGGCACCCCACTCCAGTACTCTTGCCTAGAAAATCCCATGGATGGAGGAGCCTGGTAGGCTGCAGTCCATGGGGTCGCTAGAAGTCGGATGCGACTGAGCGACTTCACTTTCACTTTTCGCTTTCACACAATGGAGAAGGAAATGGCAACCCACTCCAGTGTTCTTGCCTGGAGAATCCCAGGGACAGGGGAGCCTGTTGGGCTCCTGTCTATGGGGTCGCACAGAGTCGGACACGACTGAAGCGACTTAGCAGCAGCAGCAGCAGCAAGGAACTTGGTCAGAAATGGAGTGTGCATGGAATAGGAGAAAAACTTGGGGAGTTTAGCTGGTGACTCAGTGGTAAAGATCCCCCCTGCCAATGCAGGAGACTCAGGTTTGATCCCTGATTTGGGAAGTTCCCACCCTGGTGGCTCAGATGGTAAAGCGTCTGTCTACAATGCGGGAGACCCAGGTTCGAGCCCTGGGTTGGGAAGATCCCCTGGAGAAGGAAATGGCAATCCACTCCAGTACTATTGCCTAGAAAATCCCATGGACAGAGGAGCCTGGTAGGCCCCAGTCTATGGGGTCGCAAAAAGTCAGACACAACTGAGCGACTTCACTTCACTTCACTTCACATGCTGTGGAGCAAGTAAACCTTTGTGCCACAACTGTTGAGACTGCTCTAGAGCCCAGGAGCCACAACTACTGAAGCCCATGCGTCCTAGAGCCCATGATCCACAACAAGAAAAGTCACTCAGTGAGAAGCCTGAGCACCCCAAGCAAGCCCGTGCTCAGCAATGAAGATCCAGTGCAGCCAAAACAATAAATAAATAAAAATCATGAAGTAAACTCATTTTTAAAAAAGAAAAACTTGCAAAGGCCTGAAGATTTGTAGACTGTGAGAAAAACTGGGCTGATAGGACAGGTTCCTTAGGAATAATGTCTTATGCTTATAAAGAGCACACTGAAGAGGAAAACAAAAGAACAAATTGTGAGGCTCCAATGAAAGAGTGGATGTGGAAGTAGAATAAAGTTTCAAACTCACTGTATCATATAAGTATTTTCATATTAACAATATGCCTAAATGCCAAATCTCATAAAATTTCCAATATACAAGCCTATTAGTTTGCCAGTGACACAGGAATCTCAGAAGTCCTTTATATACTCTTCACCTGGATCACCTTGATCATCACTCCTGAATCATCTACTTCCGTGTCCCTTTTGCACATTTTACAGATGTCAACATCCATGTTGTTCCACATTATTTATCCTAAACTCCAACAAAGCAGTGAAGGGATATGAGCTCTTGCCAACCAGGACCAAAAAATTCTCCATCACTAGAATTGCATATGGTGTTAAGGTGTTGCACATAACTTCAGGAAAACCAGTGTTGGGAATGGCTTTATTGGTTTTATCTTATTTCTCAACTTATAAGCTTCCAGTGTGGTATTGGAAAGTGGGTCCTAGCACCAGTTAAACTTGGGTTCAAGGCTCTAGTGTGGATTAATAAATTATCTAATCTCTCCAAGTCATGGTTTTTTGACCCTAGCCAGTGCTAGGCATTTTCATGTCTGAAGAACTAAAAGGAAATCTGTAAAATGATGATGAAAGAAATTCATGATGAAAGAATCTCTTTCTTTCAAGGCTGTTGAAGTGAAGAAGAAGTGAAGTCGCTAGGTCATGTCTGACTCTTTGTGACCCCGTGGACTGTAGCCCACCAGGCTCCTGTCCATGGGCTTCTCCAGGCAAGAATACTGGAGTGGGTTGCCATTTCCTTCTCCAGGGGAAGCTTCCCGACCCAGGGATGTAACCAAGGTCTCCCGCATTGCAGACAGACGCTTTAACCTCTTAACTACCAGGGAAGCCTACAAGGCTGTTGAGAGACAAGCAATATGTAGTAAGCTATTAGCATGATATAAGTTTTACTTATATATATTATAGTGCTTGGTGTATGGAAGGCATTCAGAATTTGCCCAATTTCCTTTTGATATCTCCTTCCTTCCTAAATTCCATACTGAGAATACTCACCTACTCAGCCTCTCTGTTCTTTCTCTTTGGCACTGTCAAATTTCCCATTGGAATCTATCTTTGCTTTGTAGGGGAGGGCAATGATGAAAAAGACAAATTCAATACAGTGTTTATTTCTAAAATGGCAGCAGGGTTACACAGGGACTTCAAATGTATTGTTAATGTTTAACGTCTTGCACTAAGTGGTGGATGCATAAATTATTTTTATTGTGGCATCCATCTTTATGACTTTGTCATTTGGATGACCTTTGCTAATTATGACCTTGTCATCTGGATGACCTTTGCTAGTTCCTATATGCCCTAATCAATCTCCTCCTCCTCCAGTTCTTGCCAGACTTAAGTCATCTTCAAGCTCTATAACTGGGTTTGGCCTTCATATTACCATACCTATTTTCAGTCTACTCATCTCAGATTGGATATGCATTTTCTATGCAGGGGGGTGGAATTGAAAGAGAGAGAGAGAGGTGGGGGGGAAGATGGAGGAACTATATGGGCAACTTTGCTTTATTCCTCTTGTCACTTTGGAGTCATACAGCTCTGGGACCAAGCCCCAATATGTGTTTTTTTTTTTTTTTTTTAGTATTTAAAAAAAATTTATTTTAATTGGTGGCTAATTACTTTACAATATTGTGGTGGTTTTTGCCATACATTGACATGAATCAGCCATGGGTGTACATGTGTTCCCCATCCTGACCCTCCCTCCCACCTCCCTCCCCATCCCATCCCTTAGGGTCATCCCAGTGCACCAGCCCTGAGCACCCTGCCTCATGCATCAAACCTGGACTGGCGATCTAGTTCACATATGAAAATATACATGTTTCAATGCTATTCTCTCAAATCATCCCACCCTCGCCTTCTCCCACAGAATCCAAAAGTATGTTCTTTACATCCATGTCTCTTTTGCTGTCTTGCATATAGGGTCATCATTACCATCTTTCTCAATTCCATATATATGTGTTAATATACTGTATTGGTGTTTTTCTTTCTGACTTGCTCAGCTCTGTATAATAGGCTCCAGGTTCATCCACCTCATTAGAACTGATTCAAATGCATTCTTTTTAATGGCTGGGTAATATTCCATTGTATATATGTACCACAGCTTTCTTATCCATTCGTCTGCTGATGGACTTCTAGGTTGCTTCCATGTCCTGGCTATTATAAACAGTGCTGAACATTGGGGTACATGTGTCTCTTTCAATTCTGGTTTCCTCAGTGTGTATGCCCAGCAGTGGGATTGCTGGGTTGTATGGCAGTTCTATTTCCAGTTTTTTAAGGAATCTCCACACTGTTCTCCATAGTGGCTGTACTAGTTTGCATTCCCATTAACAGTGTAAGAGGGTTCCTTTTTTCCCACACCTTCTCCAGCATTTATTGTTTGTAGACTTTTTGATAGCAGCCATTCTGACTGGCGTGAAATGGTACCTCATTGTGGTTTTGATTTGTATTTCTGTGATAATAAGTGATGTTGATCATTTTTTCATGTGTTTGTTAGCCATCTATATGTCTTCTTTGCAGAAATGTCTGTTTAGTTCTTTGGCCCATTTTTTAATTGGGTCTTTTATTTTTTTGGAATTGAGCTACAGGTGCTGCTTGTATATTTTTGAGATTCTTTGTCAATTGCTTCATTTGCTATTATTTTCTCCCATTCTGAAGGCTGGCTTTTCACCTTGCTTATAGTTTCCTTCATTGTGCAAAAGCTTTTAAGTTTAATTAGATCCCACCAAGCCCCAATTTTGTCACTTATAAACTGAGTGACATTAGGCAACATACTTCATTTCTTTCTGTAAGTCTCTATTTCCTTACCTGCAGGATGGCAATAATGGCATCCATCTCACAGGGTGTTTTGAGGACTAAATGGGATTATGTGTATTTTGGGAAGCACCAAATCAAAGGTTTACTTACTTCTCACCACTCAAAGCCCATCTTATTATCTTCCCCAACCACCACAGCTGGGTTTTGAGATTTTTTTTTTTACTAAAATATATATAACATTTTTTTTCTTGAAAAACATAAATAGCCACCAATCAGAACAGTCTCAAACTTTGGTATTGTATCTGTGAATTGCTAAATTCCCATCTGAAAGAGAAAAAAGGTGCTTCTTAGTCTAAAAGCCATATCTTTAGTAAGTATAAAATTTCAATTGACTTAAATTGCTCCAAATCTAGAAGCCATTAAATGATAAGTGTTTGCAATCTACCTCTCAATCTACACTTCCCCCCACCCTCCCCTCACACAAACTCCCACTCCCTGGCTGTGGTCAGGCCATCAAGAGCTGTCAGGCCATCATCTCAGCTGTTCTTTTTGATGTAGAATCTACGTAAGTAGAATTACAAAATAAAGAGCTGATCTAGGGGAAAGGGGTAGAGGAAGAGACAAAGACACAAGTCTCCTTAGACTCCATTTGTGAGAAAGGTTTAGGGAGACAGCGTGTGCATGCTCAGTCAAAACCAACCCTGCAACCCTATGGATGGTAGCCCACCAGGCTCCTCTGTCCATGAGATTCTCCAGGCAAGAATACTGGAGTGGGTTGCCATTTCCTTCTCCAGAGCATCTTCTGGACCCAGGGATCAAACCTGTGTCTCTCGTGTCTCCTGAATTGGTAGGCAGATTCCACATGGGAAGCCAGAGTTGGGGAAAAATGGTACCTGGAGGCAGCTGCTGTGTGTGGAAAAAACTGAGAGTATAGGAAATGGCAAAGGGGATTTTGGAGAACTCTTTCTGTTCCCTGTGAGGTCTTTGGCACTTTAGAAAGAGCTTGCTGTGAAGATTTTACCTGTGCTTTGATTAGTTTGGATATGGGACTTGCTTTCCTTTGATCATAATACTGTGATAGATGGGGCTGTGACACAAGTGGACTTTATTCAAATTATAGAGCAAGAACTCTTAAACCTGGTCAAATTATTTTCTAAACCCAGTGCTTCATTCCTTAAGGGAAAGAACACAGACTTTAACTGTGAATCTTTCCATAGTTCTCCCAGGAGTCCTGAGGTATTTTCTCCAAAATAGATTAACTTCTTTAAATGGCTGGAAGTCAAGCTCTGCTCCTTATTTGGCAGGATCTGTATCATTTCTAATCCGAATCTTAGATTTTTAATGACAGCTTGTCATTTATTGAACATTTACTCTGTTCATACTTTATAGATACCATCTCATTTAGTTCTTATAATGACTCTGTTACATGGGAATTATTGTCCCTGTTTTACAGATAAAGAAACAAATCAAGAGAGATGAGTGACTTTTTCAAAGTCAACCAGCAGGGCCATAATTCAAACCCACATCGGTCCAATGCCATGACGTGTGCCTTAAATGATGATACTTTGCTTCCTGGAAAGAGGCTAAGCAGTTACCTATCCCAGGAATTTAAACCTTTTAATTTCATATCCAAGGAATGACTCTGTACCAAGTTAGCAGCAGAGATATTTTTGAATAGGGGACTATCTCTAGCAGAAACTTAGGCCAGTCTGTTCTTCTGGGCCTTGGTTTTCTCAGCTCTAAAATGAGAACATTCATACCTGCCATGTAAGGTTGTTTGCAAGATTAAATGTGAAAAGAAATATAACACAAGTGCTCATTGAATGTCAGCTGTCATTGCTATTGTTAATATTATTGCCAAGAGAATGGATTTTTATAAAGGAAGCAGTTCTTTCAAGTGAACTAAGGTAGTCTTAGTTGTGAACAGGATGCCATATGTCTAGTGTCAACTATTTTAAGTGAATGAAATGAATAAGAAACAGTGGTTTAGGTTGGAGAAGTCAGAGCAAACATTCTGATGTGAATGAGAGACCTTTCTAAGAGCACAGGGGGACCAAAGGGGCAGGTGTCTGTGAAAGTAGAGAAAGGGGCAAAGGAACTGAAAGGAAGTGGATGTGAAAACTGGATAAATCAAGAAGCAGCATGAGTTAGGCAGGCCAGAGCACCTATAAGGAAGATTTTAAAACAAAGCTTCAGGAAATCCTAAACACACTACTAGGTGGAAGATACCATTTAAGTTGCATTTAATTCTGAGTTACATGATTTAAAGGAAGGAACGTGTGCTTACTGGATACTGTTTACTAAATGCACGTTGGGGGAGGGGGGACGTCTCAGTGATCTTGGCCATGTGTGCTTTGTAGAAAGTTTCAAGATTATTACATCAGGATTCTTGTCCAATACCCCTCATTTCCAGCCCCAGAAATAAAAACTGTTGGGATCCAGTAATTAACCTTTTCCCCTAGAACTCATCTGAGAACCATCTTAGAAGTACAGCTGAAATTATCAGGGAATTAGATGGGAAAGAGGTCCCAGGAAGGCCAGTCCTCCCCCAAACAAACTGAAACTTGGGAAAAGAATGATCAAGAGCTCCAGCTTCTTAGTTCTTCACCTTCTCCCTCAGTGTTTTCCTGTTTCCAGTCTTATGGAATCTGCTTCTACTCACGGTCACCAAAATTTCCTCTTGGATATTTTATTCACATCCACTTATAAACTATTCCCAACAGTTTCATAAGGCTTAAGGCTTCTTCAGGGCACAACACCAAGTGGAGTCACTCATATTGGAGCAGCTTTTGCAACCCTGACTGCTTCTTAAACTTCACCTCAAGCATCCATAGGCAGAAGAAAAGGAAAGGCTATCCCCCAGGACATTAAAAGTATAACCCAAAGTGATCTGTTGCAAAACTGTAACTATTTTCTTTTCTCCTGTTATTGTAAAACAAAAGAAAAACAAGTGACTTTCACAGTTTACTCTACTAGATATTGTTGTGGACTGAATTGTGTCCACCCCTCAAATTCATATATTGAAGCCCTACCCCCCAATGTGATAGTATTGGACATGGGTTGTATGGGTTCATGAGGGTGGGGCCCTCATGAAGGGATTAGTGCCCTCATAAGAAGAAAGCTTGCTTTCTCTCTCTGCTATGTGAAGACACAGTGAAAAGGTAGCCATTCATGAATCTGGAAGAGAGTCCTCACTGGGGAACCAAACTGGCCAGCACATTGATCTTGGATTTCTCAGCTGTGACAAATGAATTCCTGTTGTTGAAACCACCCAGTCTATAGTATTTTGTTATGGCTGCCCAAGCTCAATCATACACATACTAATGCTTGCTTCAATATATAAATGATAGTTTAAATTATCTAAAGTTTCCTAACTTACCATCCCTCAAATCTTGGAGTAAAAATGGACCCTCCAGGAAGATGTGGCTTGTTTATCCTCTGGCTTTGAGTGCCCCCTGCTTCTGAGGACAATTTGAGAAGCATAGGCAGGGAAGGCTCTCTGGTCCACACTTTGCATCTCACCCAGGGGTATTTGCATTTCAGCAGGAAGCAAGAACTTATTTGAAAGGTATTGAGTAATAGGAAGAAGTTTTATTTTTAGTTTATTAGAATCGTCTTAACTCCCCTGCCTTCCCACATCATGTGAAATGGTTTACTCCATCTAGGGTTTGAGCATTATTGGCTCTAAAGTGTCCCTGATAAGGACAGTGTAGGCTAACACATGGAATGATTATCCAGAAAAAGCAATCAACACACAGCATCCACTCATCCACCTAGACAGCCTTTGTTTACTAAACCTTTGCTCTCTCCCAAGCAATAGAAAAAGAGAGGATTCCAATAAAATCTTGAATGGAGAAATCTAACCAGGAAGGTGTATCTGGTATCTAGGAGAAAATGAAAGACACTCTTTTTTTCCTTCTAGGTGCAACCTGCTCTCAAATTTCCTACTTACTAACCCTTTATCATGGCTTTTCTGATGGCTCAGAGGTAAAGAATCCACTTGAAATGCAGGAGATGAGGGTTAAAACTCTGGGTCAGGAAGACCCCCTGGAGGAGGATATGGCAACCCACTCCAGTATTCTTGCCTGGGAAATCCCACAGACAGAGGAGCCTGGTGTGCTATAGGCCATCGGGTTGCCAAAGTCAGACATGATAGCAAATAAGCATGCATACTAACCCTTAATCAACTCAGAGAACTAAAATCACTACTTCTTGAACATTGTGAAGCTAAGTACTGTGGAAAACATGGGGCTTTCCCCCAAACAGCTCGTTCTTCACAACACCAATGTCTACATATCATTAGTTGTGTGTTTTCCTTGGACATTTGCATTCACTGGGGTATCAGGATGATCCAGCCCAGGAATGAGATCATGTTGTAAAAAGCTACCAACTCTCATCCTGGTTTTGTCTCAGAGTGGCAGGTGATTTACTTTGGTATATTTAAATATTGCCTAAAGTCACAAACTCATCTTCTCCCTGTTGATTAGCATATTTGAGGCCTGTTAGAGGCCTCTAACTCAGTTTATCCCATTCTAATCCTGGTGCTTTAGCAAAAACACTGAGAAAATGTTGTTATTTTTAAGTCAAAATTCTATTTTAGAAGCCCTCACATATCTCAGGCACTCTCAACACCTACTTTTGCTTGAAGCTAGTAGTACTAGAGAAGACCTTCCACTTGGAACAGAGATTGTGTGAGCCCTTGAAGGTCATTCAAGCTGCTTGAGCCTCAGTTTTCTCATCTATCCAATGGGTCCAACATAAGTGGTACTGCCGGCCTCACAAGGATAGCATCACAGCGAGTGAGTCCCTCCTGTGAGTGAGTAGCCACCAGGAAGAGGAGAAGCTGGTAAGAGAACTGTAGGGGCAGATGGCAAGCAGTTCTGGTTGAGAGAGAAAAAATATGAAAGAGCAACAGAAAGACTATCAGGGCAAGATTAAGAAAACTTAGAGGCACTCAGTTTGAATTAACCAAGCTAGGGCATAGTAAGGATCACATGTGAGTGTAAACTCTAGAGGTACCTGGGAAAATGTGCTACATTTGGATGACATGAGTTGAAAGGAAGAAATGGAGGTGAAAAAATGAGCTTTTTTTTTTAATCCTGAGGAATCATATCTTGTGTATCCTGTTTAGGAAAGTAACATGCAACTAGGCAGATGGGATCCAGGCTATTGACATAGTTTTTCTGAGGTAACATAAGCGAGCAGACATGGACATGACGTGGGTGTTGATGTTAGAAAGACCTGGATGTAAGTCTTTCTCCACCACTTACTGACTGGTTGATTGTGGACAAGGTAAACTCTCTGAACTTGAGTGACTTTCACTGTCAAGTGGACATAATAAGAGTGCCTGCCCATAGGACTATAAGAATTAAATGAGATGCATGTGCGCATGTGCTCAGTCATGTCTGACTCTTTGCAACCCCATGGACTGTAACCTGTCAGGCTCCTCTGTCCATGGGATTTCCCAGGCAAGGATACTGGAGTAGGTTGCCATTTCCTTCTCCTGGGGATCTTCCCCACTCAATGTTCAGTTCAGAATCTCCTATGTCTCTTGCACTGGAAGTTGGATTCTTTACCACTGTGCCACCTGGAAAGCCCTATTAAATGATATACTGCATACAAATACTGAAAGCAGAGTCCCACACATTGAAAATGATTCATACATGTTAGAGACTGCTATTATCACTACAGTCAATGACAGAAGTAGGATCAGAAGATTTTAACTTAATTAGGATGGAAAGATCTATTGAGAATGGCAAGTGGATGGGTTGAAAGTCAGCATTAAGGGACCTAACAGCCCAGACAAAGCATACGCACACAAAGTTCCTGACAGATACCAAGAAGAGAGGGACAAGTGCACTGAAAGGAAGACAGAAAGTGTCAATGACAAGCCCTCATTTTTCAGGGTTTAGCTCTCGGCCAGTCCCTGATGGCTCAGCGGGTAAAGAATCTGCCTGCCAATGCGGGAGATGCAGGTTCAATCCCTGGGTCAGGAAGATCGCCTGGAGGAGGAAATGGCAACCCACTCCAGTATTCTTGCCTGGAGAATCCCATGGACAGAGGAGCCTAGCCAGCTACAGTCATGCAGTTGCAAAGAGATGGACACGACTGAGCAACAAAATACAAGAAGCACACACAAATCCTGTATACAGACAGCACTGGGATAAGCTTCCTGATGTGATCATTGCAGAGGCCCTTCCACTTAGCTCCCACCGGCCACCCAGAGAATAGCATTTCCCACAGAGGTGACAGAAAGTGCCAAATCCTGGTGGAGGTGGTGTTGAGTAGGAACCCTGGTCTCCACCGCATCCAGTGCTTCTACATAAAGCCAGTGAATGAAAGAGAACGTTTGCCAAGCCTGGGCTCACTAGGTCTGGTCTGTGTTTCTCTGCTTCCATCCCTCCGCTCTCTATAATTGATGACTTTCCAGGGTGTCTGTTTCATCCAGTTAAAGGAAAAACAGACCAGTTAAGAGCTCTGGAGTCAGCCTGGCTGGGTTTGAAAGCTGGCTCCTCCTGTTACCTGTGTGGAATTGGGTAGGTCGTGGCATATCTCTCTACAAGACTTGGCTTTCTTCCTTGTAAAATGGGGATAATTCGAACTGCCCTTCCTTACACAATTGTGAGGCTTAAGTAAGAGAACACACGCTACGTTCTCCTAGAGCCCTGCCTATGTCTAAATTCTAGATAAGGGATTGCTACGGTTATTTGATTGTCACATGTTTTTCTCTTTGGGAACATGGTATTGCCCACGCCAGGTAAATATCACACATTGTTCTCTTGACTAGCACACCATAACTTACTCCAAGAATGTAAATGGCATCTGAAAAATGTGCTTCACAATCAAATATTGTTTGAACGGAGCAATGCTGGAATTGGGGGGAGGGGAGCAAGATATGGAGATGGACACACAAACTCCCACCCACAATCAGCTCCAACCTATAAGTCTGCCAGTCTCCCCACCGCACAAGTAACATGTGGCAAAGGGCCAGTGAAAACCAGAAATAGGCTTTGAAGGAAATATCTCCTCTGAATTTCCCACCTCACCCTAAGTCACCACCAAGGGGCAGCAACCCTGTCAGACCAATCAGAGTTTCCGACCAGGAAGGGACAGGCCAATCCCAGGTTATCTAATGAATCCTCCTCTAAGGCCCAGAGAGGGCAAGGGGTTTGCTCAAGGTTCCATAGCAAGTCTTTAGTGGAGCTGGCAGTAGAAAACAAACCTCCTAATTCTTGTGCAGCTTCCCAAGGGAGGCAGTACATGGTGAAATCTGAAAATTGCACAATGTACCTCTGAGAGTACAGCACTGGCTGTACAATGGCATATATTATACAGGGAAAAACAATTGTGTTTCTTCTCATCCTGCTGAGCTGTGTTTGGCAAGTTGTTGGTACTGAAAAAGGTGTAGCTGTAATTCACTATAATCATTCCCCATCCCTTCCATGAACATGCCATGTGTTCAGCCATTTGCTCGCATGTAGATTACTTACATTATCAAGAATCTGCATATTCACCCACTCCAGATCTATGAGCTACTGACAGCTCCTGAGGGGAAGGGACAGAGAATATATTTTTTTACCTTTTGACAGCCCTCAGCATCATTTCAGTGCATAGGGGACTACTGAAATGCTTTTGGTAATGATCAGATCTCTTAATCATGTGTCAATGAATATGGAAGAGAAGAGAGGAAAGATAGGAAAGGAGAGATGGAAGAATGGGATGGGAAGAGAGAAGCAGAAGGAAAGTTGGGGCGGGAGGCAGTGGGAGGATGATGGACGGGGCAGGAAGTGTCTTAGCATTTGTTATACCTCATTCTACAACAACAGACAAGAGGGTTTCTCAAAACACGTGTTGTGGAATAGTGTTCAGTGGGCTGCCATACAAAAGAGATTTCTGTGAGGCAAGAACAAAAGTGTGGGAAAAATTCTGGTACGTGAAGAGTAATCAATTTCTTTACTGCAGGCCTACTTGGAGCCTTTTATATATTGACCACATCCACAGGAGATACTGCATACAGTGTTCCCACAAACTTCATTGACTTGGGAATGTGCTCTTGGTCCTTTCACCAGGAACAGGTCCTTTCAAAATATTTTTAATCAGTAATAAAACCAGAATTCCATTCAACATCTACCCATTCAGGTACTCATCAATATTTGCCACGACAAACATGTGCCTTTGCAATACCCTAGGGCAGGGGTCCCGAACACTCAGGATCTAATGCCTGATGACCTGAGGTGGAACTGATGCAATAACAATATAAATAAAGTACACAATACATGTAACATGCTTGAATCATCCTGAAACCATCTCCCCACCTCCAGTCTGTGGAAATATTGCTTTCCACGAAACTGGTCCCTGATGCCATAAAGGTTGGGGATCACTGTTCTAGGAGACAACATGCTTAGACACACAAGTGCACGTGCATGTGCACATGTACACACACACACACACTCACAGCAGGCAGCAGCTGGAGAAGGTCATCCTAGCTACCTTTCCATGTGAAATCTCCTTCCTCACTGCCAAGACCTTTGACTCTGGGGGTTGCTTGGCCTCAGAGCCACAAAAAGATGTGACTGGAATTGTACACTTCATCATTAAGCAACCTTCCTCGGTCATCAGCCACAACAAGGTCAGTAAGTTTCCAGTCATTTACCTTGAGGACTAGAATCCACCCCCAATCACATGACCATATTCAAACAAAGAACAGAGAAAGGGCAACATTAGCTTCTGTAAATACTGAAAATGTAATGCTGGGGTCAGTATTTGGTGGAAGCTAGTAGATAACAATTATTAGTTTGCAAGTACTATATAGTGGGTGGAAGTAATATTGTAGTAGTGGTTCTAGTGCAGGTGCCTCTGAATATTAAAATATAAAACATTACTGAGAACGTGTAATATAGTGAAGCAACATAAAATGGAACCCCATATTCCATTCATTTGAATGAGAAAAATAATAAAATACATACACAAACTCCAACCAGTTTTTCTAAATATTACTAAAACCCTCTTAAACAACTATATACATCAACCACAAAGTATTTGTTAGTAACAAAAAGCATTTAAAATGTCAATATCTAATTATTTAACACTTAAGCAACTCACCAATTGGTATTTTTATGTTTGTGCTGTGCTGAGTCCTCAGTCATGTCCAACTCTTTGGGACCCCATGGGCTGTTTAGGAAACAATAATTCCATCTCTTTGCGACCCCATGGACTGTAGCCCAGCAGGTTCCTCTGTCCATGAGATTTCTGTGGCAAGAATACTAGAGTGGGTTGCTATTTTCTATTTCAGGGAATCTCTCCGACCCAGGGATCAAACCTGGGTCTCCTGCACTGCAGGCAGACTCTTTACCATCTGAGCCACTAGGGAAGCCTGTAATATAAATAAATGATGAAATACAAAATTAGAGAGTCTCAAGATGTTGTTCACAAGGGCTTTGGTTGATAGTGTCCCCAGGCACTTGAAATAAGCAAATACTGTGACTCATGAAAGGCTAAACTCTTAAGGGAAATGGTAGGGGAGATGGTAGTGATGATATACAATGCTTTTAATCAGTTGGAACTCAAGATGCTGTCCTATCTAGAGAGAGGGTACATTCTACATCCTCTGGAGGGGATTCCCATGCAATTCAAATGTTTCCACCTGAAGGCTTTCAATGTTTGAATAGTGAATTTGGGATAAATCTTTTTTTTAAAAAGTTATTATAATGAATATCTAGACCGTGAGACTTCTGATAGTGAGGAATACCTGTATAGCCTTAGTAGCAGCAGTAGTGGTCGTTCTCATTTACTGAAAACTTTACTTAAAAAAAAGGTCCTAATTTGTTTCATTCACTACCAATATATTCCCAGCATCTAAGCACAAAGTTCAGCATGTTGTAGGTGCTCAACAAACACTGGGTCAATGAATGAACTGAGTATAAATTGAGTACCAGGCACTAAGCAATTTATGTGTGTTATCTCATTTTAGCTTAATGTTAGCAAGGCTTTGTGGTAGATAGTGTCATTACTCCCATTTTCAGATGAGGAAACTGAGGCTTAGTATTAAAGAGGAACTTAACATTACACAGTGCATGTGTCAGAGCCAGAAAGTTGAACCTTGTCTTCTTGAGTTCAGAAGCAATCTTTTTAACCACTATCCTGTATGATTCACTTCTCTCGCTTGGAAATCCAGACACCTGCTTGGGTTCTATAGGCTATAGAATTTTCTGGCACCTCATATCAGAGACCTTGAAAAAAACCACTTACTTCTAAGAATTATGAATTTCCTACACGTGATTTCATTAGTATTATGTTATCTTTAAATATTATTACATATTTTATTAGTATTAATAATAATTATAGCTACTATAGATTTGGCCACCTCATGCGAAGAGTTGACTCATTGGAAAAGACTCTGATGCTGGGAGGGATTGGGGGCAGGAGGAAAAGGGGACGACCGAGAATGAGATGGCTGGATGGCATCACTGACTCGTTGGATGTGAGTCTGAGTGAACTCCGAGAGATGGTGATGAACAGGGAGGCCTGGCGTGCTGCGATTCATGGGGTCGCAAAGAGTCGGACACGACTGAGTGACTGAACTGAACTGAACTGAACTGATAGATTAAGCCTTTACTATATACCAATCAGGCACTGGGTTATGTTGTATTATATCCAGTATTTCAGTTAATCTTCACAGTAACAAAGCAAATGATCTCAGTCACTCACCACATTTCTTTGGTGATCAGCTGACCAATCAGCTGATGTGACAAAACAGCAGTCCTTACTGCTGCTGCCTTATCAACTACTGCCAGGGCTTGAAGGAATCCTAGCCTCCTCTTCTTGACCTTTGCATGTACTACTGTTCTTCTGTCCTGTTCTTTCAGTTTCGACTTCCTCTGATACTGATACTTCCTCTGTGAAGCCTTCTCTGATACTGCTCTTTCACTCCTCAGGGATTGCTCCCTCTGCTTGGTTCCCCTCAGCACTCCATGTGTAAGCCTCAAAGAGTGGTCATTTCCTTGGTCTTCCCTGGTGGTCCAGTGGTTAAGAATCAGCTTTGCAGTACAGGAGAGGTGGTTTTGATGCCTGGTTGGGGAACAAAGATCTCATGTGCTGTGGAGCAAGTAAGCACTGCAACAAAGATCCCACATGCTGCAGCTAAGATCCAACATGGTCAAATAAATAAATATGTTTTTAAAAGAGCGGTCAGTTCCTAGTTCCCTGCACTGGTCTCTGGCCTCTTCGCTGTAGCTGTCCTCACTGGACTGGGAGCTCACATAGTGAGGGCCAGGTTCCTTGTGAAGGGGACCAGAATGTGTCGCCTGAAAATGTGTCTTTGGCATAAGGATTGTCCTAAGCTGATTATTTTTAGAAAACAGCAGACACAGGAAAATCTTTGAAAACTGAATAGAAGTTACCTTTTTGTGAGGGACATTTACATTATACATATATATATTTTTAACTAATTTTAATTGGAGAATAATTACTTTACAATATTGTGGTAGCTTTTCCCATGCATCAGCATGAATCAGCCTGTAGGAAATCTCCATTTATGAGGGTGTCTCCTTCTCTGCATCGAGAAGAGGTGGATGAACCAATCTCTAGCAACACTTCTTTCTCTGGGATGAAGGCAATGACAACTGGAGATGCTATTTAAGGAGATGACTTGGGCTGTTTTGGAGAGTTACTCAGTTTTCCTTGGTCTCTCACATATATATACAGGAGGTATACATCTTATTGGGCTTCCAAGGTGGCACAGAGGTAAAGAATCCACTTCCCAATGCAGTAGATGCAAGAGACACGAGTTCCACCCATGGGTTGAGAAGATCCCCTGGAGAAGGAAATGGCAACCACTCCAGTATTCTTGCCTGGGATATCCCATGGGCAGAGGAGCCTGGCGGGCTACAGTCTATGGGGTTGCAAAGAGGAAGAAACAACTTAGTGACTTAACAACAACAAATACATGCTATTAAATTTCTGTTTGTTTTTCTCCCATCAATGTCTCCTATTAAAGGAGGGATCTCAGCCAAGAACCTAGAAGGTTCTTGGAGGCACGGCCTGGCTGGATCCTCACTGTGAAGAGTGGGCTGCTGACGACTATGTGTCCAGCTGTCCACCTGTGTCCCATCTACAACCCCAATACATCTTCCCAGAAGGGTCAATTCAGTTCAGTTCAGTTCAGTCCCTCATCGTGTCCAACTCTTTGCTACCCCATGGACTACATAATGCCAGGCCTCCCTGTCCATCATGAACTTCTGGAGTTTCCTCAAACTCATATCCATTGAGTCAGTGATGGTATCCAACCATCTCATCTTCTGTCATCCCCTTTTCCTCCCACCTTCAGTCTTTCCCAGCATCAGAGTCTTTTCAAATGAGTCAATTCTTTGCATCAGATGGCTAAAGTATTGGAGTTTCAGTCTCAGCATCAGCCCTTCCAACGAATATTCAGGACTGATTTCCTTTTGGATGGACTGGTTGGATCTCCTTACAGTCCAAGGGACTCTCAAGAGTCTTCTCCAACACCACAGTTCAAAAGCATCAATTCTTTAGTGCTCAGCTTTCTTTATAGTCCAACTCTCACATCCATACATGACTACTGGAAAAACCATAGCTTTGACTAGATGTTCCTTTGTTGGCCAAGTAATGTCACTGGTTTTTAATATGCTATATAGGTTGGTCATAACTTTTCTTCCAAGGAGCAAGTCTCTTTTAATTTCATGGCTGCAATCACCATTTCCAGTGATTTTGGAGCCCAGAAATATAGTTTGTCACTGTTTCCACTGTTTCCCCATCGATTTGCCATGAAGTAAAGGGACCAGATGCCATGATCTTCATTTTCTGAATGTTGAGCTTTAAGCCAACTTTTTTACTCTCCTCTTTCACTTTCATCAAGAGGCTCTTTAGTTCTTCTTCACTTTCTGCCATAAGCTTGGTGTCATCTGCATACCTAGGGTTACTGATATTGCTCCTGGCAATCTTGATTCCAGCTTGTGCTTCATTCAGCCAAGCATTTCTCATGATGTACTCTGCATATAAGTTAGATAAGTAGCATGACTATATACAGCGTTGAGGTACTCCTTTCGCTATTTCAAACCAGTCTGTTGTTCCATGTCCAGTTCTAACTGTTGCTTCCTTCATACAGATTTCTCAAGAGGCAGGTCAGGCAGTCTGGTATTCCCATCTCTTTCAGAATTTTCCACAGTTTATTGTGATCCACACAGTCAAAGGCTTTGGCATAGTCAATAAAACAGAAGTAGATGTTTCTCTGGAACTCTCTTGCTTTTTGATGATCCAATGGATGTGGGCAATTTGCTCTCTGGTTCCTCTGCCTTTTCTAAATCCAGCTTGAACATCTGGAAGTTCATGGTTCACATATTGTTGAAGCCTGACTTGGAGAAATTTGAGCATTGCTTTGATAGCCTGTGAGATGAGTGCAATTGTGCGGCAGTTTGGGCATTCTTTGGCATTGCCTTTCTTTGGGATTGGAATGAAAACTGACTTTTTCCAGTCCTGTGGCCACTGCTGAGTTTTCCAAATTTGCTGGCATATTGAGTGCAGCACTTTCACAGCATCATCCTTTAGGATTTGAAACAGCTCAACTGGAATTCCATCACCACCACTAGCTTTGTTGGTAGAGATGCTGCCTAAGGCCCACTTGACTTCACATTCTAGGATATCTGGCTGTAGGTGAGTGATCACACCATTGTGATCATCTGGGTCATGAAGATCCATTTTGTACCGCTCTTCTGTGTATTCTTGATCCCTCTTCTTAATATCTTCTGCTTCTGTTAGGTCCAGACCATTTCTGTCCTTTATTGAACTCATCTTCACATGAAAAGTTTCCTTGGTATCTCTAATTTTCTTGAAGAGATCTCTAGTCTTTCCCATTCTATTGTTTCCCTCTATTTCTTTGCACTGATCACAAAGGAAGTCTTTCTTACCTCTCTTTGCTCTTGTTTGTTTGGAACTCTGCAATCAAATGGGTTTATCTTTCCTTTTCTCATTTGCCTTTTGCTTCTCTTCTTTTTATAGCTATTTGTAAGGTCTCCTCAGACAACTATTTTGCCTTTTTGCATTTCTTTATCTTGGGGATGGTCTTGATCACTGTCTCCTGTACAATGTCACAAACCTCCATCCATAGTTTCATCAGGCACTCTGTCTATCAGATCTAGTCCCTTAATCTATTTCTCACTTTCACTGTATAATCGTAAGGGATTTTATTTAGGTCATACCTGAATGATCTAGTGTTTTCCCCTACTTTCTTCAATTTCAGTCTGAATTTGGCAATAAGGAGTTCATGAACTGAGCCACAGTTAGTTCCCGGTCTTGTTTTTGTTGACTGTATAGAGCTTCTCCATCTTTGGCTGCAAAGAATGTAATCAATCTGATTTCAGTAGTGACCATCTGGTGATGTCCATGTGTAGAGTGTTTTCTTGTGTTGTTGGAAGAGGGTCTTTGCTATGACCAGTGCACTCTCGGTAAAACTCTGTTAGCATTTGCCCTGCTTCATTCTTTACTCCAAGGCCAAATTTGCCTGTTACTCCAGGTGTTTATTGACTTCCTACTTTTGCATTCTAATCCCCTATAGTGAAAAGGACATCTTTTTTTGGTATTAGTTCTAGAACGTCTTGTAGCTCGTCATAGAACTGTTCAACATCAGCTTCTTCAGCATTACTGGTAGGGGCATAGACTTGGATTACTGTGATATTGAATGGTTTGCCTTGGAAATGAACAGAGATCATTCTGTCGTTTTTGAGATTGCATCCAAGTACTGCATTTTGGAATCTTTTCTTGACTATGATGGCTACTCCATTTCTTCTAAGGGATTCTTGACCACAGTAGTAGATATAATGGTCATCTGAGTTAAATTCACCAATTCCAGTCCATTTTAGTTTGCTGATTCCTACTGGTCATCTTCTGTTTGACCACTTCCAGGTTGCCTTGATTCATGGACCTAACATTCCAGGTTCCTATGCAATATTGCTCTTCACAGCATTGCACTTTACTTCCATCAGCAGTCACATCCACAATTGGGTATTGTTTTTGCTTGGCTCCATCTCTTCATTCTTTCTGGAGTTATTTCTCCACTGATCTCCAGTAGCATATTGGGCACCTACTGACCTGGGGAGTTCATGTTTCAGTGTTCTATCTTTTTGCTTTTTCATACTGTTCATAGGGTTCTCAAGGCAAGAATACTGAAGTGGTTTGCCATTCCCTTCCCCAGTGGACCACGTTTTGTCAGAACTCTGCACTATGACCCATCCATCTTGGGTGGCCCTACACAGCATGGCTCATAGTTTCACTGAGTGAGACAAGGCTGTGGTCCATGTGATCAGATTGGTTAGTTTTTTGTGACTGGGGTTTTCAGTCTGTCTGATCTCTGATGGAGAAGGATAAGAGGCTTATGGAAGCTTCCTGATAGGAGAGACTGACTGAGGGGGAAACTGGGTCTTGTTCTGATGAAGAAGTGAAGTCGCTCAGTCGTGTCCAACTCTTTGTGACCCCATGGACTGTAGCCTACCAGGCTCCTCTGTCCATGGGATTTTCCAGGCAATAGTCCTGGAGTGGATTGCCATTTGCTTCTCCAGGGGATCTTCCCACCCCAGGGACCGAACCCAGGTCTCCCACATTGTAGACAGACGTGTTACCGTCTGAGCCACCAGGAAGTTCTGATGGGCGGGGCCATGTTCAGTAAATCTTTGATCCAATTTTCTCTTGAAGGTGGGGGAGGGCTGTCTTCCCTCCCTGTTATTTGACCTGAGGTCAAACTATGGTGGAGGTGATGAAGATAATAGCAACCTCCTTCAAAAGGCCCCAGGCATGCACTGCTACACTTAGTGCCCCCAACCCTGCAGCAGGCCACCGCCGACCCACACCTCTGCCAGAGACTCCTGGACACTCAAGGGCAAGTCTGTGTCAGTCTCTTGTGCGGTCACTACTCTTTTCTCCTGGGTCCTGATATGCACAAGGTTCTGTTTGTGCCCTCCAAGAGTCTGTTTCCTCAGTTGTGTAAGTTCTGGTGGCTCTGCTGCTAAGTCACTTCAGTCGTGTCCGACTCTGTGCGACCCCATAGACGGCAGCCCCCCAGGCTCCCCTGTCCCTGGGATTCTCCAGGCAAGAACACTGGAGTGGGTTGCCATTTCCTTCTCCAATGCATGAAAGTGAAAATGAAAGTGAAGTTGCTCAGTAGTATCCGACTCTTAGCGACCCCATGGACTGCAGCCTACCAGGCTCCTCCGTCCATAGGATTTTCCAGGCAAGAGTACTGGAGTGGGGTGCCATTGCCTCCTCCGCTGGTGGCTCTATGGTGGGGTTAATGGTGACCTCCTCTAACAGGGCATATGCCATACCCAGGTCTACTGCACCCAGAGCCTCTGCCCCTGTAGCAGTCCACAGCTGATCCATATCTCCTCAGGAGACACCCAAACACAGTTCTGTCTCAGTCTCTGTGGGGTCTCTGGGTCCTGGTGCACACAAGGTATGTTTGAACCCTCTGAGTGTCTCTGGCGGGTATGGGGTTTGATTCTAAACATGATTTCACCCCTCCTACCATCTTTCTGGGATTTCTTCTTTGCGCTTGAACATGGGGTATCTCCTCAAAGTTGCTCCAGCACCACACAGCTGCAGCTTCAGCACCACTCCAGCTTTGTGCATCTAAAGCTCTACCCGGAAGGGTAGAGGGAAGATCATTTTTCCTCCCCTACAGTTGGTTTGGCTGCCTATTTCCCCACCATAAGTACAGGAGGGACAGCAGAGTGTGGCTGCCAGAGTACAGGTGCACATGAATTTTTCTTTTTACAAAATTAAAGTTAAATTAAGTTAATAATAAGTTAAGTTAATAATTAACTTTTATTGTACTATTTCTATTATTAAAGCAATATACATTTATTTTTGAGAATTTAGAAAATATACATAAGCAAAATGAAGAAATAGACTTAAAACCCTATTATCCAACCACCTAGAGAGAAGCTTTGTTAAAAGTTTAACAATTCAGTACACATATTTTATACCTAAATCATGAATGAGTGCTCCAATTTTTTTTTTTTTTTAAACTAATCAGGACTCAACTATTCTAACTAATTTGTAACCTGTTTTTCCTACAAAAAGAAATAAAGAACACTTTACTATAGTGTTGAATATGATTTGACATCATGTTTAAAAGAGTATACCGTAAGACCTCTCTGGTGGTCCACTGGTTAAGAATCAGCCTGCCAATGCAGGGGACATGGGCTCATTCTCTGATCTGGGAAGATCCCACATGCTGCGGCGCAATAAGCCTATATGCCACAACTCTTGAGCCTGTGGTCTAGAGCCTGGGAGCCACAACTTCTGGGACCATACATGCCAGAACCTGTGTTCTGCAACTAGAGAAGCCACTGCATTGTGAAGCTCATGCACTGCAACTAGAGGGGAGCCTCCACTTGCTACAAGTGGAGAAAAGCTTGTGATGCAACAAAGACTGAACACAGCCAAAAATAAACAAATAAATAAAATTATAACAAAGAGACTATGCTGTAATATAGCATATATCAATAGAGTTGATTTCATTAATTCCTTGATAATGAACATTTAGATATTTTCAAATGCTTTGCTCTTCAGACACATTGGAAGCAAGCTAAATATTATCACTAAAGGAGTAATTAAACAAAATATGGTACAACCATTCAATAGAATACTATGCAGATGTTTTAAAGCTTGATATAAAATATTAAGTGATGACATGGGGTGATTACTAAGATATGTTATTAAGTAAAATGGGAAAAGTACAAAATTACATGTGTAAAATGGCCCACTATATTACATATAGATAGTTTTGTGTACAAATATTTTCCTGGAAGGACATACAGGTATTAAAAATACAAAACTTGCAATTAAAAAAGTACCAAAAAATACAAAAATCAGAAAAACTCAAATCAAAACCACAATGAGATATCACTTCACACCTGTCAGAATGGCTATTATCAAAAAAACTGTAAACATTTAATAACAAATGTTGGTGAGGATGTAGATAAAATGGGACCCTTCTACTCTGTTGGTGCAATTATAAATTGGTGCAGCCACTATGGAAAATAGCATAGGGGTTCCTCAGAAAACTCAAAACAGAACTACCATATGATCCAGCAATTCCATTACTGGGTATATATCCAAAGAAAACAAAAACACTCACTCAAAAAGATACTTGCACCCAGTGTTCATAGCAGCATTATTTATGTAACTGAAATGTGGAAGCAACTTAAGTGTCCATCAGTGGATGAGTGGATAAAGAGGATGTGAGATTTATATATATAATAAAATACTATTCAGCTGTTGGAAAAAATGAAAATTTGCCATTTGCAACAACATAGATGGACCTGGAGGATATTATGCTAGTGAAAGGGGTCAGAGAAAGATAAACACTGCATATTATCACTTACATGTGGAATCAAAAAAATAATAGAAATGAATGTATATAGCAAAATAGAAACAGACTCACAGATAGGGAGAACAAACCAGCAGTTACAACCAGGGAGGTGAGAAATAGGGGTAGAGGATTAAGAGATACAAACTACTATGTATAAAATAAATATGTTACAATGATATATTGTATAGCACAGGGAATATAGCCAATATTTTATAGCAATTTTAAATGGAATATTATCTATAAAACTTTGAATCACTATATTTTATACCAGAAACTAATATAATCTTTTAAATCAACTATACCTCAATGAAAAAATTACAAAACTGCCATGGTTTTACCTGGGGAGATGTGGGACTAAAAGTGGGGCAGGAAGAGGTTTTCTTTTTTTTTATACCGTTCAAAAGGACTGAATATTTTATCTAGGTAATATGTACATATATATACAATACAGAAATAAGTCTTCTCAATAAATATTTGTATATGTTTATGACAGGTGATTTTTCAATGTGCTGGGAAAGGGAAAGGCAGGACAAGTTATACTGGCACTGAGTGCCGAGGAGGTTAATAGAGGACACACTGTCAGGAAAAGTCAGCACATCCTGTGGGAAGGCCCCGGAGACCCTCGGCCCCGTTGCAGGGCCGCTGAAGGCTGGCTTCCACAAAGCGATGCACTGTCTGCACGCATCAGAGCCCATGGGAAAGTGAGGCTTCCAATGCTTGCTCTAAAACGGTGCTTTCTCAGCTGTTTTAGAGCAAGCTGTTCCCTTAAGCCCTCAGACTCTGCTGATAGGGAGGCCAAGCTTCCAGGGCCTAGCTGCCATTTTACTCAAAGCAGATTCATTAAAAAAAATACATATTTCTAGGGCTTCCCTGGTGGCTCAGTGGTGGGAGTTCACCTGCCAATGCAGGAGACGTGGGTATGATCCCTGGTCCAGGAGGATCCCACGTGCCACGGAGCAACAGAGCCCAAGCACCACAACCATGGAGCCTGTGCTCTGTGCTGTGCTTAGTCACTCAGTCGTGACCAACTCTGAGACCCTATGGACTGTAGCCCGCCAGGCTCCTCTGTCCTTGGGGATTTTCCAGGCAAGCAGAAATTGCAGCTACTGAGCCCATGCACCACAACTACTGAAGCCTCTGTGAACTAGAGCCTGTGCTCTGCAACGAGAAGCCACCACAATGAGAAGCCCACACAAAGCAACTAGAAGGTAGCCCCTGCTCGCCACAACTAGAGAGAAGTCTGTGCAGAAATGAAGACCCAGCACAGCTCTAAATAAATAAATAAATAAAATCATTACAATTTTTTAAAAAATTGTAGCAAAATACACATACCATAAAATTTAACATCTTAAACATTTTAAAGCATACAGTTCGGTGGTATTAAGCAAGCAGATTTCCTTTTAACCTGACTTGTATACTGTGGTTCCATGGTTAAAAGACATTCGATAACTAACACTCTAAATATAATACTTCTTGATTTTTCTAGAGCACGAGCCAGGTGGAAAATGACAACATTTCTATGACACATGAAAGTGGAACGACAAGTTTATTCATAGCCAGAGGCAAAAACTGCCCATGGGTTCTGGTTGGCTATCTACCAGGCCTCCTGGAAGGATCAATAGCTCAGAACAACTGTAACTCACTCAGGGTATATCAGGATGCCTCAGCTTACCAGTTGGAAAGCATTGTTCAAAGGACTGAGGGAAATAAACTCTCAAAACTCAGAGTTAAAGCTAAATGCCAGTGTTGAATGGTCTTTGGCAAGAACAGCCTGCAAAGGGGAAAAGAACACAAAGGATCTTGGGAACTGACTAGCTCCAAGATAGCTGAGCCCACTTAAACAACTCAGTCAGAACAGAGTATTGTGGGCATCAAGCAGTTTTACAAATGGTTGGTAAATCTAGCAAGTCAGTTTAAATAAAGGTCAGTTCAAGAGCTTCTTCTGTCATTGGTACCATGTACCTGAGGAAAAGTAAGAGCTCACCTTGCTTCTGGGGTACAGCAGAGAAATGGGTCCTTGAAAACCCTAATGCCCCTCAAGAGGGATCTATACTCAGTCACTGGTGCCACAATGGCTGGACTTAATCAAGTCGGGCAAAGTCTGGGGTCAGGAACGTGAAACTAACCGGTAAGTAGCTACTGCTAAATCACTTCAGTTGTGTCCGACAATGTGCAACCCCATAGATGGCAGTCCACCAGGCTCCCCCGTCCCTGGGATTCTCCAGGCAAGAACACTGGAGTGGGTTGCCATTTCCTTCTCCAATGCATGAAAGTGAAAAGTGAAAGTGAAGTCACTCAGTCAAGACCTAGACTACCCATCCATCTGCCTCAGGGTTCCTGGGGAATAAGGTATATAGGGAGACCCTGTAGAAAGAAAATCCAAGAATAATAACCTAAGACTTGTATTTTAGGGGTAGAATTTCACAGCCACACCCAACATCCAGGTTGTTTCTTTCTGGTAATAGCTAACCGTCATGAGCATTTATGGAAGAACAGACTGTTGTTCAAAATTGGGAAAGGAGTACATCAAGGCTGTATTTTGTCATCCTGCTTATTTAACTTAGATGCGGAGTACATTATGTGAAATGCCAGACTGAATGAAGCACAAACTGGAATCAAGATTGCGGGAAGAAATATCAATAACCTCAGATATGCAGATGACAGCACCCTTATGTAGAAAGTGAAGAGGAACTAAAGAGCCTCTTGATGAGGATTAAAGAGGAGTGTAAAAAAGCTGGCTTAAAACTCAACATTCAAAAAACAAAGATCATGGCATCTGGTCCCATCACTTCATGACAGATGGGGAAACAATGAAAACAGTGACACACTGTATTTTCTTGGGCTCCAAAATCATTGTAGATGGTGACTGCAGTCATGAAATTAAAAGACATTTGTTTCTTGGAAGAAAAGAATTGACAAACTAGACAACATATTAAAAAGCAGAGACATTACTTTGCCAACAAAAGTGCATGTAGTCAAAGCTATGGTTTTTCCAGTAATCATGTACAGATGTGAGAGCTGGACAATAAAAAAGGCTGAGCACTGAAGAATTGATGCCTTCGAATTGTCGTGCTGGAGAAGACTCTTGAGAGTCCCCTGGATTGCAAGGAGACCAAACCAGTCAATTGTAAAGGAAATCAACCCTGAATATTTGTTAGAAGGCCTGATGCTAAAGCTGATGCTCCAATATTTTGGCCACGTGATGCGAAGAGCTGACTCATTGGAAAAGACCCTGATCCTGGGAAAGATTGAAGACAGGAGGAGAAGGGGATGACAGAGGATGACAGAGGATGGTTGGAGGGCATCACCAACTTAATGGACATGAGATTGAGCAAGCTCTGAGAGATGGTGAAGGACAGGGAAGCCTGACATGCTGCAGTCCATGGGGTCACAAAGAGTTGGACACAACTGAGCAACTGAACAGCAACAATGAGCATTTCCTCTATGCTACACAGCTTACATGATTTATTTCATTTAATCCTCACAGGGAATTTTAAATGAGTTAATCCATGTAAAGCAGTGATGATAGTGTCTAGCATATAGAAGACACTCATTAAATCTGAGCTAAAACAAAAAGTGCTCTGAGGTGAATATATTACCATTCTTTTTTAATTTAAATATATTTATTTTAATTGGAGGCTAATTACTTTACACTATTGTATTGGCTTTGCCAAAGAGACACAGATGTATATTATCCATTCTTAATGTTTGGAGCAACTCACATCCAGAGACATAAGATAACTTGCCCAAGGACAAGTCAAAAGTAAATGGCAAATATGGGATTCTCATTCTAAACTATGATGCTATTATCCCATCTACCCAACCAGTCAGTCAGGCAGCCAACCAACACGTTTCTAGAAACATATTCAGTCATACATACTTTGGGCTTCCCTGGTGGCTCAGAGGTTAAAGCGTCTGCCTCCAATGCGGGAGACCAGGGTTCGATCCCTGGGTCGGGAAGATCCCCTGGAGAAGGAAATGGCGATCCACTCCAGTATTCTTGCCTGGAGAATCCCATGGATGGAGAAGCCTAGTAGGTTACAGTCCACAGGGTCGCAAACAGTCTGACACGACTGAGCGACTTCACCACCACATACTTTGGGTACAGATTAAGGCCCAGGCCTGGTCCTAAAGAAATCCTAACTCTAATAAATAGAGGAGTTATCAGCCAGCTCTCAGTTGTGAGAAAAGGCAGAATTACATCTAGAACTTCCCTGAAATGAGTATCCCAGAACCCTCAGTCTATCTTTTCTATAATGTCCAAGCAAAACAGGCCCAGGAAAAATCTAAGGTAAATGAACAAATGTATCACATTAAAAAAAAAAAAGTTGGAATCCACTATCTGGTTGGGAGACAGACCAAGAAACCAGTAACTGCAATATGACCTCTATACCATGCTGTAGACACTTGGGGCTGAGAAAAGAGAGAAAATGGGGATGGGTAGCATGGAGAGCAGTAGCTTCCCTTCTAGAGTCTTCTGGTAGGTGAGATAGAGCGCACTGGAACACAGGAGAAGGCAGTCAGAAGTGGAAAAAGGACAGAGATAGACACAGTTGGTCTTTCTATTTCTCCTAACTCTTATCTTTAGTTTTTTCCCCCTGAAGAAAACGGGCCAAGAAAAAGATGGCAAAGAAAAGAGATTCTTTTTTTCCCCTCCCCTCCCCCATCCCACCCTTCTAAGGAATGGAGATGTAAATGTAGAGGAAACAGATTCTTAAGAGATGAAAACTCAGAGGGAAGGCAAAATAAGAGACTGGCAGGATACTCTGAGGTTATTCTGAGAGCTGGGGCAGAGTGGGGAATAGGGAAGGGGGTTCTAGGAGGAGATCACAGATGTCTTTGAGTTTGGGGGAGAAGTTAAATACAGAGTGTAGTACAGTTAAAGGGGACTTATTTAATTCTGCAATAGCTCCTAAGATGCACCCAGGGATTCTAGAGTGGAACCCATGTTTGGGCTGAATCTTAAAATATCCATAGGAATTAACCAGGTAAAGGAGGGAAAGGGGACAATAGAATGACCTAAGGCACTAAGGCAAGCCAGAGAATAGTTGCTGTTCAGTTACCCAGTCGTGTCCCACTCTTTGTGACTCCATGGACTGCAGGCTTCCCTGTCCTTCACCACCTCCCAGAGTTTGCCCAAGTTCATGTCCATTACATCGGAGGAAGGAATGGAAAACCACCCTAGTATACTTGCCGTGAGAACCTCATGAATTGTGTTTAAAAGAAAAATAAAAGAGAGAATGTTAGGGCTGGGGAACTCCAGGTCTTTTGGTAGGGCAAATGATAAAGTATTTTGCATACTTTAAGGTGGACCTTGGAAGCTGTTCCCACAGAACCTTGACTTCTCTGGAAGAAAAGCAGTTTTGATCCTTCCATCCCTCTGTCATGTGGTAAAGGACATGCAAAGAAATGGTCAGAGAGTTCATTCCAGTATCAAGGAATATATTTCAGCAGTACTTTTCAGTAATATATTTCAGCAACATAAAATACAACTGATTATTGTCACGAACCTGATTTTGGAATTGAGACATTTGGGTACAATCTTCATGTACTTCAATATAAAAACCCACTATACAAACTGCACAGTAATTCCAATGGGAAAGAAAAAAGAAATGCAAGCTTAAGGAGCTCTACTTAGTGTGTTTGATGGAGTTGGCTTTAGAGATGAGGGTGGGAATGGAAAGAGACCCATTAAGCTCACTCTTTTCTGGAACTATTTCCACCAGCTACAGCTGAAAACGATTGGCCATAAAACCCCAGAAGTTCCAGGTACTGAATTTGAGGCTTAGAGTGTCAGAAGGGTAAGAGGAAAAGGGGCGGGGAGAAGGCCCTGGTATGGGCCACTGGCATAGCTCATGGATGGGCTGTCCTTGCAGCTCTGACCTGCACTGGCAGGACCTGCAGTGAGGACCAGTGAGGCACTTGGTTTGGCCCTTTGAAGATAAGGGCTTACTGGAACCACTTGTGGGCAACAAGGGAAGAAAAGAGAAGTAGTGGAGTTTCTACACTTCAACTGGACATGAAGAAAGGAAGCTCATGGCAAACAGCAAAAAGCATAATGTCCTGGAAGTCAGGGAGAAAGGGGGATAGAAAAGGCAGCATTATCAAAAGGAAAGCAGGTGTAAGTAGCACGAGACTATGAGAAGTAAGATGAAAAAACACACCAGCTCTTGTCTTGGGAGAAGTTTCATTCAAGGACTCTATGAGAACAAAACTTCTTTTGGATGCACTTAAAAGTAACAAAATCATTTTCAAAAAGCAAGTAGCTCTTACATTGCCTCCATAACATCTTCTAGAGTGGAGCATTAACATATGGAAACTCATGAACATACTATGAATCAAAAGCCCTTAGCTTTCGGGAGCAGGCCTTGGAGACAAAAAGAAAGAGTGTTGTACAGTTAAATTATAAGAAAACATATTTACAGCAATATCTAATTATAGTAGATAAACCAAGGCCTGCTCAGAAACTGGTCTCTCCTGTCCTTGAGTGGTACACTGATGGGTATATTAGAAGGTATAGTGCTCAGTCACTCAGTTGTGTCTGACTCTGCGACCACATGGACTGTAGCCCATCAGGCTCCTCTGTCCATGGAATTTCCCAGGCAAGAATACTAGAGTAGGTTGCCATTTCCTTTTCCAGGGGATCTTCCTGACCCAGGGATTGAACCTGGGTCTCTAGCATTGGCAGGCAGATTCTTTACTACTGAGCCACCTGGAAAGCCCAGAGTAGAATGTACGCAGAGCATGAAAAGAGGTCATCTCTTATTCATAGTCAGATCAAGTATTGAGCTTGCTAATTACTAATGAAATGAATTTCCTAGGATGTTAACTATGGAAAAACACCAAAGAAGTTACAAAAAAATATGCTATATATTCCCCAAAGACTAAGACTGAGTCAAAGTATTGGGGTTAGAAGATGCAAACTATGTAACAGATACAGACAAGTTCTGAGGGACAAACAGCTCTATTCTGAGTAGCCCTGGTAGCTCAAATGGTAAAGAATCACCCTGCAATGCAGGAGACCTAGGTTCAATCCCTGGGTTGGAAAAATTCCCTGGAGGAGGGCATGGCCAACCACTCCAGTATTCTTGCCTAGAGAATCTCCATTGACAGAAGAGCCTGGCGGGCTACAATCCAGGGGTCCGCAAAGAATCAAAAACGACTGAGCGACTAAGCACGACAAAGGACTCACTGAAAACTTTTGATCCACTGCCCTCACCAACCAAAGCTCTGCCTATGCTGTAGGTCCAAAGACTGCTTAGGCTTCCCCACTCAGCAACTTGGTGTAATATTTACCTAGAACAGGATTTATAAGATCAGTGTACCTCCCATAATTATTGACAAAATATGTACCTCCCATAATTATTGACATAGGTATTTCTCTGGGCTTCCCTGGTGGCTTAGAGGTTAAAGCGTCTGCCTCTAATGCGGGAGACCCGGGTTCAATCCCTGGGTCAGGAAGATCCCCTGGAGAAGGAAATGGCAATCCACTCCAGTATTCTTGCCTGGAGAATCCCATGGACAGAGAAGCCTAGTAGGTTACAGTCCACGGGGTCACAAAGAGTCGGACACAACTGAGTGACTTCACCTCACCTCAGGTATTTCTCTGGAGAGAATAAATGGCTTTCATCTGATTTCCAAAGTCATCAAAGATCCCCTAAGAAATGAAGAACCATTTCTAGACATGTTTTATTGATAAAGAACAGTCCCAGTCAAGTTTCCTGGGTATTAACAGTTGCTTTTTTATATCTCTCAATCAGTTCTAAATTCTAGACACTAGCCAGTCATTGAAGGACTGATGCTGAAGCTGAAACTCTGATACTTGGCCACCTGATGCAAAGAGCTGACTCATTAGAAAAGACCCTGATGCTGGGAAAGATTGAGGGCAGGAGGAGATGGGGGCAACAGAGGATGAGATGGTCAGAGGGCATCACCAACTCAACGGACATGAATTTGAGCAAACTCCGGGAGATGGTGAGGGACAAGGAAGGCTGGTGAGCTGCAGTTCATGGGGTTGCAAAGAGTTGGACACAACTAAGTGACTAAACAACAACAAGCCAGTCAAGCAACACAGCTAGAAACCTACTTTAGTGTGTGAAAACCCCCAAACTGCTCAAACTGCTGTAGAGTTACAACTTTGCTTGTTGTCTAACATTCTGAACAGCCACCAACTTCACTGTGGGCACTACTTCCATGTCCCAAAACTGGGATGTTATCTTGCAAACATTATAACCTTAGCAATGGTTTTATAACCATAAAATATTACGGTGTATGTGTGTGTATATATGTGTATGTTATAATGTAAATTGTATTTTTAATTAGATTTCTTTTAGTGCCAGAAAGGGGAATAATCTTAACCAAGAACGATCTCAATTCTCTGTCCCATGGTAGGTAGACATCCTGCTATTCACGTGACACCATAGAGACTGATATCCCATTCTTATTTTTAAGATTATCAAAGATATTAGCAGATAATTTTCAGGTAATATTAGCAGATAACCATAGCATTCCAAAAACTCACTGGAAGTGTATGCTTCATTTAAAAAACTGAGTTGATAATAGATACTGTGTTCTGTATAGAGCTAGCAGCTAAAGAAAGAGAATAACACAAAAGAAACAAATTGAGGAAAACGTATCAATTACTGGGATTCAGGCTTTCAGAACTGGGTATATGTCTATAAACGGGGGCATTTAATGCAGGCCCTCTCTGACTCAGTCAGCCATAGAAGAAAGACAAAAGTTCTCCTAACAGATGACACTTGTCACATCTATCTCTTCAGCCATCTCACCTACATGGAGAATAATGACTATTCCTGGCATTACCTTTGAGTTAGAGAATTAGTCATAAGAAGAAGATCAAACCAGACTGGTTTATCCTTTGATTCTCCACAGGCTGCCTGCATTACCATTAACAGTTCTTAGGACAGAAGCTTTCAAAAGCGCAATAGGAAGGGCAAAGGTGCCCTTTTTACACAGTAGGTGTGTTCTTGGGAAGTAAAGTGGAACTTGAGGACTGAAAGTCAGTGAACAGCTGCATTAAAAAAAGGTTTCAAGTTTTTAGTATGGTCCTTACTTAAAAAAAAAGACATATATGCACACACACATATGAAACATATTAATGTATTTTTCTTTAGCTTAGTTCAGTAATATTTTTAAAAATACTGAGGCGGAGTTAGGTTCTGGGCTTAGCAAACCAGCATTTTCTAAAAGTTTAAGTTCATGGGATTTTTTGTTTAATTGGTTTTGTAAACTAGATCCTATATTAAATGCCTATTTATAGGGAATGTCTGGGTAAGGAATCATCTTTTGACAATTGTGATGCTAATGAAGTCACTCAGTCGTGTCCGACTCTTTGTGACCCCATGGACTGTAGCCCACCAGCCTCCTCCATCCATGGAATTTTCCAGTCAAGAGTACTGGAGTGGGTTGCCATTGTGATGCTAAGCATCCAAATTTCATGGTACTGTACATTCAGCTTTTGCTTATGAGGTGGTCTTGGAAATTGAAGCACATGGTATTCAATGTGGGGAACAGGATTCAGAGACCCTTACATTGCTAGTCATTCTCCAGCAGCACTCAGTGCTCCTAATTTGGAGAGAACTAGCTACAGAGAGATACCTGACCACAGATAGTGATTCATTCGTAAATAGCAAAGAACAAGAAAAAGAAAAAGCAAAGGGCAACAAAAGGTCTTCTGTTTTCTATCTTCTTCCTTGGTCAAGAAAATAATTCTTCTCTGGGCTCCCTGCTGGCTGAATTCAGCTCTGGAGGTGGAGGGTGGGGGTTGGTGAGAGCATCAGAAGTAGCAAATACATTTGGATACTTTCTGAAACTTGAACAGAGGCAAAAAGCTTGGAGAATACAGAAAACGTACATTCACTCCAGAGGTTATTGACAAGATTAATTACCTCATAACTGCTTTAATAAAATGACTCCAAGCATATTGCGACTATAATTATCCATAAAAATCCTAATGAATTCAATTTCTCCATATATCACCATGCTGCAAATGGTGCATGCAGGAGAAGGGGAGGATGCAATCCAGTGCTTAGGGAGGGAAAGAGACAGGGAGAGAGTTGATGGAACTAGTTGGTGTCTATTTAGGTCAAGTACATAGGGACGAATGGTGTTTATTCTGGCTTTTGCCTTGTGACGTTTTGTACGGATATATGGAACTCATGTTTAGATGCCATGTTTCTGTTGAAAACAAACTCAAACATCACTCTTTCCCTTTTCTCCCATCACCCCATCATTGTGTGTGTATTCATACATGTGCCCATACACACACACACATATATATGTATATGTATTCATGAATCTGGCTCAAATTCTCTTTGCAAAATGCACATTCTAAGAGACAGGGTCAATGCTCATCCTGGTCAAACTGGTCCTGGTCAAACTCAGAGGGAAGGAACACTGGTCAGTGGTGCTCTCCACAATTTCTGTATCCTGCTACCAATTTAGGTACCTTATCCCACCCACCAGACCTTCAGGCTGCCTCCAGGCTACTTACAGCTCTTTTCCAATCCCCTTTTCCCATGCAAGGACCCACTCAGACATGGTCCTGCCCCTCTTTTTCTTACATAAAATGTTCCTATCTTGGGTCCTGTTTCCACAAAATCACAGTGTCCTCTAACTGTCTTTGTTGCTGTTCAGTCCCTAAACTGTGTCTGACTCTTTGTGTCCCCATGGACTGCAGCACACCAGACTTCCCTGTCCTTCATCGTCTCCCCGAGTTTGCTCAAACTCATGTCCATTGAGTCAGTGATGCTATCCAACCATCTCATTCTCTGCCACACCCTTCTCCTTTTGCCTTCAATGTTCGCTACCGTCAGGGTCTTTTCCAATGAGTCAGCTGTTTGCATCAGGTAGCCAAAGTGTTGGAACTTCACAGCTTCAGCATCAGTCCTTCCAGTGAATATTCAGGACTGATCTCCTTTAGGATTGATTGGTTTGATCTCCTCACAGTCCAAGGGACTCTCAAGAGTACATTAACTGTCTTACTGAACATGTAATGACAAGGGATTTATTTTAGACTGAAAGTCAAAATGACCTGAAACTGCCAAATGGCCATGTAGTTTGTGGGGCAAATCACTTAATTTGTCTAAACTTCAGTTTCTCTGAATCTCAGTCTCTTTTTCTCTTGGAAAAAAAAATTGTTCAGTAATGAGACTTGCACTATCCACTTCACATGAAGATCCAATGAGATATAGAAAAAAAGAGCATTTGAGGAGTACTTTCACTATTTTCGGGCTTCCCTGGTGGCTCAGCTAGTAAAGAATATGCCTGTAATGCGGGAGACCTTGAGTTCGATCCCTGGGTTGGGAAGAGCCCCTGGAGAAGGGAATGGCTACCCATTCCAGTATTCTGGCCTGAAGAATTCCATGGACTGTCTAGTCCATGGTGTCACAAAGAGTCAGACACAACTGAGCAACTTTCACTTCACTTCACTATTTTCATAGCTACTGTATGAATTATTTCCTAAAACAACTCTCTGCTAAATATTGCATTTGTATATTCACATTAGAAATGGGGAAATTGAGAATTAGAAAAGGCCAGCCATATGCCCAATGTTATCCAGTTAGTATGTGACAGCAGCGATGTGTGAACTTAGGTCTACAGACACAGTCCAGTGCTCTTTCTACCACAGAGAACTGATCTGTACAAAGGGGACTGTGCAATACTCAGGAAAAGTAATAGTGCCACTGTCCTTATTTTATTATTATGGTATCAATTTGGATCATGATTCCTTAAGATAATCTTTCCTCTTCAGTCAGGACTGCCTGTCTTGTTTGCCATCACCTCTCCACACACCATGCTCTTTGGCTCATTTTTCTATCTGAAAATTTCAAGTCTTCAGATTCTGCTTTTCTTCATGAAGCTGTCTTTATTTCACCCTGATTTGACAGTTTCCCTCTTTAAAGACCTACAACATTTATATCTCTGCCAAGAAATACAAGCCCTTTTTTATGAACACTCTCAAATCATTCTCAAGTTACTCACTGTATGTGAAGTCGCTCAGTCGTGTCCGACTCTTTGCGACCCCATGGACTGTAGCCTACCAGGCTCCTTAGTCCGTGGAATTCTTCCAGGCAAGAGTACTGGAGTGGGTTGCCATTTCCTTCTCCAGGGGGGATCTTCCCAACCCAGGGATCGAACCCAGGTCTCCCACACTGCAGGCAGATGCTTTACCGTCTGAGCCACCAGGAGGCCTCATTACAATTAATAATAGCCACTGTTTTTTGTCTTTAATGTATTTGAAGACAATGATTTCAATAATCAAAATTTGTCTACTTTCAAAACTCTACAATGTTACCATGACCTACTTCCCGCTCTATAGGCTGTTGCCCTCTGACATATACGCTTATGCCGCGTGTGGTTTTGTCTTGATGTTCTCTGCATGTTCCATGCTGACCTCCAGCATAGCACAGTGATTAAGAGGACAGCCACTAGGACCAGGCTGTTTGACTTCATAAGTCAGCTCCCTCTTACTAGCTATATATCTTGGGTAAACTATATAATCTCTCTGTGCCTCAGCTTTCTTATTTATAAAATGGGGCTAATAATAGTATCTAAATCACCCACTTCACAGGGCTGTATTAAAGATTAAAGGATTACACACACACACATGTACACCACCACCACCACCATCTTGATATGAACCATGAAACACGTGAGAACTTAGAGAACACAGAGAACTTAGAACTGTAAAACACAGAGAACTTAGAACTGTAAAATCACTTAATAGGTGTTGAGTAAATATTAGCTATTATTTCCCTCCTGCTTACTCTGTGCTAGGATTGTGACACACATTATCCCATTTAATATGCACAACAACCCTGTGACATAGGCTCTGCCATTATCCTCATTTCACAGATGAATAAAATAAAGCCCAGGAAAGTTAAAACACATTTCCAAAATCACACAAAAGAAACCGGTAGATCCAGAATTCAAATCCAGATTGACCTTGCTTTAAGTCAATGTTCTTTCCATTTTGTTTTTATTACATATGCCTTGTCTTCCCAATAGGACTATAAACTTCCAAGGGCAGAATCTATGTCTTATAATACTCACAGAGAGATGCCCTGCTCTCTCCACTGCAATCCTTAGTTTTTAGTTTGCATGGAGTTGGCTTCTAATAAACACTTACTGACTTGGAGAGCACTTTTGGAATCAAGCCTAGAAATTATAATCCCTTGGGCACAGGATCACTTCTCTTATTGACAAACTCATGAAAAGGGTTTCTTTTCTAGGACTTATCAGGCTCCCATTGGTAAGTGGGATCACACTGGTAAGTGATCATTACTTACCAATCCTGCCTGCAAATTTCTTATAACTCTCTCCCTTTGTACTTATCAGGCTGGATAATCCATAGTTCAAGAGATGAAATGAAGAAATGCTAGGGACTTGAAGGGTCTTTCACATTCAGGTTTAAATGTCATTCACTCATTCAACAAATCTATATGGAACAAACACCAACTATGTGCCAAGTACCTTCCTAGGTACCAGGGCTACAGACAAGACTGTCCAGATGGGCAATGTATGCTCTGTGTTAGTGTTCACTAACATGAGGATCACCTCCCTGTGGAGGGATAATACTTCCCACTCCCTGGAAGTCAGGACTTGGGCATCTGGTTTGTTTGGGTCAGTATAATGAGACACACACCACTTTTGGGCAAAAGTTTTAACACTGCATGTTTGGTTACTTGCTGTTTTTCCTCTCTACAGCAATGAGTAGCAGTATTACAGATGGTGGTTATCCCTTTAGCCTGGGTCCCACAATAAAGACAATATAGAGAAGAGCCCCAGCCCGTCCACAAGGGGAATGAAAAACAAACTTCTGCCTATTAAAGTCAAGAAAATCTATGACAAACCAAGATAGTGTATTAAGAAGTAGAGATACCACTTTGTCAACAAAGATTCATATAGTCAAATCTATGATTTTTCCAGTAGTCATGTACAGATGTGAGAGTTGGACCATAAAAAAGGCTGAGCACTGAAGAACTGATACTTTCAAACTGTGGTGCTGGAGAAGACTCTCAAGAGTCCCTTGGACTGCAAGGAGATCAAACCAGTCGATCTTAAAGGAAAGAAACCTTGAATATTCATTGGAATGACTGATGCTAAAGTTGAAGCTCCAATATTTTGGCCACCTGATACGAAGAGCTGACTCACTGGAAAAGACCCTGGTGCTGGGAAAGATTGAGGACAGGAGGAGAAGAGGGTGACAGAGGATGAGATGGTTGGAAGGCATCATTGACTTAATGGACATGAGTTTGAGGAAACTAGGGGTGATAGTGAAGGACAGGGAAGCCTGGCCTGCTGCAGTGCATGGGGTCACAAAGAGTTGAATGCGACTTAGTGACTGAACAACAACAATTCACGTTGCTGTAGTTTATCAAGTTATTTCTTACTGCCGCATAATCTAGCATACCATAATTGATACAGAGTAAAATGAGGAAAATAAAGAAAACAGGATCCCACTTGCCTTTGCAGCTGTTACTATGGATTTACCAATAGCTGTCTCATTGACTAATGGTGTTTAGAAGGCTGAATATGAGCATATTTAGAAGGCTGAACTTGAGGGGAAACAATGCTAGAAGTCAGTCATGGCTTTGGCAATACCTTCACCAAAGTTGTTAACACCTTTCTTATAGAGTGTCAATAAAAACAAAGACCAGCACAATGAAACTGAATACATCTAACTGCATGGATCTGCTGAACATATAAACCAGGAACGCTAAGTTTGAGTGCTTCTCTCACTAACAACCTGGTAGTCAATTTCTTATGTTTCACTATTTCACTTGGCTGTTTTCCATGAAAGTACATGTCTAATGTTCTCCCTGGTAAACTATTCACAGTATATCCTCCAAGTAGATATCTGTAGTTTGCATAAGTTGTTATAACTTCATAATGGGATGTGGCAGCCATAAGGATGAGTTTTTTACACTCTTCCCTCCCACAACTACAATGAGCATAACTGACCAGGGGCCACAGGTACTGCACTTTGAAATCCATCATATCATCTGCTCCCAAATCACACTTCTAAGTACTACAGAGAAATGAAGGAAGCCCCATCCTTGGAAGACACAGGATTTCTCTGATGGCTGACTTCTCAAGGCCCAAACAAACCTCTGTGGACTGCTCAGAAGTCTAAGGCACTTTGCTGGACTTTCCTTCCCTCTCTCTTTTACTCAGTTTAGTTCAGTTCAGTCGCTCAGTTGTGTCCGACTCTTTGTGACCCCATGAATTGCAGCACGCCAGGCCTCCCTGTCCAGCACTGACTCTCGGAGTTCACTCAGACTCACGCCATTGAGTCCGTGATGCCATCCAGCCATCTCATCCTCGGTCGGCCCCTTCTCCTCCTGCCCCCAATCACTCCCAGCATCAGAGTCTTTTCCAATGAGTCAACTCTTCGCATGAGGTGGCCAAAGTACTGGACTTTCAGCTTTAGCATCATTCCTTCCAAAGAAATCCCAGGGTTGATCTCCTTCAGAATGGACTGGTTGGATCTCCTTGCAGTCCAAGGGACTCTCAAGAGTCTTCTCCAACACCACAGTTCAAAAGCATCAATTCTTCAGCACTCAGCCTTCTTCACAGTCTAACTCTCGCATCCATACATGACTACTGGAAAAACCATAGCCTTGACTTGACGGACCTTAGTCGGCAAAGTAATATCTCTGCTTTTGAATATGCTATCTAGGTTGGTCATAACTTTCCTTCCAAGGAGTAAGCGTCTTTTAATTTCATAGCTGCAATCACCATCTGCAGTGATTTTGGAGCCCCCAAAAATAAAGTCTGACACTGTTTCCACTGTTTCCCCATCTATTTCCCATGGAGTGATGGGACCGGATGCCATGATCTTCATTTTCTGAATGTTGAGCTTTAAGCCAACTTTTTCACTCTCCTCTTTTACTTTCATCAAGAGGCTTTTTAGTTCCTCTTCACTTTCTGCCATAAGGGTGGTGTCAAGGTCAGGCTTAACTTCTGGTCTGACAGTTCTCGCAGACTTTACAGGTGCTCTCCCCATTTCCTCTCACAGGTGTTTCCCCTAATAAAATCCATAGATATTAAATTCCATCTTGGTATCTCTTTCCCAGAGAACGTTGACAAACACATGGACCAATTTGTTGACATTCTTTAAGATGTTACACTTAAGGCCTAGACCTGGAAATAGGAAATCATGTCCACTTTATACTCTGCGTATCTCTCAAATGAATGCCCTTACTAGTATGCAGACTCTGAGTAGGGAATGTAAATTGATGTTGAGGCCACAATGCCCAGCCCATTGCCTAGGATAGACTAGGTACTCAATATATTTTTGTCACATCAACAAGTCAGTGAATGTTCTTTAGATTCATGGTTTGTCAATTATAATTCTCAGAATCTTAAAATTCTAGAAGGAAATCTAGAGAACATCTAGGTCATTTGGAAACAAACCCTTTTATATCCAGTACCAGAAGTCTCTTATTTGCTGAATATAAGAAATGAGATCCTATTAGTCTTAGGTTCATTCTGGGATTTAAAAATATTTTGGTCAAGATGTTTTTTCTTATGCCTAATCTCATTCTTTGTCAGTCCTCTAAGTCACTCATAGAAGATCATCAGCATTCTCTTTAGAATAATGTTTTTATGTTTATATTCACTCAGTTATTCATTTATCAAACACTGAGTACATTCTATGAACCAAGTACTAGGCACTAGAGATATAAAGTAAGATTTGGTCCCTGCATTAACGTCAACTTTCAGCCTAGTGAGATTAAACCAACATAGAATAAGCAAATGAATATGTACCCACAACTTGTGACAAATGCCATTATGGAAAATAAGAAGGAATTGTGGGAGTATGAAATGCAGTTAACATAATTTAGGTTGAGGGAGAAGTCAGACAAGGTTCTTCCTTGTACCAATATTTAAACTTGCATGCTGTTTCTTCAAGTAGTTTCCTTGAAAAATACTCTGTGGTCTAACTGATCCTACTATGCATTTTATTTCATTCCACATGCCTCTCTTTCTGCCAGAAATGCCCTTCTTTCTAGTCTTCAGTTGAGGAGAATCAACAGATTCTAGCAATGGATTATAGATGTGGGCAGATGAGAAGTAAAAGGAAAGGGTCAAGAATGACTCCTAGTTTTCTGGCTTGCAGACTGGATTGATGGTTGTTGTGCCATTCCCTTAGATAAACAAATTCATTAGCTCTGTGTACAAAATACAGAGTGCATCTAAACACATCTTAGTATATGTATTGCTATCACTTGAGTGCACCTACAATTTTTTCTCTCCTGGACTTTTGCAACAGCATCCTGACAGGTCACCCTGCTTCCACTCAGCTCCCCTGCAGTCTACTCCCATCACAATGACTAGAGATCTTTTAAAAATCTAAATCCAATCATGCAACTTCTTTCCTCAGAAACCTGTGATGGCTTTTTATCACACTTGAACAAAAATCAAATCAGAACAAAAATCCAATTCTCCTCATAATGGCCTATAAGCACATATATGATCTGGCTCCTGGATACCTATTTGACTCCATTTCCTAAATTTTTTCTTTTCACTTACTGCTATCCAGCCAATAGGCTTTTTCTCAAACACACCAAGCATCTTCACAACTCAGGGCACCTGCACTCTCTGTTTCCACCAGGTAAAATGTTCCCCTAGGTAAAATGTTCCCTCAGATATTTGCATGACATATTTTTAATACCTCTTTTTGTTCAGGTTTTCCTTAATATATCTTCTCAAAGAGAAAACTTCCTTAATCACCCCTATCAGATACATTATCTTCCCCATCATTATCTCCTTAGCAACTTTGCTTTAAAATTCTCTCTCTCTCTCTCTCTCTCTATATATATATATATATATATATATGCATATGTATATGTGGGTGTGTGGATACACACCTATTATTTACTTGCTTGTTTGATTTTCATTATTACTCTCTACCACTAAAATGTAAATTCTGGGGAGGCAGTTCTAAGATGGCAAAGGAATAGGACGGGGAGACCACTTTCTCCCCCACAAATTCATCAAAAGAACATTTGAACGCTGAGTAAATTCCACAAAACAACTTCTGAATGCTGGAAGAGGACATCAGGCACCCAGAAAAGCAGCCCATTCTCTTCGAGAGGAGTTAGGAAAAAATACAAAAGATAAAAAGAGAGACAAAAGAGGTAGGGACAGAGCTCCATCCCGGGAAGGGAGTCTTAAAAAGGAGAGAAGTTTCCAAACACCAGGAAACACTCTCACTGCCAAGTCTGTGGCGAGCCTTGGAACCACAGAGGGCAACATAACAGGGAGGAAAAATAAATAAATAATGAAAACTCACAGATTATGTAACCATCGGTAACTCCCTCAGCGGAGAAGCAGCGCAGATGCCTGCATCTGCCACTAGCAAGCAGGGGCTGGGCAGGGAGGCGGGGGCTGCATAGCTTAGAGTAAGGACCAGACCTGAATGCCCTGAGGGCAATCTGAGGGAACTAACTTGGGCTAGCAAACCAGACTGTGGGATAGCTACCACGTGAAAAGCCCTAACCTAAGACACCGCCAGGCCCCCTCACAGAACAAAAGACTGACTAGAGCTATTCGAAAAGCTCTAAACTAAGACACCATCAGGCCCACTCACAGAACAAAGGACTGAGCAGAGCTAGCCGGCTGCAGACCGGCCCATCCACCTCCAGTGACAGGCAGACGAGGGCAGCCAGAGCCAGAAGGGGGCAACTGCAGCCCCAGAGAGGCATTGTCTACCAAACTGCAAGCAGGCTTCGTTGCTAAACGAGACTTGTTGGGATTCTGAATGGTCAACATCCACCTGAGAAGGTGCGCTGTTTGTACACCCAGAAAACCAAGCGGCAGGGATGGGGGAGGCGATAAGTCGCAGCGACCGTGCTCGCCAAACACCTGGTCACCTGAGCTGCTCAGACCTGGGAAGGGCACAAAATGCAGGCCCAACTGAATCTGCACCTCTGAGGACTACTTGAGTACCTGAACCTGAGTGGCTTAGACCTGGGAGGTGCATGCAGCCCAGGACCAGCCTCAGACAGTTCCCAGCAGAGCAACCTAGAGCCTAAGCAGTGTAGACAAGGAGGACACATGGGCTGTGAGCCAGGCAAGGCCCAGTGTGGCTGAGACACTGTGAACACATGCCAGTGTTATTTGTTTACAGCATCCCTCCCTCCCCATAGCGCAATTGCAAAAGTGAGCCTAAAAAAGTGTCCACCAGTGCTCCCTTGTGCCAGGGTAGAAATTAGACACTGAAGAGACCAGCAAACAGAAGAAGCTAAAACAGAGGGACCCTCCGTGGAAGTGACAGGTGCAATAGATTAAAACCCTGTAGTTAGTACTGACTACATAGGAAGGGGTCTACAGCTCTTGAGAAATATAAGCTGGATCAAGGAAATATCCGAAAATGAACTGACCCCACACTGCCCACAACAACACCAGAGAAAGTCCTAGATACATTTTTACTATTTTTACTCTCATTCTTTAATTTTTTAAAAAAATTTTCAAGTCCTCTATTACTCCTTTAATTTTCACTTTAATAACCTACTATTACTTTGCAAAAAAGAGAGACCCTATTTTTTAAAGCAAACGATATATATATATTTTATAACTTTTGTGACTTTTTTCCTTTAATATTGCATTCTTAAAAATCCAACCTCTACTCTAGACTTTTAATCTTTGCTTTTTGGTATTTATTATCAATTTTGTACCTTTAAGAACCCAATCTTCAGTACCCATTTTTACTTGGGAGCGAGATTACTGGCTTGACTGCTCTCTTCCCCTTTGGATTCTCCTTTTTCTCCACCAGGTCACCTCTATCTCCTCCCTCCCCCTTCTCTTCTTTACCCAACTCTGTGAATCTTTTTGTGTGTTCTGGACAGTGGAGAACACTTAGGGAACTGATTACAGGCTAGATCTGTCTCTCTCCTTTTGACTTCCCCCTTTATCCTCTTGGCCACCTCTGTCTCCTTCCACTCTCTTCTCTTATCTGTATAACTCTGTGAACATCTCTGAGTGGTCCAGAGCGTGGACCACACATAAGGAAGGGATTACTGGCTAGCTTGGTCTCTCCTCTTTTGATTCCAACTCATCTCATCCTGGTCACCTCTATTTCCCTCCTCCCTCTTCTCTTCTCCATGTCACTCTGTGAACCTCTCTGGGTGTCCCTCATTGTGGAGAAACTTTTTATCTTTAAACTAGATGTTTATTAACAGTACTGTATAGATGGAGAAGTCTTGAGACTACTGTAAAAAAAAGACTGAAAACTAGAAGCAGGAGGCTTAAGTCCAAATCCTAAGAACACCAGAGAACTCCTGACTTCAGGGAACATTAATTGACAGGAGCTCATCAAATGCCTCCATACCTACACTGAAACCAAGCACCACCCAAGGGCCAACAAGTTCCAGAGCAAGACATAACACGCACATTCTCCAGCAACAAAGGAACATAGTCCTGAGATTCAATATACAGGCTGACCAAAGTGTGTGGATCACAATAAACTGTGGAAAATTCTGAAAGAGATGGGAATACCAGACCACCTAACCTGCCTCTTGAGAAATCTGTATGCAGGTCAGGAAGCAACAGTTAGAACTGGACATGGAACAACAGACTGGTTCCAAATAGGAAAAGGAGTCCGTCAAGGCTGTCTATTGTCACCCTGCTTATTTAACTTATATGCAGAGTACATCATGAGAAACGCTGGACTGGAAGAAACACAAGCTGGAATCAAGATTGGAAAAGACTCTGATGCTGGGAGGGATTGGGGGCAGGAGGAGAAGGGGACGACCGAGGATGAGATGGCTGGATGGCATCACAGACTCGATGGACGTGAGTCTGAGTGAACTCCGGGAGATGGTGATGAACAGGGAGGCCTGGCGTGCTGCGATTCATGGGGTCACAAAGAGTTGGACACGACTGAGAGACTGAACTGAACTGAACTGAACTGAGAAAGAGAAATAAAGGAAAAAATTCCATTCACCATTGCAACGAAAAGAATAAAATACTTAGGAATACATCTACCTAAAGAAACTAAAGACCTATATATAGAAAATTATAAAACACTTTTGATAGAAATCAAAGAGGACACTAATACATGGAGAAACATACTGTGTTCATCGATCAGAAGAATCAACACAGTGAACATGAGTATACCACTCAAAGCAATCTATAGATTCAATGCAATCCCCATCGAGCTACCAACGGTATTTTTCACAGAACCAGAACAAATAATTTCACAATTTGTATGGAAATAAAAAAAAACCTCGAATAGCCAAAGCAATCTTGTGAAAGAAGAATGGAACTGGAGGAATCAACCTGCCTGACTTCAGGCTCTACTACAAAGCGAAAGTCATCAAGACAGTATGGTACTGGAACAAAGACAGAAATATAGATCAATGGAACAAAATAGAAAGCCCAGAGATAAATCCACGCACCTATGGACACCTTATCTTTGACTGAGGAGGCAAGAGTATACAATGGATTAAAGACAATCTCTTTAACAAATGTGCTAGGAAAGCGGGTCAACCACTTGTTAAAGAATGAAACTAGATCACTTTCTAACACCATACACAAAAATAAACTCAAAATGGATTATAGATCTAAATGTAAGACCAGAAACTATAAAACTCCTAGAGGAGAACATAGGCAAAACACTCTCTGCCATAAATCACAGCAGGACCCTCTGTGACCCACCTCCCAGAATATTGCAAATAAAAGTAAAAATAAACAAATGGGACCTAATTAAAATTAAAAGCTTCTGCACAGCAAAGGAAACTATAGGCAACATGGAAAGACAGCCTTCAGAATGGAAGAAAATAATAGCAAATGAAGAAACTGACAAAGGATTAAACTCAAAAATATACAAGCAACTCCTGCAGCTCAATTCCAGGAAATCAAACGACCCAATAAAAAAGTGGGCCAAAAAACTAAATAGACATTTCTCCAAAGAAGACATGCAGATGGCTAACAAACACATTAAAAGATGCTCAACATCACTCATCATCAGAGAAATACAGATCAAAACAACAATGAGGTACCATTTCACACCAGTCAGAATGGCTGCGATCCAAAAGTCTACAAGCAGTAAATGCTGGAGAGGGTGTGGAGAAAAGGGAACCCTCTTACACTGTTGGTGGGAATGCAAACTAGTACAGCCACTATGGAGAACAGTGTGGAGATTCCTTAAAAAACCAGAAATAGAACTGCCATATGACCCAGAAATCCCACTGCTGGGCATACCCACTGAGGAAACCAGAATTGAAAGAGACACGCGTATCCCAATGTTCATCGCCGCACTGTTTATAATAGCCAGGACATGGAAGCAACCTAGATGTCCATTAGAGATGAATGGATAAGAAAGCCATGGTACATATACACAATGGAGTATTACTCAGCCATTAAAAAGAATACATTTGAATCACTTCGAATGTGGTGGATGAAACTAGAGCCTATTATACAGAGTGAAGTAAGCCAGAGGGAAAAACACTAATACAGTATGCTCATGCAAATATATGGAATTTAGAAAGATGGTAATGATAAGCCTGTATGTGAGATAGCAAAAGAGACACAGATGTATAGAACAGTCTTTTGGACTCTGTGGGAGAGGGCAATGGTGGGATGATTTGGAAGAATGGCATTGAAACATGTATGATATCATATGTGAAATGAATAGCCAGTCCAAGTTCAGTGCATGATACAGGATGCTTGGGGCTGGTGTACTGGGATGACCCAGAAGGATGGGATGGGGAACGAGGTGGGTGGGGGATTCAGGATGGGGAACACGTGTACACCCGTGGTAGATTCATGTTGATGTATGGCAATACCAATACAATATTTTAAATCGCCTCCAATTAAATAAATGCATATTTTAAAAAATAAAATAAAATAAAAATTCTGGAAGTCAGAAATCTATTTATTGCTATATCTCAAGTACCCAGAATTGTGTTTGTTGCTATGGACGTGAGTTTGAGTGAACTCCGGGAGATGGTGATGGACAGGGAGGCCTGGCGTGCTGCGATTCATGGGGTCACAAAATGTCGAACATGACTGAGTGACTTAACTGAACTGAACTGAACTGAAGTAGGAGCAGTGGCAGGAGAAGACAAGAATTTTAGTTTTGGATGTGTTGATTTGGAGATGTTTCGCTGACATCCAAATCATGATGTTCAGTAGGCAGTTGCATATTAGCGTCTGGAACTCAGACCAAGTTGGAGATAGAAATTTGAGAGCCATAAGAAATATCATGGAGATGGTATTTCAAGCCATGAGAGTGAGTGAGGACAAGGTAAACTGGAGAGGAGTATACAGTGAAAAGAGGAAAGGATTCAGGACTGGGTCATGACAACCAACAATAGTAAACACCAGGATGATGACTAGCATCCTTAATTTTTTCTTTCCTTCAGCCTCTCTCAATTATCCCTTTCATCTTAAATGTCCATTTCCAGCAGGTTTGTCTTGATTTGGCAGGATGCTGGGTTAAAAAAGAGACAAATACTGATACAGATACAAAACAAAACCCACTTTCAGAGGGCAGTATTTTTCTGATTCTTCTAAGGGGTGAATCATATTTCAGAAGGATCCATCCATTAAAAATTTGCCTAAATAATGTTTATTAAGGTTCACAATTTAGAGCTACTTAAGAAATCTATTAAGACAACAATTATGGAAAATTCCATTAATATTAAAACTCAAGCCTATGTTGCTATAACTACTAGATCAACCTTGGTCTTCATTTAGTTTACGTGCTATGCTTGTCCCTCCTTCTTTTTAACTACAGCACAGTTAAAACACTTTAAAAGAAGGTGAACCAACTCTCATTCTTCAGTGTCAGGAACCCAGCTGGAGGCAGATCCAAAGATACAAGCTCCTCAAAATGGATTTTCAACTTTGATAAGCAAATACATTCTGATCGCCTAGCATGTACGAAGAGCCATTGTTTTTAGAGGAACTGAAGCATCAATATTGGTGATTTAGCTTATTTGGCTTAGGTTGTAGGAGAAAAGAAAAATCAGGAGCCTTCAATTCAGCTGGATGCTTTGAGAAAATGTCCTTTAAAATATTTAGAGTTCAAAAGCAGAGACATTACTTTGCCGACTAAGGTCCATCTAGTCAAGGCTATGGTTTTTCCTGTGGTCATGTATGGATGTGAGAGTTGGACTGTGAAGAAGGCTGAGCGCCAAAGAATTGATGCTTTTGAACTGTGGTGTTGGAGAAGACTGTTGAGAAGTCCCTTGGACTGCAAGGAGATCCAACCAGTCCATTCTGAAGGAGATCAGCCCTGGGATTTCTTTGGAAGGAATGATGCTAAAGCTGAAACACTCCAGTACTTTGGCCACCTCATGCGAAAAGTTGACTCACTGGAAAAGACTCTGATGCTGGGAGGGATTGGGGGCAGGAGGAGAAGGGGACGACCGAGGATGTGATTGCTGGATGGCATCACGGACTCGGTGGACGTGAATCTGAGTGAACTCCGGGAGTTGGTGCTGGACAGGGAGGCCTGGCGTGCTGCGATTCATGGGGTCGCAAAGAGTCGGACCCGACTGAGCAACTGAACTGAACTGAACTGTCTCCATCTGAGAATGTGCAAAGTGTCAGATTAATTTTCAACAGTTAGCATTTAAGGTTCAGGAGTGACTCTGTGATCAGAGTGGGCAACTGAAACATGCTAAATTGACAATGCCCAGGACAATATGGTTCTTTTGTGTCAGAGGTACAGTGAGCTGTCAGGAATTAAAACATGTGAGCAGAGGAGTCATAGAGGCCTGGATGCCAGGTGTTTGTGAGTCATGCCCTAAAGGAAAGAAGGAAGAAGGTGTTTCCCATTAAATACTGATTACAGCCTGAACCAGGCAAAGATTCCTGTGGGCCATATAGAACCATTCAAGGCCACAGAATGGTACTTGGGCTTTTCGTAGTTTAAAGAACCTTGCCTGCTGACCCCTAAATTTAGTATGGGCAGAGGACAGAGGTTTGTGGAAGTTTACAACTGTCTGTGATATTGGCATAAGAAGGTTCAGGGAGAATGCAAAAATATCCCCTGACCTTTGAATTCTCCTTTTTTCATAATCTATAGTATATTTTGGTTGGTAAACTGAGACTCAGCAAGAGGTAACTTACCCATGGCAGTCATCAACAAGGACCAGTAAGTGAAAACACCTGGAATTTGAATCCAAGTAATACTTTTTATATTTATCAAGTCAGAAACATTCCAATTTAATTAATTTTTTAAAGAAGAACTCCTTCTCCCAAAGTTTTGTGCAAAAGCCATGTATGTACGTTTGTGTGTGTGTGTGTGTGTGTGTGTATTTTTTTCCCCCCAGGCAAGAACACTGGAGTAAGTGGCCATTTCCTTCTCCAGGGGATCTTTCCAACCCAGGGAGTCGAACCCATGTCTCCTGTGTCTCCTGCATTGCAGGTGGATTCTTTACTGCTTGAGCCATTGGGGAAGTCCCTATGTATATCTACATTTTCTTTAAAAGTGAAGGACACCTGGAGTGCTGTGAACTAGGCCTCAATCCTGCCCCTTAATCCCCACTGCAGCCACCTTTTGCATCCTGAGACTTCACTCAGAACCTAGTGTTTTCAAGTATATAGAAAACATTGCCCCTTCATCAGCCTTTTTCTCTAAGAGTTCCAGATCCCTCTGACATAGGAATCAGAGTTCTGGAGAACTCTGAATCCACTGCATGTAGTAGACATAAATTCTTTGACTACATCCATCTGACAGCTGAGGAAACTTATGTTCAAAGAAGATGAATGACTTGTTCAACATAATATAGCACTCAGTGGCAGAACAGATACTCATTAAAATCTCCTGATTCATATATATGTATGGCTGAATCATGTTGACGTATGGAAGAAACTAACACAATATTGTAAAGCAATTATCCTTTGATTAAAAATAAATTTTAAAAAAGTCTCCTGATTTTTACATACTCATTACCTAAGGAAACACTACCTCAAAACAATTCCATTTTGATCATATATGATAAAAAATAATTTAAGCATTTTAGGAGCCAAAATAGGTTCCATGAAAGGGAAAACTCTTTTCTACATTGTTCTTTTGAATTAAGTCTGTAAGCTACCAAAATATGAACTTCAACCTGAACCAAGCACTTAATTTTCCAAACTCTAGTATTTTTTCCGGAACCATGACATGTAAAAATGACTATTGCTTTTCTTTTTTAAAACTTTTTAAAAATAAAAGTCACACATTAACCTATTATAATAAGTCTACTAATCCTTAAAATTTGTTAGGCCAGATAACAGTCCCTATTCTTCCCTCACTCCATTTTTCCTTCCCATTAGGAAAACATTTCAATTATTTTCACTGATTCTTTTCCTGAAAATCTTTACATCTATAAATGTATATGCTTGTTTTGCTAACTCATGAAATTTCAGTTTCAGGCATATCTATCTAAGTGCCCGTTTGGAAGATGAAAATTTGGTATTCTTTTTCCTACCTACCACAAATAACAGGCGCCCTCCATCTTTCCAAATTCCCAAGATAATTATATTTAGTCCAGACCAGGGTTTACATTATTATAACTATAAAGTAATCTTTATTATTTTTCCTTTGCTATTTAACTTTTTATTTTCACTGAAATTAATCATTGGGGTTCGCTTACTCCTTGGAAGGGAAGTTGTGACCAAACTAGACAGCATATTAAAAAACAGAGACATTACTTTGCCAACAAAGGTCCGTCTAGTCAAGGCTATGATTTTTCCAGTAGTCATGTATGGATGTGAGAGTTGGACTATAAAGAAAGCTGAGCGCCGAAGAATTGATGCTTTTGAACTTTGGTGTTGGAGAAGACTCTTGAGAGTCCCTTGGACTGCAGGGAGATCCAACCAGTCCATCATAAAGGAGATGAGTGTTCATTGGAAGGACTGATGTTGAAGCTGAAACTCCAATACTTTTGCCACCTGATGCGAAGAGCTGATTCATTTGAAAAGACACTGATGCTGGGAACTATTGAGGGCTGGAAGAGAAGGGGATGACAGAGGATGAGAAAGTTGGATGGAATCACTGACTCAGTGGAGATGAGTTTGAGTAAGCTCCGGGAGTTGGTGATGGGACAGGGAGGTCTGGCGTGCTGTTGTCCATGGGGTCGCAAAGAGTTGGACATGACTGAGTGATTGAACTGAACTGAGCAATATTTTTTTCTTCAGACTTTTCAAAGGATGGCTTTGTTATTTTCTGGTTTCCTGTTTTATTATTAGAAAGTCCAAAATTTTTCTTGACATTATTTTGAGTTTACTCCATTCCAAATATTTGCAAACAATGGGATTGGCAAGGCCTTAATTTTCAAAATATAAGAGCTCATACAACTCAACAACAAAAAACAACCCAATTGAAAAATAGGCAGAAGAACTAAACAGAGATTTCTCAAAAGAAAACATACAGATAGCCAATAGGCACATGAAAAGATACTCAACATTACTAATTATTAGAGAAATGCAAAACAAAAGTACAATGAGGTTCCACCTCACATTGGTCAGAATGGCCATCATTAAAAAGTCTACAAATAAGAAATGCTGGGAGGGTGTGGAGAAAAGGGAACCCTCCTACACTGATGATGAAAATGTAAATTGGTGTAGCCCTATGGAGAACAGTATGGGAGTTCCTCAAAAACTGAAAATAGAGTTTCCATATGATCCAGCAATTCCATTCCTGGGCATATATCAAGGAAAAAAATACAGTTTGAAAAGATACATGTACCCTTATGTTCATAGCAGCACTATTTACAATAGCCGAGAAATGGAAGAAACCTAAATATCCATCAACAGATAAATGGATAAAGAAGATGTGGTGTGTGTGTACATAAATAATGGAATATTATTTAAACATAAAAAAGAATGAAATAATGCCATTTGCAGCAACATGGATGGACCTAGAGATTATCATACTAAATGAAGTAAGTCAAAAAGAGAAACACAAATACCATATGATATCACTTATATGTGGAATCTAAAATATGGCACAGATGAATCTATCTACAAAACAGAAACAGACTCACAGACATACATAACAGACTTGTGCATGCCAAGGTGGAGGGACAATGGGGGAGAGATGGGCTGGGAGTTTGGGGTTAGCAGATGCAAACTATTATATATAGAATGAATAAATGGCAAGGTCCTACTGTATTGCACAGGGAACTATATTCAATATCTTGTAATAAACCATAATGGGAAAGAATATGAAAAAATATATACATATATAACTGAATCACTTTGCTGTATACCAGAAACTAACACAATATTGTAAATCATCTATACTTCAATTAAAAAATAAAGCCTCCTCTTACTCTCAAATATTCTATTTTATATGACAAAATATATGATCATCCTAAAAACAGGGAGATCTGACTGGGTCATTTGCTAGGAAACCAGAAGTCAGTATCTTTAAGTTTTTAATCTTTGGCTAGGCAAATTTCCAGGGAATACTCTCAATTCCCCACCTAGAGGTAAAGGTCTGACTACTAACATTTGAGAAACTGCCAAAATAAAATGTTAAAAAATTAAAAACATGACTCTCATACAAATCTAGGGTTGAGCAGATTCAAAGGATATTTTGAGGAACTAGGCATTTTACTTATAGTCCTTTAAGAAGGAATTGTAGAATATGATTGCTAGATAAGACACAACTGATTAATGTACAATGAGGCAATGAAAACTATCATTTTGATGTTATCTTTTTTCTGGACAAAAATTATTTTATTTCTACTGGGTAAAATCTGCAAGTTAACATAAAAATACACAGAGAATCTGAACCCTTGATATAAATAGCAGTCAGATGTAGGTATATTTCCCTAGATAATTAAATCATCATTTGGTGGGCTTATTAAACAATGTTCCACATAACATCAAAAGAACATGTTGTATTCTTTTACCCTTCTTTCCAACTTTTGCATAATTTTTCTTGCAAACCTAAAGGGGGGAAAAACCCAGGATTTTAGCATTCAGGATTATTTTCACATAATAACATGTTACTTATGATATTCAAGCTGTCAGCTATTCATGGTATCATACAGTCCAGAGGCTAAATAAAGCAGGGCAGAGGCTAGCAGAGTTTTGCCAAGAGAATGCACTGGTCATAGCAAACACCTTCTTCCAACAACATGAGAAAAGACTCTACACACAGACATCTCCAGATGGACAATCTGGAAATCAGATTGATTATATTCTTTGTTGGAAAACGTGGAAAAGCTCTGCACGGTCAGCAAAAATAAGACATAGAGCTGACTGTGGCTCAGATCACCAGCTCCTTATTGCAAACTTCAGGCTTAAATTGAAGAAAGCAGGGGGAAACACCAGGCCTTTCAGTTATGACCTAAAATAAATCCCTTATGATCATAGAGTGTAGTGATAAATAGATTCAAGGGATTAGATCTGGTAGAAAGAGTGCCCGTAAAACTATGGACAGAGGCTTGTAACACTCTACAGGAGTCAGTGACCAAAATCATTTCAAATAAAAAGAAATTCAAGAAGGCAAAGTGGTTGTCTGAGGAGACCATACAAATAGCTGAGAAAAGAGAAATGAAAGGGAAAGATATACCGAACTGAATACAGGGCTCCAGAGAATAGCAAGGAGAGATAAGAAAGCCTTCTTAAGTGAGCAATGCAAAGGAATAGAGGAAAACAATAGAATGGGAAAGACTAAGGATCTCTTCAAGAAAATCAGAGATACCAAGGGAATATTTCATGCAAAGATGGGCACAATTAAAGACAGAAATGGCAAGGACCTAACAGAAGCAGAAGAGATTAAGAAGAGGGGGCAAGAATACACATAATAACCATACAAAAAAGGACTTAATGACCCAGATAACCACGATGGTGTGGTCACTCACCTAGAGCCTGAAATCCTGGAGTGCAAAGTCAAGTGGGCCACAGGAAGCATTAGCATGAACAAAACTAGTGGAGGTGACAAAATTCCAGCTGAGCTATTTCAAATCCTAAAGGATAATGCTGTGAAAGTGCTGTACTCAATATGCCAGCAACTTTGGAAAACTTAGCAATGGCCACAAGACTGGAAAAGGTCAGTTTTCATTCCAATCCCTAAGAAATGCAGTACCAAAGAATGTTCAAACTACCATACAATTGCACTCATTTCACATGTTAGCAAGGTAACACTCAAAATCCCTCAAGCTAGGCTTCAATAGTACATGAACAGAGAACATCCAGATATACAAGCTGGAGTAAGAAAAGGCAGAGAAACCAGAGATCAAATTGCCAACATCCATTTGATCATAGAAAAAGCAAAGAATTCCAGAAAAACATCTATTTCTGCATCATTAACTATGCTATTTTTGTGTGGAACACAACAAAATGGAAATGTGGAAAATTCTTAAAGAGATGGGAATACCAGACCTCACCTTTCCTGCCTCCTGAGAAACTTGTGTGCAGGTCAAGAAGCAAATTAGAACTGGACATGGAAAACAGACTGCTTCAAAATTGGGAAAGGAGTATATCAAGGCTGTATATTATCACCCTGCTTATTTAACTTCTATGCAGTGTTCTTGTTGTTCGTTGACTCAGTTGTGTCCAACTCTTTGCAACCCCATGGACTGCAGCACGCCAGGCTTCCCTGTCTTTCACCACATTCTGGAGCTTACTCAAACTCATGTCCAATGAGTCAGTGATTCTATCCAACTATCTTGTCCTCTGTCATCCCGTTCTCCTCCTGCCTTCAATTTTTCCCAGCATCAGGGTCTCTTCTAATGAATCATCTCTTTGCATTAGGTGGCCAAAGTATTGGAGCTTAAGTTTCAGCATCAGTCCTTCTAATGAATATTCAGGATTGATTTCCTTTAGGATTGTCTGGCTTGATCTCCTTGCAGTCCAAGGGACTCTCAAGTCTTTTCCAACACCACAGCTCATAAGCATCAATTTTTCGACATTCAGCCTTCTTTTTGGTCCAACTCTATGCAGGTATATCATGCAAAATACCAGGCTGGATGAATCACAGGCTGGAATCAAGAATGCTGGGAGAAATATCAACAAACTCAGATATGCAGATGATACCATTCTAATGGTAGAAAGGGAAGAGGAATTAAAGAGCCTCTTGATGAGGGTGAAAGAGGAGAGTGAAAAGGCTGGCTAAAAACTCAACATTAAAAAAACTAAGATCATGGCATCTGGTCTCATGATTTCATGGCAATAGTTGGGGAAAAAGTGGAAACAGTGGCAGATTTTATTTTCTTGTGCTCCAAAATCACTGTGAACAGTGACTGCAGTCACAAAAGTAAAAGACTCTTGCTCCTTAGAAGAAAAGCTATGACAAACCTAGACAGCATATTTAAAAGCAGAGATATTACTTTGCTGACAAAGGTCCATGTAGTCAAAGCTATGGTGTTTTCAGTAGTCATGTATGGATGTGAGAGCTGGACCATAAAGAAGGCTGAGCACTGAAGAAACAATGCTTTGAATTGCAGTGCTGGAGAAAATTCTTGAGAGTCAACTTGGACTGCAAGGAGATCCAACCAGTCCATCCTAAAGGAAATCAGTCCCAAATATTCATTGGAAGAACTGATGCTGAAGCTGAAGCTCCAATACTTTGGCCACCTGATACGAAGAACTGACTCATTTGAAAAGACCCAGATGCTGGGAAAGATCAAGGGCAGGAGTAGAAGGGGGCAAAAGAAGATAAGATGGTTGGATGGCATCACTGACTCAATGGACATGAGTTTGAGAAAACCTTGGGAGATGGTGAAGGGCAAGGAAGCCTGGCATGCTGCAGTCCATGGGGTCGTAAAGAGTCAGACATGACTTAGCAACTGGACAACAACAACAGTCCAGATACTCAAAGTTTTACCATCTCTAGAGAATAAATCTAGTTTTATGCTGAGGTAGAGGAGAAGTAGCCTAAAAGTTTGGACTTGAGGGAAGGGATCTTGGAGTCTATTTCTTTAACAGCTTTCCATCAATCCTCTTTTAATAGTTTCTACTTTATGCCCAGTCCAGAGGTACATGGTGCCTCCAACTGTAATCATTTTGATGATTCTTCAGGGTAAATCAGGTTGACTCTCAGCTTTTGCCACTGTTAGTCCAGAATTTATCTTGCTCAGATTTGCTAATTTAGTTCACCTCAATCTATTTGTTTTCTGTCTTCCAAAATATTATTGTCTTCCCTCTATTTCTGTCTATCCATCTGGGCTTTACACCTCTAAAAGATTATTCTTTTATTGTAGTTTAGAGGCATCTTTCAGGAGGTCTGATAAACTTTCTAATGTCGGTATCTTGGGTCATACTTCCTAAGCTGCTAAGATTTCCCAGCAAATATGATTCTAATCTCCTGTTTGCAGAAGAAAGATCTGGATGCTAACATTTTAAAAAGTTGAGTAGAGGGAAAAGGCAGGAGGATTCTGACTTTAGTACATGTAGATTCACTCAATTCCCCCTTTTTGATTCAGCACTCTCACCCTTGTCTGAATTACACCAGAAGTTTTCACTGGACCCAAGAAATGATGAAAACTCGTGGAGTGAAATTAAATGCATGTGTTCAGTCCACCAGCAGCTTGACATGCAAAATCTGATCATTTATTTTCTTTTTATTTAAATCCATACAGATGTTATAAATAAGAAAATTTAGGTATTCTAGTCATTGACTTAGGATAAAAGCAAGTATGTGTTTTGTGAACTGAACATTTTATTCACTTCACTACCACAAAATATGCAAAACTAAGGCTGTATTAAGTATATATACAAACAATAGTGCAGTGCCTAGCACTCAATGTGTCAGTTATGTTACTATAATCTGAGGGATGCAAAGGATAAATTGGGAGACTGGGATTGACACACACACACTACTATAATAAGGACCTACTATATAGCACAGGGAACTCTATTCAATACTCTATAATGACCTACATGGGAAAAGAAACTAAAAAAGAACTGATATACATATATTTAGCATCCCCTGGTGGCTCAGAGATTAAAGTGTCTGCCTCCAATGCAGGAGACCTGGGTTCAAT
>SJYT01038431.1:28295-57031 GCA_006410635.1 Cephalophus harveyi | reverse complement strand
TATTAGATATGTCTTATTAAAATCAGTAACAAAGGAACAACAAATTTTGTTTCAAATATATTTCCTTGGCTCAGAGGTTAAAGTGTCTGCCTCCAATGCGGGAGACCTGGGTTCAATCCCTGGGTTGGGAAGATCCCCTGGAGAAGGAAATGGCAACCCACTCCAGTATTCTTGCCTGGAGAATCCCATGGATGGAGGAGCCTGATAGGCTACAGTCCATGGGGTCGCAAAGAGTCGGACACGACTGAGCGACTTCACCTTACCTTACCTTACCTAAGAGACTAATGGACTCCTAGTGATGACATACCTGGGGACACCATCCACAAAATATCTACTGTATGTCATTCAACACTGGAACATGGTGGACATATTCTCCAACTGTTTAAACAATTTATAGATGGCCTATCAGTCATTCAATATTATTTACTGTGACTGCATAGGCATAGGATGTTATGTTTCCCCCACTTAAATAAGGTGGAAGTCGTTCATTCAAGTCCAACTCTTTGTGACCCCATGGGCTATACATCCATGGAACTCTCCAGGCCAGAATGCTGGAGTGGGTAGCTGTTCCCTTCTCCAGAGTATCGTCCCAACCCAGGGATCGAACCCAGATCTCTGGCATTGCAGGCAGATTCTTTACCAGCTGAGCCACCAGGGAAGCCCCTACTTAAATAAAAACTAGTTGTAAAAACCATCCTGGTAAAGTAATTAAAAAGAGATTCTTGGTAACATAGACAAGGATTATATTCAAACACTTCTGAACAAATTTGGTAAAGACACTCATCCAGGATGAAAACCTTAAATCACATGATTAGATTATATGTAATTATTTAAGTTCCACAACCTAGCAAGAAACTATATTACTTCAGTGTGTGTTCAGTCACTGAGTCGTGTCCGACTCTTCGCTACCCCATGGATTGCAGCACACCAGGCTCCTCTGTTCATGAGATTTTTCAGGCAAGAATACTGGATTGGGTTGCCATTTCCTTCTACAGAGGATCTTCCTGACCCAGGGATCAAACCTGGGTCTCCTGTGTTTCCTGCATTGGCAGGCGGAGTCTTTACCACTGAGCCACCTGGGAAGCCCACTGCTTAACAATAAATAATATTCCTTTTAACAAACTCCTAACAGAGATTACAAATATATATAAATTGGCTGACCATTTTCCATAAGGTCAAAATTGTGATGAATTAAAAAAGAACATAAAAATGAGTGGAAAATACTTAAAGGGTAAATTCAGGCCATGTACACACACTGCCTTTTTAATATTTTGCAAGTTTCCTTATTGTCTAAATGGTTGAATTTGGGATGGTTGCATTCAATTATTTCTGTCATCCAAGCAACTGAAATGGATCAACAGAACAAGAATCACTTCAATTTATTAGTGATTCGTTCAAACTGTCCTGAAAATATTCATTTGCTAGGTTANAGGCCATGTACACACACTGCCTTTTTAATATTTTGCAAGTTTCCTTATTGTCTAAATGGTTGAATTTGGGATGGTTGCATTCAATTATTTCTGTCATCCAAGCAACTGAAATGGATCAACAGAACAAGAATCACTTCAATTTATTAGTGATTCGTTCAAACTGTCCTGAAAATATTCATTTGCTAGGTTACCTGACGGAGAAGGCAATGGCACCCCACTCCAGTACTCTTGCCTGGAAAATCCCATGGACGGAGGAGCCTGGTGGGCTGCAGTCCATGGGGTCGCTGAGTCGGACACGACTGAGCGACTTCACTTTCACTTCTCACTTTCATGCATTGGAGAAGGAAATGGCAACCCACTCCAGTGTTCTTGCCTGGAGAATCCCAGGGACGGGGGAGCCTGGTGGGCTACCGTCTATGGGGTCACACAGAGTCGGACACGACTGAAGTGACTTAGCAGCAGCAGCAGCAGGTTACCTGAACTGAGAATAAAGGTGGATGATAGGATATCAAAAATAAACATGAGATTCATTCTCTCTTCCTCTTCCCCTCTCCCTCTCTCTCTGTCTCATATGCTTTGTTAGCATTTCAGGTTACTGGAAGCTATATAGTAACATAACCATTTTTAAAATTTCTGTTGCAATAAGCAATTTGAAAGTTCTTGATCAGGAAACAGATCACTACAGTAATATCTTAATGTTAGTATACATATCTCTATCACAATATTAATGCAGTATCTTTAGCCTCATTTATATGCTAATATCTATTTACTATTATTGGTAATCTTTTTATCCACATAGAAAGTTTTCATCTATTTATTTTGCTATGTATTACAAAGTACTGCCTCCCTGCCCCTTGAAGATCTTTCTTCTATAGTATCAATGATAAATTTGAGGATGCCTCCAGATACTCAGCTAAAGTAATCATAACTCAAATGAATTAAATTATATTGAAGTGGCAATAGACAGTCAAACCTAGTTATGCAATGTGTCTGCCCACAGGAAATAGAAGTGTAAAAAAGGAAGGTTCAGGATAAAAAAACCTAAAATACTCAAGGATATTCTAATAAGTACCCTTACTCTAATGATATGCAGGCTAGAAATATGCTAATGACATTTCTCTGGACTTCAACACTGGCCATCAGTTTTCCTAATTATGTGTCAATGCTAGTTTCTGTTCTAATCAATGCTAATCAAAGTGTATATTTAAATTATTTAACACAATATTTCCCAAATTCCTTTACTAAAACGTTGTGCTGAATATACATTAAGCAAATAAGATGCCAACACTAAATCTGATGTTGCCCATTCCTTTGCCAATACAATAATGCCATCTCTAATTCACTCATTTCAACTGCAATCTCCTGAAGTTCAAAATTAAAGAAATATTTTCATTATTATTACTTAACACCATTAAATGATATAATTCAGCTCTAATGATCAAATTTTAATGTTTCCTTTAAAAAGAAACCCTGGAAAAACTGGTCTCCTGTTGATATAATAGGCTTCCCTGGTGGCTCAGATGGTAAAGAGTCTGTCTGCAGTGCAGGAGATCTGGGTTCGATCCCTGGATTGGGAAGATCCCCTGGAGAAGGAAATGGCAACCCACTCCAGTACTCTTGCCTGGAAAATTCCACGGACTGAGGAGACTGGTGGACTACAGTCCACGGGGTCGCAAAGAGTCGGACACGACTGAGTGACTTTACTTTCACTTTTTTTCATTCTGTTATTATCGTATCTATAAAAGCAGCTGATGATATTTTCTATTTTCCATAGCAAAATAGGTAGACTAAGAACTGTCATCCAAAAAACTTGAGATTTCCTATTAGATAATTACAATTTATAATATCTTTAAAACCACTCTGCCAGAGATAACAATATTAATTAGTAATACAAAACAATACAAAGGAATATATATATTTTGTTGCTTTGCCATCAAAAAGGCAATGGCCATTTTAATTCAATATGTACTATTAAAATACTTTAATACATGGGGAAAAAGAACATTTTGCACTGCAGAGAGTTTGGCGGTAAAGTGTGTCATATGTTTACAATAATAACTTCTACTTGAAATGTTATACACATAAGGAACACCAGTATATTTCAACCTCATTACATTCTCTGAAAACCAAGGTATTCCACAATGGGTTCTAGAAAAAAAAAAAATCAATCTAAATGATATGAAATGAGTGTGTCTGTCCATAAAAAGCTCGAGTTATTTACATTAACAAGATCCATCTAAGTTAGTTTTCTCTTTCCACTTTAGCTTAGTGTAAATTATTTTTTAGCATTCTTATTGTTAATGGTATCAAAACGTGATGAACGGAACAAGGATAGAAACAAAAAAAAAGCACACTACTTGCTCAAACCACCTAAAAAGAAGTCTTAAGGACTTTCTTTTACAACAAAAGCTATATATCTTCTCTTGATTACTTTCTGAAGACTAATCAACTGCATGCAGGTCAAGTGAAGTCAGAGACCATTCATTCAGGAAGAAAACTTTCAAAAAGCAGAGCTAATTCTTGGAAAAGTAGACTCTAAAAGCAACTCAAGAGTGATGCACAGATTAGCCAGGCAGAAAATAGAATCTATGTCACCATCCTCACCCTGGGAAAATGAAGTGGATTAAAACCAAACTAATTGGCTTGTTAATGTCATTTTGAGGTCATAAATATTTCTTGAAAGCCCTAGTGTTCTTCAAATTTTACTCTTGTCATTCATTTTTCATTTAAAGTCAGTCCGGTAAACCATGGATGATGTGAGCATCATCTTGCACATCCAGATGCAAATGACTTACTAGAGTCAAAAGTCATCTAGAACCGGCACATATTTTTATCCCTGATTTTTTTTTTTATTTCTTTAAGAAGAGCATGCTATTTACAAGGAAAAGCTGACAAAGCAGTCTCTTAATGCATTAAGTATTGTGTGGATCTGCAAACAAACCAATTTGTTTGAAACTCAGGGAAGCAAACAATGCATATGAAACCCACAAAGCACTACTGTGTGTGTCTTATAGGGAAATCATAAGAGAAAGTGAATCGAATGACTCACAATAGGATATGTTTGGAAGGAGATAAACCTTTTATATCTATGAGCATAAAGATGCATAAAGTATTAAATAATTTTGCCTTAGTAGTACTTATTTTTGCATATGTTAACATTTAAACTACCAGAAACAGCTCTTGAAATTGGTTATGCTAATGCCTATTGCTACTCATTTTAAAAGGCAATTCCACTTAAAGCCAAACCTCAGGCCTCAAAACAACAGTTAAGGTCAAACGAAGCATATCAAAGTCGATATACACAATATATGAAAAGCTCCAAATTATATTTCAATGACTTGTTTAATTTGTAAATCAACCCAATCAACAAAGCATATGTTTAAAATTCTAAAGACATTTTTGGGTAGGTATTTCTTTAAACCAAATGTAACTCCAATCCCCCAATAATAAATATCTCCACAAATGTAAAGCTGAATGTTTCATTAGCCTCCTAAGGGGTGTATTAGATATGAAAAGAAAATTCCTTTGAAGAATAGCTGAAATCATCATGTATAAGCTAAAGAACCAATATGTGGTTAAATAAAAATATGAACTTCTCAAAGGTAATTACTATATAGGGCATGCAAGAAGTCTATGAGTCTGCCAGTGTGTTAGGGAAATACACAAACATGCATTAAAAAATTATAGCTCAATGTATTTTCAAGAGATGATATCAATGATAATTAAAAGAAAAAATTACCTAAATCATAAGGATTTTTATTTTCTAATTAGTTAATTGCAAAGACAGAATAGTATCTCTTACAATCAAAGACTTAAGTCTTTGAATGCACATTTGATTATTTCCCTAACACACTGGCGGGAACTGATAGATAGCTTAAAAATGTTAAGATTTATACTTAATCTTTACCTTATTGAAATCCATTAAAAAAAACTTTAATAAACCATTTTAGGAAATGGAATGCTCTTTGACTTGGAAGGGAGTCCTAAACAGCAAAAGTTTTCAGATCCAAGAGTTCATTGGCAAAATGAAACTATAACCAGTGGTTTGATCTTTATTAATCAGCTTGTATTTCATACTGTGTTTGGTTGACTTCAAGTTGTCAGGTTTGAGGTATTTTTTCCCTCTGTTTTAAAATTTATTTATTTTTAATTGGAGGGTAATTTCTTCATTGTGTTGAGGGTGTTCCTACAAGCCTATGTGATGTGCATTTCCACACATATTTGCCACTTAGGAATATGAAATTGGGCATATCAGGCTCTTTTATGCTATAAAATACATTATTTAACTGTCTTTTTCTGATTATAGGCATATCAATCTACTTTCCGATTATGATGTGGATGTCTATTCTGGATCCGCTTACTTCACTATTCAAAGGAGGACTTAGAGATCAAAAGCCATTTTATAACTCAACAAGGAAAAGATCTATTTTAAACTTACTATTTTATGAAAGGAGAGGGCACACACAAGAATAACTTGAGCATATATCTCAGACAAAAGAAACGACCATATGCAGATTTAACAGCAAAAAAAAAAAAAAAAAACCACACCAAACTATTAACAGGCTTATCCTTCAGGTTCACACACTATAGCTCTCATTCTCAGGGACTAGAGTTCATATATTCATTATATCTGCATCTCTACCTCACTGGAGTATGAAAAAACACATATATTGGTACTAGGAGTTAATAGTGAGGTAACCCTCCCTCATCTTGCAAGACAAGGAAATATGATTGATACAATTTCTCCCTTAAAGCTAAACCAAGACTGGAAGGACACTGACCATCTATTGAAGCAATAAAAAGAGGTTAGAGGTATATATTATCTAAAGGAGAGGAAACATTTCTAGTGTACTTAATCTGATTCCAACTTCACAAACATATTTGCATTGCTATAATTTTCCCTTCCAAAGTCCATATACACTGGTCAATTAGATATGATTATTCTGGTTCTTGTGATTGTTACATATCTCATTTATAATATCTGAGCTTCTATTTTGATTATGTCATTTTTTTAAATCTTGTTTTGTTTAAAATTAACTCCCCCATCACTATGGGTCTACCATGAATAAGACCCACCAATATATAGGTCTGCTATGAATAACATAAGGCAATCAGGTTTCTGGGTCTGTAACACTAAGTAACAGATTCTGGTTGATGATAAATTCACCAGTGAAAGGCTATCCTCTGAGTTATTTTGGAACTTTTCCTGATGGGACCCATGATCACCACTCAAGGATCTCCTGATTTGGGATTGATTCAATATTCCCAGGACAGAAGAATTATATAACCCTACTCAAATATCATCTTGAATTATTAATATATCACAGATAATCAATCCCACTGATACAGCTTCTCCAACTTCTGGGTTTAGAGTGTGGTAAAGCCTCAGTAAAGAGAATATAGCTTGCAATTTCAAAGAAGTTGGCAGATTAAAAAGTGCTTCATAGGCTAGAAGAAAAGCAGAGGTCAGGAATGATTATCCCTCTAATCCACGTGTTTGTAGATATGACTATGTAGCACCAAACATAAGGATGGAATTTATTTAAGTGTAATATTATAAAAATACAGCAGTAGTAGTGTTAGTTGCTCAGTCATGTCCAACTCTTTGCAATCCCATGGACTGTAACCTGCCAGGCTCCTCTGTCCATGGGATTCTCCAGGGAGGAATACTGAAGTGGACTGCCATTCCCTTTTCCAGAGGATTTTCCTGACCCAGAGATCGAACCTGGGTCTCCTGAATTGCAGGCAGATTCTTCACCATTTGAGCTATAGGGAAGACCCCATAAATACAGTGCTCCCCATCAACTAAAGAAGCAGAAAACGAATAACTATTCAATGGAGGACTTCCCCAAAGTGACCAATTACAGGAGAATCAGCACCAGGAAAAGATTCCCTGATTTAAACAGTAAATCATGTTGCCTTTTATACAGTATATGAATGAAAGTGCCAAGAGTAGCTAATTAATTACAGCCGATTAGTGTATCAAATCTCTTGGTAGAAAAAGCAAAACATGAACTTTTTATAATTATTTGGAATCAGTGTACTCTAAACATAGTATACTTCATCTGTGAAGCATACACATTCTAGAGGCTTGTGTCTTTTTCTAAAGTTTTATATTTTAGTTTCAGATATTGGGATTTGAAAACTAAGATCATATGTGACGATTCATAATACATTTCAGGAAGGCAGAACATTTTAAATACACCTGGAATACAGAAAAACACAATGCATAGTCTCTAGTTTGTGCTTAGTTTTTGAAAATGTGAAGTCTGGGATGATAAACTTTAAACTGCGCTAAAAACAGTAGCAGTTTAGAAATGTACCAACCTTCAGGATCCAGTAGTTTCTCTATGCCTAATTGATGTTTGGCAATGTTGAATGCATGTTCCAGTCGTTGTGTGGCTGACTGCTGGCAAACCACACTATTCCAATCAAACAGGTCTGGCCTGAAACACATACAAATATAAAGACAAATATAAACTGATTGAAAATGTTTCATGAGATTCACTTCAATTCTGATTTTTGATTGACAGACAACCCATGCCCACATTCCTTAAGAGGTGAGTGTTACTCTTCAGTACTCTTCAATGACAGTTCTCATTCAAACCAGGCACAATTATAATAGAAGATCCAGAAGAAAACAAAGTAGAATTGATTCTATCTTATCCAAGCAACAAAAAGGTGTTCATCTCATCCAATCTCATGGATTTAAAGACGAGCCATTTGTTGGTATCTTCTAATTCTATAAGCCCTGCCCAGATCTCTTGCCTGAACTTCAGATTCTAGATCCATCTGCTTACTCAATATCTCTACTGAGAGTCATGGCAAGACTCAAGTGTTCAAAAGTGACCTTCTGATATTCATCCCCATCGCAATACACCACCTCACCTACTTGTCTTATAGTTCTCCCTTCCTCAACAATCAATAAAAAGGTCAAACTTGTGGTGCTCAAGAGAAACTTGGGGTCAACTTTGATGACTCTTTCACCCTCACAGAACACTTAGTTGGAAATATATGCAGCATTTGGCCACTTCCTCACTGCTACTACAGTAATCCAACCCGCCCTCGTAGCCTGCACAGATCACTCCATTAGCTTTCTAACTGCTTCCCTCTTCCCACCCTCGCCCTTGTTAACCTATTCTCAGCAGAGTTGTTGCAGTGATCTGGTAAACTGTTTCATAACCTTCTCAAATCCCTCCTATCGGGGGAGTAAACTTCATTGATTTAACTGTGACCTACAAGACCCTACATGGTCTGGCTCCCCATTAACTCTCTGATTTTATTTCTTGCCTCCTTCCTCATGTTCCTCAGACAGGCTAGATCATTTCCTGCATATGCACTTGCTGTTCCCTATGCCTGGAATTCTATTCCCCTAGACATTGACATGGCTCACTCCTCCACTTCCTTTGAGTTTTTACTCAACAGTCACGTTAATGAGTTCTTCCCTGCCCTTCATCCATATAAAATTGTCTGCCCCCAAAACAAGCATACATGGAATAATTTCCTATTCCTCTTTCAGTTAAGTTCAGTCACTCAGTCGTGTCCAACTCTTTGCGACCCCATGAATCGCAACTCCCTGTCCATCACCAAGAGTCGGTGATGCCATCCAGCCATCTCATCCTCTGTCATTCCCTTCTCCTCCTGCCCCCAATCCCTCCCAGCATCAGGGTCTTTTCCAATGGGTCAACTCTGCACATGAGGTGGCCAAAGTACTGGAGTTTCAGCTTTAGCATCATTCCTTCCAAAGAAATCCCAGGGCTGATCTCCTTCAGAATGGACTGGCTGGATCTCCTTGCAGTCCAAGGGATTCTCAAGAATCTTCTCCAACACCACGGTTCAAAAGCATCAATTCTTCGGTGCTCAGCCTTCTTCACAGTCCAAATCTCACATCCATACATGACCACAGGAAAAACCATAGCCTTGACTAGATGGACCTTTGTTGGCAAAGTAATGTCTCTGCTTTTGAATATGATATCTAAGTTGGTCATAACTTTCCTTCCAAGGAGTAAGTGTCTTTTAATTTCATGGCTGCGATCACCATCTACAGTGATTTTGGAGCCCCCAAAAATAAAGTCTGACACTGTTTCCACTGTTTCCCCATCTATTTCCCATGAAGTGATGGGACCAGATGCCATGATCTTCGTTTTCTGAATGTTGAGCTTTAAGCCAACTTTTTCACTCTCCTCTTTCACTTTGTTATCTGAATGTAACTACAACATGAATCGACCCATTTTAAACAGTAAAATATCTAATTCCCATATAGTTGTTTATGTCTCATTCTTCACACAGATAAGAAACAGAGTGAAAAGATGGTAAATCTTTTAAAATCGTTAAAATTCACTGAGAATGTTAATATATCACAATGATTCACAGGCACATATGCAGCCACACCATCCAGTGGGGAAGTAATGTGCAAAGTCACTGCATCACCTTGTGGTAGTGTTTGGGAAGTGTAGCTTCACTGATAGCATGAGAAAAAGAACAAACTCAGCCTCAGCTGGAGAGAAGAAATACAATGCCTACCACAAAAGTAGGAGTAGCTTTACCATATCAAATTTCATTTCCCATTCTCTATAAAGTACACCTCTAGAAACATGGCAAACAAAAAATAAATAAATAAACCAAACCGGACTCACCAAGAACAAGAGTATGGGGGACGGAAAGAGCAAAGGGGATCAACTGTATGCTGGCAGATGGAAACTATATTTTTGGTGGTAAACATGCTGTAGTATATACAGAATTAGAAATACGTTATACACATGAAACTAATGTAATAAACCAATGTTACATAAGTAAAAAAATAAAAAATACATGAGAACAGTACAAAAAAAGACGTATCTGGCTGGGAAATAAAGTCTGAAATACCTTTACATGCTGTCTGCAGTGCCCTTTTCCCTATTTTCTACTTTATTCCCTAACATCTCTAGGGTTCCTTTTAAATGTTATGCTGTAAACTTAACTCTGTTAAGTCTTTAGTCTAAAATCCAATTTTTGTCTAAATCCAATTTTGATCTAAAATCCAATTTTTGAGGACTCATCAATATCTAAGGAATAATAGACAATATGCAGTGGGCCCTCAGGTAAGTAGCTAAAATAAATTGAGGTCGGGGGAATATCAGTGTTATCTTCTTCCTCTTGGAACTTTTTCAAGCCCAAGCCTGATCTCGCTTTTCTGATAGCATTTTTCCAGTGACTTCTGATACTCATTTTACTTAACTAGCCCAAAATGTGTAAACCTTAATCAAATAAAGTAGGAAGTTGACCATACTAAGAACTTCTGTGCATTAAATGTACAGAAAATTAAACTTTCTAATTTGGATATTTTATATAATTTGCTAATTCTAACACTTAGAATTCAAAAAGAAATAAGATAATTTTATTCTAGGTGATACTATTATTATAATGATTTTATTTTTTTCAAAGTCCTTACCAGTTAAAGATGATAAATTATAGGTGAAATATTCTGATGTCCAGGATTTCCTTTAAAAAACTCCAGGGGTGATAAACCAAGATTAGCAAAATAGTGACTCCTTAAACTCTTATCTTTTTCAGTATTTTGAAAATTTCCATAATAAAAGTTAGTAAATCCAAAGTAGACAAAGACTAGTAATAAAAACTCACATATGACCTCTTGCAATAGAAACACATTACACACAGTGGTTGAAATAGTAAAAAATTTTTTTAATTTTCAGTTAATTATATACGAACTTTCAAACTTATCTCCAAACAGTTCGGGAAGAAACTGAGCATCTGAAGGGAAAAACTACAGCTAATATTCTAATTGCTTCCAATTACTCACATTTCAGCTCAAAGACTGTATCAGCTGGTTTACAGACCAGAAAAGAATTATCAGCGATCTTTCTGGAAGGCAGAAGCAAATCCACCAATTTGTCAGTTTACACACTTAACAGTCCTCCCAATCTCCAGAACTCTTACAGCTGAGTACCACTACTCATTACACTCTGCCAGGTGTCATGCACACCACTTAATTTTGTTTTAAATGGTGGTTTCTAAAAAGCTGTGAAACTGCCTTTTTATTATATTAGAGGGGAGGGAATCCTTACCTTCCTGTAAGGGTTTGAAACAAACTAAACTTTAAAAGGCCAGAGGTGGATATAGCCAAAATTTTACTTAGTAATATCGAAATTCCAAAAGAATGCAATCCACTAAACCTCATATGCGAGGCAATGCCCCCAAAACAGTAAAAAGGGAACATGGTTAAGACCTCTCAAAAGTATTTAACATCATTAAAAAAGGTCGAAAGTTAGAATTCCAAAGTACCTGTTATTTTGTTCAGTAAAGGATATTTACCAGTTAATTCTACGCAAATAGCTGCAGCCATAATTGTATAAACGGGGGTGTGCAATTTAACAATGGAATGACTAGAAAAAGTAATCAAGTATTCTTTCAAGAAATCAACTTTATTCTTGATAAGAACAAAACGAAGGCCCCTTTCCATACCTGAATAGCACTCCAAGGGTAATTAGCTCACTTTGTTTTTAGATTTACATGTTACTCTAATAATCTCTTTTAACGCTTTTGGAATTGGGCTCCAAAACTACAATTAGTAATTCCTGCATGCAGCTATTCTACAACTAGCGAGAATTGAAAACTTAGAAGTTTTCCTGTCCCTGACACAAAAGCGATTCATAACTACTTTGTAAAGCCTAAAATATATGTAGAAAGTCAAATGTCACGGCATTCTCAAATAAAATGATTACCAATAAGGTAATAGGTTTATCAGGACACATACATGCATACTAATCTCTTAGCAAACATTCCCCAAAATGACGAGCTCCTGTCGGGACTTGTCCACAACCTGCGGGCCTCCGGGATGTTGGGAGGGAGTGTTGTGAAATCAGGACAAGTTGCCTAAGCAAAGACAAACATGACACTTCTCGGAAGATTTAAGATCCCTTCAAGCAAAAGGCGTGACAATCATTTATTTATAAGCAGACAAGAAAAGCGTTCACTAACTCTACAATCCAGATGACGTTGGAGATCGAGCACAAACAGCTAACTCCGCCCACGGCCCGCGGCGCACGGAGTCCCCGCCTCCTAATCTACTGGCGACTCAAACCAAAACATGGGTTTCACTCCGCACGGGCAAACCTGAGTGTCCCATTTCGACACGACCTAGGCGTTTTCCTAAGCTTACCTACCCCCAGCAGCCCAGACGCTACCCACAAAGCACTCACCCTAGAGTAGAGCCTCCGCCAAAGCACTTTCTTTTCCGGGGGTCTCTGGCTACTCGTCCCCAACCAAAGGGCCCACACCCCACACGGCTCCCCTAAATCGCCAAGGCCTATCCCAGGGCCTCCCCGCCGTGTGGGACGGCCCCCGGTCGCTTTTTCCAACTCCTTTGCTAACCAAAGTTATCCACACTCCCGTCACAATCACAGTCCGGGAGGAAAGGTTTGTCCTTGGGAAGGAAAGCATCGTCATTCGGCAGCATCGTCACCACGGAGACCATTCCCGAGACTAGTCAGGCCCCTAGACTCCAGAACTGAGGGGCGTATCAGGAGCCCCGACAGAGCTCCAGGGGACGTCCACACCACTCAAGGCGCTGGGGCGGGCTGGGGGAGGCGCTTACCGAGTGAGGAACTCTCGGGAAGAGGAGAGTGTTAAAGAGGTTTCCGAGCTTCAGCCGCCATCAGCCGCCGAACCTCTTCCGCCACCAGAGCCTCCCTCTACCGACCGGCTACGCCTCCCCACACGGCCAAAAGCCGGTGGAGCGTCACTTCCTCCCAGGGACCCGCCCCTTCCGCCGCCGACGTCGCGAGGAGTCGGTCGGGAGTAACCGCTGAAATATCAGTCTGGTCGCACCCGGCAGTTAACCACCGTAACTGCGGACAGTAGGCTCCTGGACCCTAACAAACCCGAAACGGCCTGTTCCCTGGTCTCTGCTATTCCTCCGCTTTCTTCCGCTTCGCCGCTTTCTCTCAGATACCTGTAGCAACCAAACAGGATCCGTTTAGATAATGCATTTTTGACGTTTTAATTATTATTTTAATTGAAAAGTAACTTACCAGTTAAGTGGAAAGGGTAGCCCAGAGATATAGGGACTGGTGCCATGTCATTGCCTGGATGTTTATAAATCTAAGCGAACCCAGTTATTCTGTGGCTCGGAAAGCAGACAATCGTAGATGCAAAGGATGACCACGCGCTTGGGGCTGCTGCAGCCCCTCACTCCTGGGCACTTTCCCAACTCCTGGTGGTAGACCAGTCCGGTGCTTACTTAAGTAAGGAATTTTGTTCTCTGTGAAATCTCGGTTTCTCCTAAGAGATTTTCAGTTCTAGTGCTCTATGATTCTATTTCCTCTTGTTCCAGCAGTGACCTAGTTCTATGAGTTAACTGCTTTTGTTACCTGTTACTCTGTGTGCGTGAATATAGGTTGCCCTGTATTCTCTGTTCAGTTGTAATTTCTAAAGTCACTTTGTTGTATAGCTTACCGCCTTAAGAGTATTCAGTTAAATCCTAACTCCACGGAAGCAAGTACATTCTGTTCTAATTCCTTATATTCCTGCATTGCTGTAAAGCTCTTGATAAAATTTGCAACATCACCATGAAGAAGGGATAGTAAATGAGATCAAGTCAAATGTTGAAGCATCTCCTAAATTGAGAAGATACAAAATCCTCTTCAATATACTTTACTTCCACATACTTAAGATAATGTCTGATTATCTGCTAACTGATTTGTTTCCTATATATTGAAATCTTTGAACTTGGTATGGTTCTGTATATCATACTTGATCACAGATTTCAGAAGAATCTTTACAGATCAGTACCAATCTCATTTTGCAGATGAAAATGATCTGATAATTTCAGTATTCACTGGCATTACTGGTAGCAACCTTCCAGTAGTAGTCTGTGTCTCTTAAGAAATGTAAAAACTAATTTTAAAGAAATGTAAATACAGCAGTGAACTTTATAAATGTAATTTTTCAGAAGTATCACTCTTCATATTTTTTAATCACCTGACTTATTTGCATGTATTACCACCAATTTTTAGTTAATGAAATCAGAAAAACAGTATGCCCACCTTTAATAAAAGCCATATTAGAAAGTACATTTTGTGTGCATATTTTTAATTTGTTATTTTTAATAACTTCTTGAATTTTTAAGCCTTATTTTCCCCTTGAAGGTACTAGTTCAGCAACTTTAACTTGCTTTAATCCCTTTAATAATGATCCCATGAATCTTAAGACAGTGTTTCTTCCAGCAGGATAAATACATATCCCTTCAGTATTTAACTGAATTTTTAAAACTTAGCCTATTGTATGTATAACAGTGTACAAGGGATATAAGGGATATATGGATCCACAATCCGTTCATAAAAGGGTTTGGGCCAGATGGAGTTCAGAATTAAGAATTTTTCAGATTTTAGAGAAGTGTACCTATATTACATGATATCCCATAAGGCGTGTGGCAGCGCTCTATAATCAAGTTAATTTTTTTTTTCAGAACAAATTATGAATATGACACCACTAAGTAGGAAAATTTACTAGTGTGTGAGATGAGTGCAATTGTGCAGTAATTTGAGCATTCTTTGGCATTGCCTTTCTTTGAAATTGGATTGAAAACTGACCTTTTCCAGTCCTGTGGGCACTGCTGAGTTTTCCAAATTTGCTGGCATATTGAGTGCAGCACTTTCACAGCATCATCTTTCAGGATTTGAAACAGCTCAACTGGAATTCCATCACCTCCACTAGCTTTGTTCGTAGTGATGCTTTCTAAGGCCCACTTGACTTCATATTCCAGGATGTCTGGCTCTAGGTGGGTGATCACACCATCGTGATTATCTGGGTTGTGAAGCTCTTTTTTGTACAGTTCTTCTGTGTATTCTTGCCACTTCTTCCTAATATCTTCTGCTTCTGTTAGGTCCATACCATTTCTGTCCTTTATCGAGCCCATCCTTGCATGAAATGTTCCCTTGGTATCTCTAATTTTCTTGAAGAGATCTCTAGTCTTTCCCATTCTATTCTTTTCCTCTATTTCTTTGCATTGATCACTGAGGAAGGCTTTCTTATCTCTTCTTGCTATTCTTTGGAACTCTGCATTCAGATACTTATATCTTTCCTTTTCTCCTTTGCTTTTCGCCTCTCTTCTTTTCACAGCTATTTGTAAGGCCTCCCCAGACAGCCATTTTGCTTTTTTGCATTTCTTTTCCATGGGGATGGTCTTGATCCCTGTCTCCCGTACAATGTCACTACATCATCATGATTATCTGGGTCGTGAAGATCTTTTTTGTACAGTTCTTCTGTGTATTCTTGCCACCTCTTCTTAATATCTTCTGCTTCTGTTAGGTCCATACCATTTCTGTCCTTTATCGAGCCCATCCTTGCATGAAATGTTCCCTTGGTATCTCTAATTTTCTTGAAGAGATCTCTAGTCTTTCCCATTCTGTTGTTTTCCTCTATTTCTTTGCATTGATCGCTGAGGAAGTCTTTCTTCTCTCTTCTTGCTATTCTTTGGAACTCTGCATTCAGATGCTTATATCTTTCCTTTTCTTTTCACCTCTCTTCTTTTCACAGCTATTTGTAAGGCCTCCCCAGACAGCCATTTTGATTTTTTTCATTTCTTTTTCTTGGGGATGACCTTGATTCCTGTCTCCTGTACAATGTCATGAACCTCCATCCATAGTTCATCAGGCACTCTATCAGATCTAGTCCCTTGAATCTATTTCTCAATCCACTCTATAGTCATAAGGGATTTGATTTACATCATACCTGAATGGTCTAGTGGTTTTCTCCACTTTTTCAGTTTAAGTCTGAATTTGGCAATAAGGAGTTCATGATCCAAACCACAGTCAGCTCCCAGCCTTGTTTTTGCTGACTGTATAGAGCTTCTCCATCTTTGGGTGCAAAGAATATAATCAATCTGATTTCGGTGTCAACCATCTGGTGATGTCCATGTGTAGAGTCTTCTCCTGTGTTGTTGGAAGAGGGTGTTTGCTATGACCAGTGCGTTCTCTTGACAGAACTCTATTAGTCTTTGCCCTGCTTCATTCTGTACTCCAAGGCCAAATTTACCTGCTACTCCAGGTGTTTCTTGACTTGCTACTTTTGCATTCCAGTCCCCTATAATGAAAAGGACATCTTTTTGGGTGTTAGTTCTAGAAGGTCTTATAGGTCTTCATAGAATTGTTCAACTTCAGCTTCTTTAGCGTTACTGGTCAGGGCATAGACTTGAATTACCATGATATTGAATGGCTTGCCTTGGAAATGAACAGAGATCATTCTGTTGTTTCTGAGATTGCATCTAAATACTACATTTCAGACTCTTTTGTTGACTATGATGGTTACTCCATTTCTTCTAAAGGATTCCTGCCCACAATAGTAGATATAATGGTCATCTGAGTTAAATTCACCCATTCCAGTCCATCTTAGTTCACTGATTTCTAGAATGTTGATGTTCACTCTTGCCATCTCCTGTTTGAGCACTTCCAATTTGCCTTGATTCATAGACCTAACATTCCAGGTTCCTATGCAATTCCTAGCATTCCAGGTTCCTCTTTACAGCATCAAATCTTGCTTCTATCACCAGTCCCATTCACAATTGGATGCTGCTTTTGCTTTGGCTCCATCCCTTCATTCTTTCTGGAGTTATTTCTCCACTGATCTCCAGTAGCATATTGGGCATCTACTATTCCTATTAGTGGCTTTATACTTTTCTCCTTAGCACTCAACATATTGTACATTTAAGTTAATCTTATTTATCTATTTCTGCACTTGAATGTAAAATAATTTCTGCCAGGTGTGTTCACTTCAAGAAATCCAGCCTGACGCACAGGAAGGGCTCAATAAGTATTTACTGACTTCACCAGAGAATGGTTGAGAACATACTATATGATTATCATTTTCCTTGATAACAGAGCAATACCAAGTCATATAAGAGGCAGTTCTTATCTATAATGATTTTAACTATATTGAGGAAAAAATGTGTATATCATAAATTAAATACATTTTAAGTGTGATAAATGCAGATAATAATATATAAGGTTTTCTAAAATCTGAAGGAAAAATATAAAGTTTTTTTTCTGAGGCTTAAGGGAGTCTTAAATGGTGGTTTGGGCTTAGACTTATGAAAAGTGCTTGAGAATAGAATTTTAAATTATGTGGCTATTAGAGACTCAAAGCTTTTAGAGAAGGAAAGAACAGAAGGTGACATTCACTCAAGCCCTCATGGGCCTGGCTCCACTGGGAGATTTCCAGTAACAGGTGGTGGGAGATAGGGTTAAGAGTAGGGATTGGGGTGAGTTTGTAAAAGGCCTTGGCTGGTAAGGAATTACAATTTATCCCAACAACATTGGAAACCAATTATTAAGTGCTTCATCATCTTTCCTAGATCACAGATACCTTTGAGAATCTGATGAGTTCTATGAAACTTCTACCTAGACAAAATACCTATCCATATCTTTATTTTTTTAATTTTTATTGTAGTGTAGCTGGTTTACAATGTTGTGTTAGTTTCTGCTGTACAGCAAAGTGAATCAGCCACACATATACATGTACATCCTTTTTTGATTTCCTTCCTATTTATGTCACCACAGAGCACTGAGTAGAGTTCCTTATGCTATACAACAGCTTCCAACTAGCTGTCTATTTTATACATAGTGACTATACATAGTGTATATATGTCAATTTCAATCTCCCAAATCATGCCAACACCCCTTTGTTCCCCCTTGGTATCCACACGTTTGTTCTCTATGTCTGTGTCTCTTTTTCTGCTTTGCAAAGAATATAATCTGTACCAATTTTTTCAAATTCCACATTTATGCATTAATATATGATATTTACTTTTCTCTTTCTGACTTACTTTACTTTGTGTGACAATCTCTAGATAGAATTACAAAGAATTTTAGGACTTGGGGTCTGTCAATAGACTCCTGCTTAAGAATTCATGCTCCGCAGAGAGGATGCTACAAGGAAAGGCTTAGCTGCTATTTTCTAAAAGCAGAATTCAAAATAAACATACAACTTTATTTCTCCTGTGACTCTTTTTTTCTCTACTTGCTCCTATCCTGTTTAATTTACCAGGCTTTTGTGCACTTCTTAGTAAATATAATCTCCTCTGTACACTCCAGATTACCTAAAATGACCAACAACCTTTTAGAACCTAAAATGTATATACACACAAACATACACACACACACACACACACACACACACACATGGAGCTGTCTCTAGTCGTGTGACTGAATGGAACAAAAATTAAATCCTAGACTATTTGGAGAAAGTTTTAACTTCACTATGCAACCTCTGCCCCATCTTCATTTCTCCAACTCTCAGCAAGGGAAGTGGAAAAGAATATAGGCAGGAGAGTGTGGGAAACTAGTTTCTCATCTATAGCACAGTAAACATGGTTAAATGAATATGATTTTTAAAAAAAGATTGCTTCCACATTTAAGCCCTTTTCCCTTCATCTTCTCCCCCTTTCTCCCTAGCCAGTAACTCATCACCTGGATAAGGAGTTATCTGAGCCATGTAATCTATTTGAGCTTCAGTGTTTTCATTTCAAAAAGAAGGCAATGATGTTCCAAATGGTCTTTGAGGTCTCTTCTGGCATTAAAATCAATCTAATAAAATGTTTTATATCATTAAAATACATCATTTATTAACACTTTAAATAACTGTGATTTTCAAGTGCATAAAGAATTGTAAAACTAACCAACTGAAGAGGAAAGCCATATACTCTCCCATGCTAACCTAGACTGTAACTCATAAATAAGAATGTGCAATCAAGGATCACCAGTCTTCTGAGAAAACTGACATACTGAATGAGATAGCATAGCCTAGTAGAGTCCTCTATGAATCCATAATCTGGGCTCTACCACATATTAACTGTGAAAATATTTCAATCAAAAGTGGAACCAGAGGATACAAAATGGAGAATTCCACACACGTGCCTTAAGAAGAATGCAATGTTAGAATTGAGAGCCTAGTTTTCTATAAATGCCTGTTTTACAGAAATCAAGCCTTATCTCCCAACCAATGAATATCCACTCAGAATCTCTTCCCTTCCTTAAGGCAATGAACTTACTGCCTGCACTCCAGCTGGACTGTTCCCTCTTTGCGATCCTTGCCCATACACACAGTCTGCCCCAAACTCCCAACAGACTCACCTGTATCTCACTATAAAAAGTTTCCCAAATTGCAATTCCTCTGTTATTCCTGAGTAAACTCAATTTCTGATCGTTTGAGATTGCCTCCTTTTATCTTTCTATTTTGGGTGACACAGTCAAATGGTCTTAGATAAATCACATAACCTCTCTGTGCCTCAGTTTCCCAATTTGTGAAATGGGGACAACGATAGTATGTAAGTCATGAGAAACAGATGGGCCATTGTCCAGAGAACAGTGCCTACACAGTAATAACTGCTTCAAAACACTAACTTCTATTACTTTGTTTTAAGCTTAATTATATTAATAAAATAACAGGAAAACATTTTCAATTTATAGATTCAAGCCAAGAACACCTAAACTTATAGAAGAGATATAAATTTACAATACTGTTGATGCAAGAATAATAATATAATAACAGGAAGGTGGAAGAGAAGAAGAGGAAGTATGTATAAGGATGATAATTTCCTCATCCTTCTTTTCAGGTGGTGAACAGACCTTGTCTAAACTTGATGAAAATAGGTATACAACTGTCATTTAAATTCACACAGGCAACAATTGTAAGAATAAAATGATTATAACATAGTAATGAAATCAAGAAATAGATGGGGATGAGATGTAAGATGTGTGGGCTTCACATTAAGGAATAAATCCACCTACTGTCAGAAATGAATTAATCAAGAAATAAAATATTTATAATTATGAAAACCATCAGAGAGAATAATAGAAGTTGCCAACAGTAACCACTAGCAAGTAGAGTATGATGGAGTAGGACTGGGGTCAGGAAGATATATTTTATTTCTTTCTGTCCTTTTCCTCCCTCTCTAATGTCTAACTGTTTTAAAATCATGTGCTATGTTACTTCTATGGGAATAAATTAAGAAATTAGAAAGAAAATTTTATTGCAACTGTATACTTAGTGCAATTTATTTGCATATTTTGAGCATGTCTTAGGTCTTGTGAAAGTCGCTCAGTTGTGTCTATTTGCGACCCCATGGACTGTAGCCTGTCAGGCTCCTCTGTCCATGGAATTCTCCAGGCAAGAATACTGGAGTGGGTAGCGTTCCCTTCTCCAGGGGATCTTCCCAACATTTTGGGGGATCAAACCCAGGTCACCAGCATTGCAGGCAGATTCTTTACCATCTGAGCCACCAGGGAAGCCCAAGAATAATGGAGTGGGTAGCCTATCCTTTCTCCAGTGGATCTTCCCAACCCAGGAATCAAACCAGGGTCTCCTGTATTGCATATGGATTCTTTACCAGCTGAGTTAATTATCATTTGATTGTTTTTCCCACAAAGTAGAATCTGGCTTTAACTGCATTGTAGTGAACTCTGTCTTTCAATTTAATACTTTTAATTCCTTACATATCAAGAGAAAATTTAGCCTTAAGAAAAATAAAACCACTAACAGCCTGATCTTTGGCAAGGCTCTCTGTCAATTCCTATGCTCTTTATCAAGTTCACGCCTTTGTTCTACATAATCTCTCAGTTATTGAAATCAGGACACCTCATGACATTCCTGTGTTCCAATGACAACCATCCTGAAACAAAAAGTTCACCCATTTTCTTTCTCTTTAGATAAATAATATGAACATCTGTCAGAGACAAAAAGAAGACCAAGATGATTCATGAAAGAGTATTAGCAACTTTGAGAAACCTCTTGAGAAGTAACCATGTTATGTATAAAAAAGGAGTTACTGATGATTCATTCAATATGATAGAAGAATATATCAATGGAGATATTTGGAGAGGCAAAGAGTAGGTCAGGGACAGGGAGGGAAACCTAGATATGTTTACTGCATTACTTAGAACTATATTCAGAAATCATGAAATAAAATATTAACAAATGTAGTCTGTGAACATGCTGGCAGGACTGAAGTGGTCCACTTGAAAAGGAAATGTTAACAAGCCAACAAGGACCACATAACCAGATCCTCAATATTTCTGTTCATCTGCAAATATGTACATGAACAGCAAGATAAATATGTTCTGGCCCTTACCGTGAAGCATGTGGCTGCATAAATGAATACTGCCTTATAATGCAGAATGAACGTCTCTATCCTCTCTCATCTGGCTTTATTGAGGCTGTGGAATATTTTTCTTCGTGTCACACGTTGGGGAAAACAACGTTCTAACGTTGTTTAACATGCCGACTGAGAGTAAGCCTGCCTCCTTTCCAAAATCAGGTTGCTGAGTCATTCACCTGGAAACTCAGTCTGGATGGGGTTAATTAAACCCAGCTGGAGCAAGACACCTGACAAAGATGCTTATTTAGAGAGTGTTTGCTCCCGGATTAGTAAACCAGAAAGAAAATTTATATTCTGGACATTTCTAGAAGCAAGATTGGCACAGGAAAATGGTAGAGTAGACCCGTCGAGAAGAGTAAGATCAAAGTGAGAAAAGATAAACTGCATTGAAAATCAGGGAAGATGCAGACCAGTGGCATTTCAAACACAGTTAATAAGGCAAGCATTTGACCCTGGGGATTGGGCTGGGGAAAAGAAATGGGGAATAAGAAAACCAAAGCAGGTGTTCCTTACAGATAATGTATTATACATAGAATGTATATGAATGCATTCATTATATATAATGCATATATTTACTGTGTTGTTTTGCTTTTTCCTGAACTGTTATTAATTCACTTACTGATCTCCTTTATACAAGAAAAAGCAAACTATTTTGCTATCTTAGAAAATATAATAATGTGAATACAGTTAAGGACATTTGGTTCACTATGTCACACTGAGTTCCTCTTTTGAAGACCGACAGAACAACTCTATCTGATGCTTTACAGGAATTGCTTTGCTGTTACAGAGCAGTTGTTTCTTTTGTTATTCTGAGCACTGAGTCACAGAATTAATTGTGGTCTGCTTTTTGCCTTGGTTGCTAAGATGCTCAGAACCTTTTTTAACCCCAAAATGTATATTATATATATATATATATATTTTATCTACATACACACACACACGCATGCAGGGCCTTATAGTTTTTGCTATCTAAGTGTGTATCTGACAGGAGAAATGTTTCCTTTTCACATTATTAATCTGATGATGGTAATTGATTATACTATAGCCACTCACATAAGATCTGCAACTATTTTTAATGCTAGAGTTGACGCTCATATTAACACATTATTTGTACAGAAAGACCAACTCTATTCTTGGCAAAGTTAGAATGTAACCTTGATTTTCTGGCAGTCTCAATTTCAAAGGTGCTGATCCCCTCCCCCGTCATAATCACATACATGCTCTGATAGTTTTAATATTTCGACAACTAAGTGATATATCACTTAAAAAAACAGAATATCCTTATTCAGAGGATCCCAATGGATGGATAGATCAATATGGTCAACATAAAAATACGTTGCATTGTGGAAAATGATCTGGAACCAGCCTGGAAAAAAATATATCAGTCTCTAAATTAATACTTACAAAAAAATTATTCAGTCTCTCAGAAATCTCCTTACCTATGACTGTGGATGAGCGCATTCAAAGCCAAACCGTCAGACCAGCTGGTGGTGAAGTTAATGACATTAACCTGTGGATAATTACGAGTTGATTGTCGGACCCAGCTCAGGAGTATCTTCTCACTGTTGGTTTGTTGCAATCCAGCCATGATATTTTTCATTACATTTTTGACCTATGTGTGGAAAGAAATTTTCATAAGGAAACGCATGAACAAGAAGCACACAAACTTAAAACTAACTAGCTCAGCAGTGGTGATGGATTTGCACTGATCAGGAAACCCTCCCATGATGAAAGCTTGGTCAGTTATGGGCACCCAGATTCACCCACTCCTAGAAGACAGGACAAAGGTCAGTTTTCTCCCTGCCTCGAGAGCTGGTGCTCCTTGAACAAAAGAATCTTGAAAGATCATTCTCAACAAAGTGTCTGGCGTGAAGCAGAGCACCAACTGCAGACAAAAATGACTGGGGCCCAACAGGTTGGCCCTGGGTTGGTTTCTGCCTTATTTGCCCCTCTGCTGGCAGCATGAAATCCTTCCCATGAAGGGTGGGTAAGGAGTCCCTTTGGGCTTGTTTTGGGCTGGGAAGTGAAAGGGCTTCAGGTCAATGTAACAGACGTGGTAGAACACTCAAGATGCTCACACGCGCAGAGAAGTTAGATGGTGCTAAGCCAAAGGATGCAGTCTTGTGTGCTGGGCTCAGGAACACCTGCCGCCACCCCCTCCCCCCCACCGCCGGGTGGTCAGGAGGCTGACTCCATCAGCAACTGCCACTGCTCCTCTGAGAAGTCATGGCCTCCTTCCCAACACACAGCCCCCAGACCACCTCCAGAGTCACCGTCAGAATTCTCTACTTCTGCCTTGTCGGCTGTGGTCATCTCTGCAGCGTCCCCTGGTTTGAGAAATTCGGCCATGTTGCAAAAGATAAGGTTGAAGTCAAGAGCAAACAGCATGATGGCCAAGAAAACCCAACGCCAGGGCCTGTCCCAGTTATTTTGAAACAGGCGTGATGGAGATGGCGAAGAAGATGAGGGCCGCTGTGACGTCTCCTAGGAAGTCCAACAGGGGCCTGAAGCAGGCTTGCCACTTGTTCATCAGCCTGGCAGCAGTGAGGACAAAATCGAGGGCCGGCAGGGACCCCAGCAAGAGCGTGGTGATGAAGGCACAGGCTGCAGGAGAGAAGCGACTCTGCCACCAGCAGGCAGCCTCCAAGCGAGCAGAGAAGGCAGGCAGCTGGGAGTGCGCCAGCACGTGCGCGGGACCCATGGGTTCTGAGAGGGAGTCAGAGGTCATGTGGTGGCGTTGGTTGGGCCCCTCCTACCCGGCTCCCTGAAAGGGAGCAGAAACCAAAACTGCAGGACAAGGAGGAAAAGACCAGATTCGGTTTTCTTTTTATGAATTGGTTTCTGTCCATTTGATTCTCTCCTTGGCTCTGTGCAGGTGCAAATGCCATTCGGCAGCTGACTGTATTTCCAACTGTCATTCTTCTAACTCAGCTGACGCAGAAATCCATTTTCTAGGTTTCCAGGATGCAGTTGACACCTCATTATGGGACAGACTGTCTACATATTCTGTTAAAGGAATAATTACCAGGCTACTTCTTTAATATAAGCCAGGACCCTTATCACATACTTAAAGGAAGCATATAAGTAAATGTGATTTGTTTTACCACCAAGGGCTTCCCTTTCAGCAAGTGTAAGGTCCATAGACTACCAACATTTGATCAGGTGATGAATATTTATTGTGTATTCTAAATATGACATTTTATTTTGCTTCTTCATCCATGCAGAAGTTAACAAATGCCTTTGGGGAAAATACATATTTTAACATCTCCAGTGTTAGTCATCCTTTTATGAAAGATTCAAAGCAAATTTTAGGATAGACTATTAAATCGAACTTTAAAATACTTGAAAAGGATTTAAGATGATGTTTTGTAAATGTGGTGACGATGTGAAGATGTGAAATCTCTACATACATTTGTCACCATCCCTTGATAGCTAAATCTATTATGTAGGGGTGGATTATCCAGTTTTCTTAATTCCTTCCTGACCTGCTTATTTAGCCAGTTACTTAGTGAATAAATAGGTCAAATAGTTATGTAAGATACGTCATTTTCCTCATCATATTTTCAAGTTATAAAATATGCAGCTTCCATGTACAGAGACCGTTGGATGAATCCTGTGCTGAACCAGGGTCGGGATAGCATATACTGGCTCAGGAGCTGTGATGGATTCGCACTGATCAGGCAGCCCTCCCATGATGAATGGGATTCATTTGTGAAATCCTTGGCCAGACTGCCCTCTATGCACATAATGTTAAAGGACGACAGAGTATTCAATCCAAAGCTCCTTTAGCATCGTTATGTCACTAATTCAGCTTATCAGCCTCAGCCTCATTGCTGTTGCTTCTACCTGGGTGCAAATGTTGCTGAGAAAAAAGAATTATGAAGGGCAATGTGAGGTAACAGTTCTTATGCTGCTGCTGCTGCATCACTTCAGTCGTGTCCGACTCTGTGCGACCCCATAGACGGCAGCCCACCAGGCTCTCCCGTCCCTGGGATTCCCCAGGCAAGAACACTGGAGTGGGTTGTCATTTCCTTCTCCAATGCATGAAAGTGAAAAGTGAAAGTGAAGTCGCTCAGTTGTGTTCGACCCTCAGCGACCCCATGGGCTGCAGCCCACCAGGCTCCTCCATCCATAGGATTTTCCAGGCAAGAGTACTGGAGTGGGTTGCCATTTTCTTATATTCCTACATAGAAGACAGTTCTCAAGAAATCTGTATTTTAAGTAGGAAGCAGAACAGGCTCTATCTTAAAAGCAGGACTCCATCTTGGGATGGACTGTGGACTTTGAGCTATATGCCCAGTATCTATGGAAACCATATACCTACTGGAAAACCAGGCCCCTAGAAAGAAGAGCCCCAGGGGGCTCTTTCCATCGCCTGCAAGAATACCCTAAGCCCTAATTATCTGTGTAACCGAATAGAATCATACATTCTATTATGCTTATTGGGGTATGACCACAAGTCTATTGATAATTGTCCACTGTTAACTACCTAGGCTTAAGGCTTATGAATTACGGGTTAACTTTGATTATATCTTTCTTTTTCCTTTGTTCAGACTAGTTTCAGGGAATTTTGGGGAAGTGGGTTTGAACACGTAGGCTTAGGGTATATAAGGTCCTTGTCTAAGAGGAGACTCTGCCTTGGGCCCGCCAGTGTAATAAACTGCACTCCAATATCTGTATTGTCCTTCTGAGTGAGTTTGTTTCCTGGGACGCATGGCTACAACATATTAAGGATCAATCTCAGTCAGACAAGGTTTCCCCGGTAGTTCAGTGGGTAAAGAATCTGCCTGTAATGCAGGAAACGTGGTTCGATCCTTGGATTGGCAAGATCCCCTGGAGGAGGTAAATGGCAACCCACTCCAGTATTCTTGCAGGGATAATCCCATGGACAGAGGAACCTGGTGGGCCCCAGTCCACGTGATCACAAAGTGTCGGATACGACTGAGTGGCTAAGCACACACACACAGTCAGTGAGACACTGAGCTGCTCCTAAGGTGAGTTTTGAAGCAAAAAAAAAAAAAAAAAGTCCCCCACCCTCAGAGCTCATTGCCCCGAGAGTTATTTATAGTTTAAATAACCGTATGTGTGTGTGTGTGGGGTGGGGGGGAACAGCTATTTTGAAAAGAAGAAAAGAAATGTCTTTGAGCACTCATTTAAAAAAAAAATGGCCAGGAGTTAATGGGGCAAAGAAGGTGGGATAGACGTGGAGATGTACTACCAGGATTCTCCTTTAAGGAAGGGGCTTGTTTCTCCAACTGTCATGAGCAGAAGTTACCCGAGTCCCCTCAGGAACTACTTGAGTTGCTGAGGCATGTCACCTAAGGTCACAACCCTCCTAGGGCAGCCCACCTATCAACTGATAAAGGGAAAGTTTATAAAGACTCAGCCATGTCAGCCCCACTAAGGACAACTCTGAAGGCTCATTCTAGCTCCCAGCTTTCCACGGAGTTCACGAAGGCTCTTGGGTGTGTATCCATTAACATCCTGCCTGCAATCTCAGAGTCTGTGTCCCAGAATCCATCCTGTGACTAAAAGGAGTTACAGCAGAGGGGCATACTGAAGAGAGGAAAGAGTAGTTTTCTCTTAAGACAAAGAATGGATGGTAGTGTGTTAAAGACCTGCAGAACACCAGATTACAGCCTGTTTTGCCCAGAAGGCACTAGGTAGGCAGGAAGTTACAGAAAGGGCTGTCAGCAACACAAAATCCATCTTTCTCTTGTCCATATAAGATAATACAAACATTCCAGTGTGCAGGATCCCTACAACTGGGCATTTCTTTGTAGGCAGCAAGCAAAGGTGGGGGCTGACCTGATACCAGCTCAATTTAGTGGCTCAACCTGATACTGAGCAAGAACCCTGTGGGACTTCTGGACATAAAAGCCTTCCTGTGTCCCCCATTTCTTAATTACAGGAAATAGGCTTCCTGCAGCCTCCAAGCAGAGAAGGCAATGGCAACGCAATCCAGTACTCTTGCCTGGAAAATCCCATGGATGGAGGAGCCTGGTAGGCTGCAGTCCATGGGGTCGCTAAGAGTTGGACACGACTGAACAACTTCACTTTCACTTTTCACTTTTATGCATTGGAGAAGGAAATGGCAACCCACTCCAATGTTCTTGCCTGGAGAATCCCAGGGATGGGGGAACCTGGTGGGCTGCCATCTATGGGGTCACACAGAGTCAGACACAACTGAAGTGACTTAGCAGCAGCAGCCTCCAAGACCTTCCCTGAGTTCCAGTTAGCAGGTTCTAGCAGTTGCTAATTAGGGAAGTAAGAGGACACAAAGACAGGGAGGAGCAGTCAAGAAAACAATAGTGCAGCCTTGGGAGCAAGGTCCTCGATTTCCCTCAAGGGATACATATAACAATACCTTTGAACTGTTTTGCAGAGACTGAAACCCCTACCAGGTGAAAGAAATTAACAGGTAATGATCGGAAATTGCCTACAAGCACTGTAGACCCCAGACTGGCTGGAACCAGAAGGCTGATGATGCTGATTCCCACGTACCTTCCCTCCAACCAACCAGAAGAAAATCCATGAGCTGATCACACTCTTTTCTTTGAACCTTTACTATAAAACTCCTCACTATGCACCACCCCCCTAGGTGTGGTCACAGTTTTGATGGCATAATTCCCCTGTGGCCCCTTTTGCCTGGCAAAGCAATTAAGCTATTCTTTTCTACTTCAGCCAAAGCTCTGTCTCTGAGATTTAATTCTGTGTCGGGGTACAGGGACCGGATTTGCCTTCATTAGCAGGATGTGTTTTTATCTCCAGCTGGTTCCCAGAACTGAGTTGAAACCCTCTCCTCCACACAAAAAAAGATGGTTTGTTCTTTTAAAAGATGTAAGAAAGGGACACCTAACACATACTTCAGTTCAGTTCAGTTCAGTCTCTCAGTCATGTCTGACTCCTTGAGACCCCATGAATTGCAGCACGCTAGGCCTCCCTGTTCATCACCATCTCTCGGAGTTCACTCAGACTCACATCCATCGTGTCAGTGATGCCATCCAGCCATCTCATCCTTGGTCGTCCCCTTCTCCTTCTGCCCCCAATCCCTCCCAGCATCAGAGTCTTTTCCAATGAGTCAACACTTCTCATGAGGTGGCCAAAGTACTGGAGTTTCAGCTTCAACATCATTCCTTCCAAAGAAATCCCAGGGC
>SJYT01038431.1:0-22317 GCA_006410635.1 Cephalophus harveyi | reverse complement strand
ACAAAAAAAAAAAAAAAAAAAGCCAGTAACAAAGGGTTACATGCAGTATGATTCTATTTACAAAGCAGCTTTGAAGAGACAAAATGATAGAAATGAAGAACAGAGTAGCAGTTGCCAGAGGTTAGGAACTGGGGTGGGAATGGAGGGGTGGGTGAATGTGTCTATAAAAGGGTAGCACAAGGCATCCTTATAGTGATGGATCTATTCTTCACTTGACTCTGATGACAGATACACAAATGTACACATGTGACAATGTTGTAAAGAACTAAAAAAACATGTGTACATGCACACTGAGGAATATAAATACTATTGTGGATTGTATCATTGTTGATGTCCATGGTAATATTATAAATAAGGTTAATGTACCACTGGGGTAGAACTGAGTTAAGGATGCACATATATTATAGCTTATAACTACATGTGAAACTATAATTATCTCAAAAAAAGGTTAACTGAAAATAAATGAGTATCTAGGGATACTTTAAAAATATATCACATTAAAGCAAATATGTAACTTTGGAATAAGGTCTACATAATGGAAGTGAAACTATCAGAACAAGCATTGAAAGTTGAGAATTCATTTAGATTTCTTTCCTTTCTTACTATCTTAGGCTCACTGATGCCTATGGTTACATTTTCTTTTGACTAGCTTCAGGATTCTGTCATTTTGTCTTGTCCTGAGGGCATGGACCTGAGAGAGTTTCCCATTTATCCTCCTCTAGGTAGCTTCACTAAATAGCCAAGATTAACTTTGGTTGAACCTTTCATTCTCTCAGGCTCTAAACCCTTACTGTTACACTTAGATCTGTCTTTCCCTCTTGTTTCTTCCTACAGTAACATGGGTTCACTATTTCTCACTCAATGCTAAAATATATTGCTTATCATTCATCTTAATTTTCTAAATGTTATTAAGCATAACTTTTAAAACTATGGAGCTATGTGGACAAACAATAAAAAGGCTAATCTTCAGTTTCATCACCAAATTACTCCCATTTTCTCCCCACATGAAGTTATTTGGAGGTTCAATGGATAATCTAAAACTTAAATTTATGTTTATAAACCAACTACATACAAATTATTGGTGGACTGGCTTAAAACAAATAATTGTTACAGGAAAAAATATAGAATCATTTAAATAAAGATAAAAGACCTAAATACAAGTCCATAGTTTAATACCAAATATAATTTACAGTAGAGGGTATTATTGAGCTATGCTGAAAATTAGATGTGAAGATGATAACACATGGACACTACAGAAAAATAAGCCTGAAAAAAAAGGCCAGCATATAGAGAGACATTTAAGCAAGGCTCTACTGAAGAGTGGCTGACCAGACATCCTGAAAGCTGGTTAAGATGAAAGACCTTGCTTTTCTTGGGTATAGAAAGTCAAGGTGATACTGCCAGTATAACACATTACAAGTCTGTCTGGAGCCGACTTATGCATTACTGACAAAATGGAGGCATGGCCCCCAACCCCCTCTCCTCATCCCTCAGGCACAGTCCTGGGATGAAGGAGTTAGGTCTCCATGAATCAAGGCAAATTGGAAGTGGTCAAACAGGAGACGGCAAGTATGAATGTCAACATTCTAGGAATCAGCAAACTAAAACGGACTGGAATGGGTGAATTTAACTCAGATGACCATTATACCTACTACTGCAGGCAGGAATCCCTTAGAAGAAATGGAGTAGCCATCATGGTCAACAAAAGAGTCTGAAATGCAGTACTTGGATGCAATCTCAAAAACAACAGAATGATCTCTGTTCGTTTCCAAGGCAAACCATTCAATATCATGGTAATTCAAGTCTATGACCCAACCAGTAATGCTGAAGAAGCTGAAGTTGAATGGTTCAATGAAGACCTACAAGACCTTTTAGAACTAACACCCAAAAAAAGACGTCCTTTTCATTATAGGGGACTGGAATGCAAAAATAGGAAGTCAAGAAACACCTGGAGTAACAGGCAAATTTGGCCTTGGAATGCGGAATGAAGCAGGGCAAAGACTAATAGAGTTTTGCCAAGAAAATGCACTGGTCATAGCAAACACCCTCTTCCAACAACACAAGAGAAGACTCTACACGTGGACATCACCAGATGGTCAATACTGAAATCAGATTGATTATATTCTTTGCAGCCAAAGATGGAGAAGCTCTATACAGTCAGCAAAAACAAGACCAGGAGCTGACTGTGGCTCACAACATGAACTCCTTATTACCAAATTCAGACATAAATTGAAGAAGGTAGGGAAAACCACTAGACTATTCAGGTATGATCTAAATCAAATCCCTTATGATTATACAGTGGAANTATGACCAACCTAGATAGCATATTCAAAAGCAGAGACATTACTCTGCCAACTAAGGTCTGTCTAGTCAAGGCTATGGTTTTTCCTGTGGTCATGTATGGATGTGAGAGTTGGACTGTGAAGAAGGCTGAGTGCCGAAGAATTGATGCTTTTGAACTGTGGTGTTGGAGAAGACTCTTGAGAGTCCCTTGGACTGCAAGGAGATCCAACCAGTCCATTCTGAAGGAGATCAGCCCTGAGATTTCATTGGAGGGAATGATGCTGAAGCTGAAACTCCAGTGCTTTGGCCACCTCATGCAAAGAGTTGACTCATTGGAAAAGACTCTGATGCTGGGAGGGATTGGGGGCAGGAGAAGGGGATGACAGAGGATGAGATGGCCGGATGGCATCACTGACTCAGTGGACCTGAGTCTGAGTGAACCCTGGGAGTTGGTGATGGAAAGGGAGGCCTGGCGTGCTGCGATTCATGGGGTCGCAAAGAGTTGGACACGACTGAGTGACTGAACTGAACCGAACTTCCTTTCTTTGGTTGAGTTGGCTGGAAAGAATCTTAAGGTGCATATTGTTCTTGAGAGAAGCATGAGAGAGCACAAAACCTTCTGCAGTTGTGCCCAGAAAATAATCTATAAAGTAGCCATTGACATTTGTTCAAGGATCTTTACAAAGACTGTTCCAGGATGAGCATGTAGGCCATACCTTGAGGCCATGGGAAGGATTGTTATCTGAGACCTGTTTGTGAGGGGAATGTTTATGGCAAAAGAAGTTTGGGGGGCTTAGGGTTTATGAATAATTAAGAATAGCTAGAAGCCTTTTTAGGAGATAGCGATTATAAGATGCTAGGGGTAAGCAGGATTTAGAAAGATAAGAAATAAACTGAGGAATGTAGCATGAGTTACAATGTAATCACAAGTTAAGTATAGGACACATAAGAGGAAGTAGATAATAGATAGTAAAGCTGATTCTGAGAGAATCTCTGAAGCAGGATCTCTGTTTGTAGGGCAACAATGATTTCTGGAGACAATAAATCTGGGTGGGGGAAACTAAAAATGTCAAACCTCTGACCTAATGCTTTTGTCAAAGTATAAAAGAAAACCTGAAGCTTGAAATAAACATGTAGTCCCGTACCTCAAGTCAGAGGCTACATCATTGTCTGCCGACCCCGCTCGCCCGTTCAGGCTGATTCCCTGGCTGCTGGAGCTGGATTCCAGCAAGTGGAGCCCTCAAACAGGGACATCTGAAGGGTAAGTAACTTCATGACTGCAACGCGGAGCGGTTAGGATTGTACCTGTCGGTGGCCGGCACCCCTCTGCAGTTAAGTCAGGGTGAGGAGGGTACAGAAGGAATAAGAATATTCTCTAGCAAAATGGGTCTCTCTGCATCTAAGAATAGACAAATGTTTATTGAAATATTACTTCACATGTTAGCCCATAGAGGCATTAAAGTAAGCACAGGAAGACTGTCTAAATTTCTAATTTTTGTCTAAGAGCAATGACCATGGTTTCCTGAGGAGGGCATCGTAAATCTAGAAACTTGGACTAAGGTTGCAGATCAGTTACATTTGTTTTATACTTTGCATGGGCCAGAAAAGGTTCCCCGTGGATGCTTTTGCTCTGTGCAGTATGATTAGGGACGTCCTGGACCCTTGGCCGGAGGCTTTTAGACAGCCTATGGGAGAGGCTACAGCGGTGGATGGTGGATCTCTGCTTTGTGCGCAGATCATGTTTTCTGCCATTGACAAAAAAAAGGAGGGAGACTGTGGTCTACCTCCGGAGAGGGAGGACTTGCAGGATACTGGGCAAGGCGCCCTACCAAGGCCCCTCCTCCTCTACGCAAACCTTTAAAAATTTATGCATCACTTTCTGATTTAAGGCGATTGCTGCCACCTCCGTTTGTGCCTCCCAGGGCCCAGGAGTTCCCCACTTTGCCCCCAAAGCCTCCCAGAGGCTGAGGAAGATAAAGTTTTCTGAAACAAAGGAGCTTTTGAGGCAGATGCATGCACAATATACAGAGCTTGCTCCTTGGAGAAAACCCCCTCAGGGGGGCCTCACCCAGGCTAGAAGAGGAAGTGGAACAACAGGGGGACATCGAATTCTCTATGGCCTTTCCAGTAGTCTTTACCAAAACAGAAGGGGGAAGTGAGGAAGAGGGAAAATGGGAACTGGTCCCATATAAACTACTGAAAGAGCTTAAACAAGCTTGTCATGATTATGGCTCTATCTCCCCCTATACACTCACCCTGCTAGATGCCTTGGCTGGAAGGTGGATGACACCATATGATTGGAGAACGGTTGCAAAGGCTTGCCTTCCTGGAGGAGAGTTCCTCCTGTGGTTGGCAGTGCATAATAAGTTGGCTAGACTACAGTCAGCAGAAAACAAAACCTCTAATGATGCACAGCTCAGGACAGTAGGATCTGCGGCAATTAAAGGAGATGGAGAATACGAATCTAACATAGCCCAAGCAAGGTTGTCTAAAGGTGAAGTCGCTCAGTCGTGTCCGACTCTTTGCAACCCCGTGGACTGTAACCCACTAGGCTTCTCTGTCCATGGGATTCTCCAGGCAAGAATACTGGAGTGGATTGCCATTTCCTTCTCCAGGGGATCTTCCCAACCCAGGGATCGAACCCAGGTCTCCTGCATTGGAGGCAGATGCTTTAACCTCTGAGCCACCAGGGAAGCCCAGATTATGGCCATAGGTATCTTGGCATGAAAATCTTTGCCCCCTTCAGATGGAAAGTTATCCACTTAGAGTAATATCAAACAAGGACCTGATGAGAGATATGAAGACTTTGTGGCCAGATTGAAAATTGCTGTAGAAAGAACTATTAAGAGTACTGAGCCAGCAGAGATAGTTCTTAAACAATTGGCTTATGAGAATGCCAATTCTACCTGTCAGGCATTGCTTAGACCTGTTAGAAGTAAAGGAAGTCTTTGGACTTACATACAGACCTGCCAGGAAGCAGAACTTCCTTTATGCAGGGGGTTGCCGTAGCCGCAGCCTTGAGGGGAGAAACTGCTGCCCAAGTTATTCAGGGAATGAGAAAAAAGATTAATCCTAATGGAAACGATTCTGCCAATAAAAAGTGTTTCTCTTGTGGCCAAATCGGGTATTTTTGTCGGCAATGTCCTGCCAAGCAGGGACAACAAGCTGTGCCAATACAGACGAAAACTAACCCTCCAAAGACACCTTGCCCCCAGTGCCAGAAGGGGTATCATTGTGCAAAAGACTGTAGATCTAAATTCCATAAGGATGGGACTACACTCACCCCTCAAGTACAAGGAAGTAATTTTTCCCAGTTTCAGGGAAACGGGCAGCAGGGGCAGCCCCGGCCCCAGACAACATTAGGAGCAATCGTGTTGAATCCCTTTATTCCCTTTGTTCCATCTCAGAACTCCTCAGAGCAACCCCAGGTAGCACAGGACTGGACCTCAGTTCCACCACTGCAAGAATGTTAACCCCTGACATGCCGGTTACTCCGATTCCAATGGGAGTGGCTGGCCCCCTACCTGAGGGCATTGTAAGACTTGTGCTGGGGCGTAGCTTGCTTTCCCTTCAAGGAATTTCGGTGGTGCCTGGTGTAGTAGATTCTGATTATACTGGGGAAATTAAAGTTTTGATCTTGCCGCCTGCCAAAACTGTGCAAATTAATAAAGGTCAAAGAATAGCACAGCTTTTGCTTTTACCTTATTATCAGACAAGAAGAACCTTGTCTTCTCAAGCTAGGGGCTCCAGAGGATTTGGATCTAGTGATCTAGCCTTTTGGGTGCAGGAAATTACAGCTTCTAGGCCTTTGAAAGATCTTTGATTTCAAGAAAATAGAATGTCAGGGCTGTTGGATACTGGAGCAGATGTCTCTTGCATTTATGGAAAAGATTGGTCCTCATCCTGGCCGACACGTTTGACCAATGCCAGCTTGGTGGGAATAGGGTCAGTGCCCTCAGTTGCTAAGAGCTCACAAATTTTGACATGGTCAGATGAGAAGGGGGCACAAGGCACCTTTTGTCCATATGTGATTCCTTCACTACCTTTTTCTTTATGGGGGAGAGATATATTATCTCAGATGGGAATTCTTTTATACAGCCCAGGTGAAAAGGTTACTAACCAAATGCTGCAAATGAGGTATAATCTTGACAAGCGGCTTGGTAAAGATCAGCAGGGAATTGTTTCTCCATTAGAAATGGTTCCTAACAAGAATAGAGAAGGTTTAGTGTATTCAAATTTATCCTAGAGGCTGTTGCTCTTGCTGTCGACCCTATTACCTGGAAATCTGATGATCTGGCATGGGTGGAGCAATGGCCCTTAACAGCTAACAAACTACAGGCAGCTGAGGATTTAGTTATGGAACAACTGGCAACAGCCATACAGAGCCTTCTATTAGCCCCTGGAATACTCCTATTTTTGTTTTTAAGAAGAAATCAGGAAAATGGAGATTGTTACAAGATTTAAGAGGAATAAACACAACTATGGAAGACATGGGGGCCCTCCAGCCGGGTCTCCCTTTCCCAGTAGCTGTGCCCTTTCACTATAATGTGATAGTTATAGATCTACAGGATTGTTTCTTTACCATCCCCCTGGCTGTTCAGAATTGTAAAAGGTTTGCTTTCACTTTCCCTTCAGCTAATTTTAAACAGCCCTATAGAAGGTTTCTGGAGAAGGCAATGGCACCCCACTCTAGCACTCTTGCCTGGAAAATCCCATGGATGGAGGAGCCTGGTAGGCTACAGTCCATGGGGTCTCACAGAGTCGGACACGACTGAACAACTTCACTTTCACTTTTCACTTTCATGCATTGGAGAAGGAAATGGCAACCCACTCCAGTGTTCTTGCCTGGAGAATCCCAGGGACGGGGGAGCCTGGTGGGCTGCTGTCTATGGGGTCGCACAGAGTCGGACTTCACTTTCTGCCATAAGGGTGGTGTCATCTGCATATCTGAGGTTATTGATATTTCTCCTGGCAATCTTGATTCCAGCTAAGAAGGTTTCAATGGAAGGTTTTGCCTCAGGGAATGAAAAATAGCCCCACCTTGTGTCAGAAATTTGTGGATCAAGCTGTGCAGAATGTTAGAGAAGAGTATAAAGATCTATATTTGATACATTATATGGATGATATTTTGGCTGCCCATAAGGATAGAGCCTTATTGCAACAAATCTTATCTGAATTGATTGAGGCCTTAGAAAACTGGGGTTTGAAAATAGCTCCAGACAAGATACAAGTAAATCCTCCTTTTTCTTATTTAGGGAGGGTGTTAAACACCCATACTGTGACTCATGCCCCTTTGCAGCTGCAGAGAGATCATTTACTAACTTTAAATGATTTCCTGAAATTATTCTGTTCAGTTCAGTTCAGTCACTCAGTCGTGTGTGACTCTTTGCGACCCCATGAATCACAGCACGCCAGGCCTCCCTGTCCATCACCAACTCCCGGAGTTCACTCAGACTCACATCCATCGAGTCCGTGATACCATCCAGCCATCTCATCCTCGGTCATCCCCTTCTCCTCCTGCCCACAATCTTTATTCTGTTCAGTTCAGTTCAGTCACTCAGTCGTGTGTGACTCTTTGCGACCCCATGAATCACAGCACGCCAGGCCTCCCTGTCCATCACCAACTCCCGGAGTTCACTCAGACTCACATCCATCGAGTCCGTGATACCATCCAGCCATCTCATCCTCGGTCATCCCCTTCTCCTCCTGCCCACAATCCCTCCCAGCATCAGAGTCTTTTCCAATGAGTCAACTCTTCGCATGAGGTGGCCAAAGTACTGGAGTTTCAGCTTTAGCATCATTCCTTCCAAAGAAATCCCAGGGCTGATCTATTCAGAATGGACTGGTTGGATCTCCTTGCAGTCCAAGGGACTCTCAAGAGTCTTCTCCAACACCACAGTTCAAAAGCATCAATTCTTCGGCACTCAGCCTTCTTCACAGTCCAACTCTCACATCCATACATGACCACAGGAAAAACCACAGCCTTGACTAGACGGATCTTAGTCAGCAAAGTAATGTCTCTGCTTTTGAATATGGTATCCAGAAATTATTAGAGGATATTAATTGGATACGCCCACATTTAAAACTGACTACTGCAGATTTAAAGCCTCTCTTTGATTGCTTAAAAGGCTATCCTGATCCCAGTTCTAAGAGAATACTGACTAGTGAGGCGGAGTCGGCTCTTGTTAAAGTGGATGAGGCTTTGAATGATCAGTTAATTAGGATTAATATTACCAGAGGATGGGATTTAATTATTCTCACCATGGAACATACACCTACAGGGTGCTTGTGGCAAGAAGGCCCATTGCAATGGCTCCATCTACCAGTGACCCCAAGAAAAATAATTTTGTCTTATCCCAGCTTGGTGGCACAATTAATTATAAAAGGTAGAAAAAGAAGTCTAGAACTTTTTGGAAAGAAAGGCTCTATATCTTTAAGATGTTTTAAGGTTCATGCCTCTGGAGGTTAGGGGGCTGTAAACAATCAAATGCGTAGTTGTTAAAGTCCGGGTAAACCTGTTAGGCAAGTTAGAGGACCATCAGAGGGATTTGAGCTGAGACATTTCTTTTATATGCAGGAGACTGTTAACTGGAGCTCTAAGTTAACTTTTTCCAGAGAAAGGTGGTCGGGGATAGCCCCCTGCTAATGTCAGAGGAGTTGGTGAAAATATAGTGATTCCATTTAATAATGATCAACTGCAATTTCTTTTACAAAATAGTGATGATTGGCAAGTTGCCCTGATAGATTTCAGGGGTCAAATTTTGTTTCATTTGCCCTCAAGCCCCCTTTTGCATTTTTTGAAAACACATTCTGTGATTTTTCTGAGGAAATTTTCTATTCAACCTTTGGAAGGGGCAATTTTAGTTTTCACCGATGGTTCCTCTAATGTAAAGCAGTCACAATTATTAATGGGAAATCCCACATTCAGGTAGCTGAAGAGACATCTGCCCAGAGAGCTGAGTTAAGAGCAGTTATTTGGGCTTTTCAATATTTGAGAGACCATACCTTCAATCTTCTGACTGATTCTCGATATATTGTAGGGTTGTTTCCTCATATTGAGACTGCTAATATTCCAGAGAATAAGACTACCATCTTCTCCTTGTTATTTGATTTACAGAAGGAGATTAAGCATAGAGATAAGAAATATTTTGTGGGACATATTAGAGCCCATTCCGGCTTGCCTGGCCCTTTGCATGAAGGAAATGCTTTGGCAGATGCATTAACTAAAGTAACTGCTTTAAACTTACATGAAAAGATTGACAAGGCGAAAAATTCTCACAAAATTTACCATCAAAATGCAGCTGGTTTAAGGTATGAATTTCATATCCCTAGGGAGGCAGCTAGACAAATAGTTATGTCCAAATTGCCCAACATCTAATCCATCTCCACCATTAGGACTAAATCCCCGAGGCCTTAGGCCTAATGCTCTCTGGCAAATGGACGTAACTCATACCCCGGCCTTTGAAAAACTGTCCTTTGTGCATGTTACCGTGGATACCTTTTCTGTTATTACAGCCTCTGCTAGATCAGGTGAAGCAGCAAAAGATGTAATTCAGCACTTGTTTCAATGCTTTTCCCAAATAGGACCCCCTGAACAGATAAAAACAGATGATGCCCCAGCTTATACTTCTGCTGCTTTTAAGAGATTTTGTCAACAATTTCCTATAGTTCATTCAACAGGAATACTTTATAATCCGCAAGGCCAAGCCATAGTAGAAAAAGTGCACCAGACTTTAAAAAATCAGATAGCTAAATTAAGGCAGGGAGAATTTAAGTATTCCTCTCCACACCATGTTCTACACCAAGCTTTGTTTGTAATTAATCATTTAAATGTGGACACACAGGGGCAGACTGCAATGATAAGACACTGGATTCCAAAAGGGGCTACAACTCAGCCCCTGGTCAAGTGGAAGGACCTTCTTTCTGGAGAGTGAAAGGGCCAGATGTACTGTTAACTTGCAGGAGAGGGTATGCTTGTGTGTTTCCACAGGATTCCACTTCTCCTGTTTGGACCCCTGACAGACTGATTCGACATGTTCAGTCCCATGAGGTCTCTAAGATCACGAAGACCCCTGAGGTCACTGAGATCCCTGGAGTCCTGGAGTCTGGGACTGAGGGAAGATGGGGAGATCAGAAGCTTGCTGAGTCAGGACCTGAGGGAGCCAAGTAGAAGCCGAAGGGCGAGTGACCCTTCACCTGAGGCTTCACCGCTAGTACATCGCTTCATGCACCTGGTGCTTCAGGAGAGACATACTGATCGAGTCTAACCATATTCTGTTCCACCTCATTGCCATCATCATACTCAAGCAACTACCTCCAGCATGGTGCCAACTTGGGGCCAGCTGAAATGTCTCGCTCAGCAGGCTGAAGAATTAATCGAAAGGGGGAGACATGAGGCCACTCCTATGGTAATCTTTGTAGCTATGCTTGCTGTGCTGGCTTGTCAGCTGAGGCCCTCCAGCACAGAAAAAGTTCATTGGGCCTATTTGCCTAATCCACCTTCTTTCCAGCCTGTTGATTGGATGAAGGAGCCCATTCGTGTTTTTGTTAATGATACTCATCTTTTGGGTGGGCTTCCATCTATCCTAATAATGCTAAAGCTATGGTCAGCACTCCCTTTAATTTTTCAGGCGTGTCAGTTTATCCACCTATTTGCTTTGCCATACCTTCCTCCTTACAAGGATCAGCTCCGGTTTTGAATGGATGCGTTAGCACTTCCTTGAAAGGCATGCTTACTGATTCTCCGAGAAGCAATGGCAAGAGAGACTTTTGGTCCTTACAGCTGCTGATGCCGGGGGCACAAGAAAAACTGTATGATGCCATAAAACAGGCAGCCCCACATTTAAAGGACTTTCCAAGCTGTGCACTGCCCCCTCCAGATTCTGATGAACAAGAACTACAGGCATGGGAAAGCATAAGCAGAATTTCTGGCTTTCCTTGTTGGAAAGAATGCATGTACGCCATAAAGTTATCTATTCCCATTGTTGCCACCAGACATTTTCTGACCGAATGGGGGTGCCCCTATCTTTTGGATCAATGATTGAACTTGATTTTTGAAGAACCTTATAGATCCATATGAAATGATTCATTCATCCCTTATCCTTTAGCAATTACTAGGTGGCATGTTAATGGATGGGTTCCTCCTTTACTGAGTTCCGGTGGAACAGGTCCCTTGCAGCCTGAATTATAGAGAGCATTGGCTGCTATGGCACCTGTGATTTTACATAGACCTTTACATAAACAAACATATATTGTATGGGTCTGCATACATTCTCCCTATGCCTTTTTGTTGGCCAGAAATCGGAATGATTTGGGAGTTTTTGAAGGAGAAACTGTTTATAATGTCAAATGTGTGAATTTTTTTATATCAAATTGTGTTGATGGGAATGATTATAGTAATTATAAGGCTGCAATGATTGTAAAGTAGCCACCATATTTGATGGTTCCTGTAAAATTAGAGGGACAATGGTTTGATGATTATGCATTGAACGTTTTGTATGAATTTAATGGCTTAATTTCTCGACCTAAGAGATTCATTGCAGCTCTGATTGTGGGAATAACTGCCTTGATTGCCATAATTGCTTCAGTTATGGTTTCTGCTGTTGCCCTGTCAAAAGAAGTGCATACTGCCTCGTTTGTCAATCAGCTGTCCAAAAATGTCTCTGTAGCTCTTTCTACACAGGAAATTATAGATAGGAAAATAGAATATAAGGTCAATGCTTTAGAAGAAGCAGTCCTGCTTATAGGGCAAGAAATTACAAATATAAAGATTAAGTTGTCTTTAAGGTGCCATGCTGAATTTAAATGGATGTGCATTACCCCTCTACAAGTGAATGATTCTGTACATTCTTGGGAATGCATTAGGAATCACATTTTAGGAGTCTGGAATCATTCAGATTTTAGTATTGATATTTCTAAATTACATCAGGATATTCAGAGTATGAAGCAGGCAGAGTCTGACTTTTCCTCTCAGTGGCTTTCTAATTCCCTTTTAAATAATCTGGAGGGGTATCTTTCCCATGGATCCTTTTTTACAATAATGATTAATGTGGCCATGTGCTTATGCCTGTTGGTTCTGATTTGTATATTAGCCCCGTGTCTTTTCAGAATACTCAACCAAAGTGTTTCTGCTTTATCTACTGAGTTTCATACTTATGCTCTGAAAAATAAAAAAGGGGGAGATGTCGGGAGCCGTATTAAGCTTTACTGACAAAATGGAGGCATAGCCCCAACCCCCTCTCATCCCACAGGCACAGTCCCGGGATGAAGCAGTTAGGTCTTGTGATTCTGACTTGTTCTTTCCTTTCTTCGGTTGAATTGGCTGGAAAGAATGTTAAGGTGCTTACTGTTCTTGAGAGAAGCATGAGAAAGCGCAAAGCCTTCTGCAGTTGTGCCCAGAAAATAATCTATAAAGTAACCATTGACATTTGTTCAAGGATCTTTACAAAGACTGTTCCAGGATGAGCATGTAGGCCGCAGCTTGAGGCCATGGGAAGCATTGTTATCTGAGACCTGTTTGTGAGGGGAATGTTTATGGCAAAAGAATTAAGAATAATTAAGAATAGCTAGAAGCCTTTTTAGGAGATAGCGATCTTAAGATGCTAGGGGTAAGCATGATTTAGAAAGATAAGAAATAAACTGAGGAATGTAGCATGAGTTACAATATAATCATGAGTTACAATGTAATCACAAGTTAAGTATAGGACACATAAGAGGAAGTAGATAATAGATAGTAAAGCTGATTCTGAGAGAATCTCTGAAGCAGGATCTCTGTTTGTAGGGCAACAATGATTTCTGGAGACAATGAATCTGGGTGGGGGAAACTAGAAATGTCAAACCTCTGACCTAATGCTTTTGTCAAAGTATAAAAGAAAACCTGAAGCTTGAAATAAACATGTAGTCCGTACCTCAAGTCAGAGGCTACATCATTGTCTGCCGACCCCGTTCACCCCTTCAGGCTGATTCCCTGGCTGCTGGAGCTAGACTCCAGCACAAGTCAACTTATTTCTACAATGTAGACGCTTCTCTTTGGACAGTTGAATTTTAGTAGTATCCCATGCAAAATTTTCCTAATTCAGTGCTGAAGTAAATATCAATATTTCAAATTACTGAGCATTCATATAGATTTTTTTCCTATACATGCAAATAACAATTTGCCATGATACTTTCATTTTCATTATACAAAACAGATACAACAAGTTCCTAGAATTTCACTCTCAGGGGAGATTAATAACTCTTGAACAAGAAAGTACCATTATCTACATTTCATTTGGGGATTCCTCATGTAGCAGTAGAGCAGAGAAGCTTCTCCATGTGGAAAAGCTGCTATAAATTTATGAACTGATTTCTTGATTAATTCATTCAACAAATTCATATGTCAGGCACTGAATGTACTTAGAACATAAAAGGGAGATATATCCTTGCCTTCTAGGACTTAATTATAGTGGCAGTGAGAATCAGACCATATATTTTTGGACATTCAATTATTTAAATAAAGAACCTGCAATTTTTAGAAAATATATATACTTGAGGAATCAGTGCTGGTAATTTAGACTTGCTATAGGGCTCACTCTGGGGAGACTCAGAATGAGCAGCAGGCACTTAAGTAACAGCAGCCCATACCTACTCTCACTGAAGGTGTATTCTCTGTGTGAAGAGGGAAATGATTCCTTCTGTTATTTATCCCCATAAAATCCCACTTAAGACCAAATCTCTATTATGTCAGGGACTGTGCTCAAGTCTGATGAAGAAGACTAAGACAGAACCACTAATATCACAAAGCTTACAAGGTAACAGCAGTTTACATAGTAAAAGTTAATTAAAATTAGGCAGAATCCAAAAATACCACTTCTGGGTATGTACACAAAAGAACTAGAAATCAAAGATTAGAACAAATATTTATATACCAATGTTCACAACACATTATTCATAACAGCCAAAAGGTGGAAATAATCCAAATGTCTATTGACAGATGAATGGATAAACAAGACACAGTGTACATATACAAAGGAGTACACTTCATTGTTAAAAGGAAAGGAAATTCTGATACATGCTACAACATCCATGAACCTTGAAAACATTATGCTAAGTGAAATTAGCCAGTCATAAAATAAAAAAGAAAACAGTACATGATTCTACTTACAAGAGATACCTAGAATAGTCAAATTTATATAGAAAGGACGTGGAATAGAGATTAGCAGGGCAGACATCCTGGAATGTGAAGTCAAGTGGGCCTTAGAAAGCATCACTAAGAACAAAGCTAGTGGAGGTGATGGACTTCCAGTTGAGCTATTTCAAATCCTGAAAGACGATGCTGTGAAAGTGCTGCACTCAATATGCCAGCAAATTTGGAAAACTCAGCAGTGGCCACAGGAAAAGGTCAGTTTTTATTCCAATCCCAAAGAAAGGCAATGCCAAAGAATGCTCAAACTACCGTGAGAGTTGGACTGTGAAGAAGGCTGAGCACCGAAGAATTGATGCTTTTGAACTGTGGTGTTGGAGAAGACTCTTAAGAGTCCCTTGGACTGCAAGGAGATCCAATCAGTCCATTCTGAAGGAGATCAGCCCTGGGATTTCTTTGGAAGGAATGATGCTAAAGCTGAAACTCCAGTACTTTGGCCACCTCATGCGAAGAGTTGACTCATTGGAAAAGACTCTGATGCTGGGAGGAATTGGGGGCAGGAGGAGAAGGGGACGACCGAGGATGAGATGGCTGGATGGCATCACGGACTCGATGGGCATGAGTCTGAGTGAACTCCGGGAGTTGGTGATGGACAGGGAGGCCTGACGTGCTGTGATTCATGGGGTCGCAAAGAGTCAGACACACCTGAGCAACTGAACTGACTGAACTGAAGGGAGAAGGGATTAGGAAGATTTTTAATGGGTAAACTGAACTCAGTTTGGGATAATGAAAATGTTCTGGAGATGAATAGTGGTGATGGTTGCATACTGATGTAAATGTACTTAATGCCACTGAATTGTACTCTTGCTTCTGCTAAGTCGCTTCAGTCGTGTCCAACTCTGTGCGACCCCATGGACAGCTGCCCACCAGGCTCCCTCGTCCCTGGGATTCTCCAGGCAAGAACACTGGAGTGGGTTGCCACTTCCTTCTCCAATGCATGAAAGTGAAAAGTGAAAGTGAAGTTGCTCAGTCGTGTCCGACTCCCTGAGACCCCATGGACTTCAGCCTACCAAGCTCCTCCAACCATGGGATTTTCCAGGTGAGAGTACTGGAGTGGGCTGCACTTGCCTTCTCCTGAATTGTACACTTAAGAACGGTTAAAATGGTAAGGTATATGTTATGTATATTTTGCCACAATAAAAATAACAAAAAAGAAGCCATTGGAATACACACACACACAGGCCTCATTCAAAATCTAAAGGAACGTGCATCATTGTGTTCCAGTAAAACTTATTTATAACCACTGGAAAAAAATTAGGTAGGCAACTGTGTCTCATGGAGGCCCAGTAGAGAAAAGGAAATCATTGTGAGAGTGTAAGCAAAGGAAGGAGGAGATACTCGGTGTTGACAGAGTCTGTAAAGAAAGCCTATAAAGATTGGACCCATGCTGTATAGCACAGGGAACTCTAGTTAAGGCTCTGCAATGTCCTAAATGGAAGGACAACCCAAAGAGGGGGGATATATGAACAGCCGGTTCATTTTGTTGTGCCAGAGAAGCTAATACAACATTGTAAAGCAACTATACTTTAGTAAAAATTACTTAAAAATAAAGACTGAAACAAAGGGAGGGGGCAGTGTGGAAGGCATGCCAAGAAGAGCATGTCCCTAAGGATATGGGGACAAGTGTAAAGGATATTTCATAGTTGGGAATTAGAAGTGTTATACTCAGGGACATTGCAGCATATGTGAAGTTGTTTAAAAAAAAAAAAAACTGTGGCAGGATTATAAAGACTCTTAAAAAAAAAAACTCAAGGAATATAAGGAACAAGTTAGGGCACTATGAAGTAGGAAAATAATAATACCAGAGAAGTTGAACAGATCTTGGCTAATTCTTATGGGCACTGAGAAGAAAACCAGTGAAGATAAATTATAAATGTTTCAAACCTGTTCAAGGAAGCTTACATTTTTGGCAGGGACAACCAACCTTTTCACAGTTCTCAGCTCTAAGAAATGTGCATCTTATAGTCATATACTGCATATTTAATTACAATTGTACAAGTGATGCAGTGATAACCATTTGGCATATTATTCAGGGTCTATTGAATATTGCTTTTACCAAACAATAATCCCTTTTATTTGTCCATTTTAATGGCTAGCCCATTTTGACTCTAAATTCTCATAGGCTTGGTATTGTTAATAATGCCTCATTCTTACCATGTAGGTATAAGTGATATTTTTTTTTATATAAATCATTCTAGCTATTCTCAGATAACCATTACTGTCCTGCAGAATCACTTCTCTCTTTTCTTCTACATATTTTTTCCTAACATATGCTCTGGAACTGTATCTTCCAAAGAGCATCAATTTAATTTCCTAATAACTATGAAAAGGGAAAACAAAAATTAAAACATGCTAATATCTATGTTAAGTGAATGATTATGTGTCTGTCTAGCCAGCAAAACAAAACAAAAACATATATATGACATATGCTAATAAATGGATTCAGTTTGTGTGTGTTTGTGTGTGTGTTGTGACAAGCACTAGATGTCATGAAATTCAATTTGAGGTCATGAAGGAAGCCCAAAGTTATGTTTCCCTGTTTTGCAGAATAAAAACATCTGATACCAAGTGAATAGGTGTGAAAATTGATATTATGTGTGAAAATTAAATAGCACATATTGAATTTTTGCAGGAACAAGTTTACCTCCACATAAAAATCAGCTTTAGAAGAGTTCCTATAAACAGGAACTTCTGTTTAAGCCTAAGTCTGAAGACTTAACTCAGAAAGTAAGATATTCTAGCTCAGAATTTTATAGTATTATATGTGGATGATATTTTACTCAAACATAATTCTGGAGAAGAAAAAATTCTCACCATTTGCTTTTTTTTTTTTTGGCCATGCCACATGGCATGAGGGATCTTAGTTCTCTGTCCAAAGACCAACCTGAGCCCCTTGCAGTAGAAGCACAGAGTTCTAAGCAATGGACTACCAGGGAATTCCCTCACCATTTGACTTGATGTAGTGGAACCTTATTGTGACTCCAGCAGAATATTTAAAAACGAACTCTTAGGAAAACATTCCTTGGGTCAGGATGAGCAGGGCTATATAAAATAAAATAAAATAAAATAAAATAAATGAACATAGGCAACCTAAGGAATTGCCTCTTGGAATAGAATGGGCTGTTGTTATCAATTTTATAGGTGTGAGAACACAAAGAGGATTCCTATTCTGTCCCCACATTAGTACTTAGACTGAAATATCTGATTTTGTACAAAAAAGTGTATATTGAGTAATTCTGTGATTAACATATAAGTATATCAGAGAGTATTGTTACTTCCTGGTGTTATACCTCCTAAATCAGTTTACTAACCATGGGGCACGAGGAACAATTCTCTTCCATTGTTTATTCAAGAGAATAATGTTTGTTTTATCCCAGGTTTTGTTTTATGCCCAATCCCTTCAAGGCTTGGATGCAATTTAGCATTGTAATATTTTCTAAAAGCTAAATTCAGATATCCCATGGTGGTTATAACTACCGCAAAATTGCACTCATCTTACATGCTAGGAAAGTAATGCTCAAAATTCTCCAAGCCAGGCTTCAGTAGTATGTGAACCGTGAACTTCCAGATATTCAAGCTGGATTTAGAAAAGGAAGAGGAACCAGAGATCAAATTGCCAATATGCAGTGGATCATCAAAAATGCAAGAGATTTCCAGAAAAAATATCTACTTCTGCTTTATTGACTATGCCAAAGCCTTTGACTGTGTGGATCACAACAAACTGTGAAAAATTCTTAAAGAGATGGGAATACCAGATCACTTGACCTGCCTCTTGAGAAATCTGTATGCAGTTCAGGAAGCAACAATTGGAACTGAACATGAAACAACAGACTGGTTCCAAATAAGGAAAGGCTGTATATTGTCACCCTGCTTATTTAACGTATATGCAAAGTACATCATGAGAAACCTTTTTGTGGGGGGGGGGGTGGGGGGGGCTCCAAAATCACTGCAGATGGTGACTGCAGCCATGAAATTAAAAGATGCTTGCTCCTTGGAAGAAAAGTTTTGACCAACCTAGACAGCATATTACAAATCAGAGACATTACTTTGCCAACAAAAGACTGTCTTGTCAAAGCTATGGTTTTTCCAGTAGTCATGTATGGATGTGAGAGTTGGACTATAAAGAAAGCTGAGCGCCGAAAAATCAGAGCTTTTGAACTGTGGTGTTGGAGAAGATGCTTGAGAGTCCCTTGGACTGCAAGAAGATCCAACCAGTCCATCCTAAAGGAAATCAGTCCTGAATATTCATTGGAAGGACTGATGCTAAAGCTGAAATTCCAATACTTTGGCCGCCTGATGCAAAGAACTGACTCATTTGTAAAGACCCTAATGCTGGGAAAGATTGAAGGCAGGAGAAGGAGACAACAAAGGATGAGATGGTTGGATGGCATCACCAACTCAATGGACATGAGTTTGAATAAACTCCAGGAGTTGGTGATGGACAGGGAGGCCTGGCATGCTGCAGTCCATGGAGTTGCAAAGAGTCAGACATGACTGAGTGACTGAACTGAACTGATGGTGGTTATATTGAAAGAATTTATATATATAATATTGATATATTTAAGATTTAAGAATACTTATAAAAACCATAAGATTTAAAGTGAATCTGAAATGTGACATTTTAGTGAAAGGAGATTATTGACCTGGACAAGTTTATATTATTTTTAATTAGCTTTATGGGAAGAATAGCAGAATGAATTCAGTGAACACAAAATGATTAATAGTGACTTTAGAATGAGGGACATTTGATATTAAAAAATAATTGCAATATCCATGTCAAAAAATGAAAACAGAACTTCCTAGCATAGAATGGAAGGTAAAAGACAAGAAAAAATGATAAATGCAAGGGAGTGACCTTCCTGTGATATATCTGACAAAGTTCAAAGGAATACATCTCTTATAAATTTTTACATGCTTGAAATTTTGGTGGTAGCAGGGAGATTCTTTTCCAGTTGTAGTTTGTTAATAATTTAGGCAGTTGCATTCCTAACATGGATGTGATATAAAGTTATATCTAATTCAATAAAGGCACCATCATCTTTTCAATAAATGATATCTGCCACTTCTTGCTTTTTTAGACAACCACTGAGAAGGGCATTTCATAACTATAGGTATTGATGAAAACACATCTTGTATCATTCCACCAATTGATATTAGCTCAGGGCTAAGAAACCATATTTCAAAAGATATGGTTCTTCCAAATCACTCTAGGTTTCAAGATATGTCCCAAGGAAGAGTCACTTTTGTTCCTTAATATGCAAAATATAAGCTGAGCATTTATTTTCATTAGGCATGGGGTACAGCATAAGGGCAAGCAGTCTTTGTACTTATCAGTCTTGGTATGTGAGTTTAAATAACTGAGAAATGCTGCAAATTAAATCTTAGAAAATAACTTCACGTAGAATGATAAGATTATTAAAGGAACCATAAAATATCATCTTGAAAAGTTTGAGTAGATGTCCTTGACCAGAATCTTAAACAATAATTATCATTTAGGGAAAAACCATGCATTGGGGTTTATCATATAAACATCTTTCCTGATACTTAGACATCTTACAGGCACTTCTACCCTCTATATATTTGGTTCTTTCAGATCCATACATTTCCTTCTCATAAACTGTTTATAACCGAAAGTTTCTTTCCAACACTCTAGACAAATAGGATTTGCTTTTAAAAATGTGTCAAGTGTCTTTTATAAAATATCTGCCATCATGTAGTCAAGCTGAAGAGACTTCTCCATGTTCAAGAGAAATTCTTCAAGTATTTATATAATCCTTACAAATATCATGCATTAAAAAGATCAAAAATGCAGAAAAAGCAAAGGAGTTTCACTGCCCTGCAGCATGTACTTTGGTACTGTGTTTAAGCTTTATATACAATTTTAAGACTTATGGGCATAAATCATACCTACTTTTCCACTGAAAGACGCATGTATTGAATCTTTTATTATTAAATGATGAATAGTTCAATATATACAACATAAAGAGTGGGTTGCATTGGCCGTTGTGGTCTTGGCTCTCATCTGGCAGGATTTTTTCTTCCCCATCATATCTCCACATTCCAAAGGTTGTTTTTTGTTGTTTTTTTTTTTAATTTTTACTTTATTTTACTTTACAATACCGTATTGGTTTTGCCATACATTGACATGAATCCACCATGGGTGTATATGAGATCCCAATCCTGAATCCCCCTCCCACATCCCACCCCATTTCCTCTCTCTGGATCATCCCCGTGTACCAGTCCCAAGCATCCTGTATCCTGTATCGAACATAGGCTGGTGCTTCATTCTTACATGATAGTATACATGTTTCAATGCAAAGGTTGTTTTTTATTTTAAACAAATATAGAGATCTGCATTGGAAAAGACCTTTCAAAACCATGTTGTGACCTAGAATATATCATAAGACTTAGTTCTGTGAATTCACTATAAAGATACTACCCCTAACTTCAAAGTCTAAGTTTTACATATTCTTGTTGTTGTTGTTCAGTCGCTAAGTCATGTCCAAATCTTTGTGACCTCATGGAATGTTTGTCCTTCATTATCTCCCAGCATTTGGTCAAATTAATGCCCATTAAGTTGGTGTTGCTATCTAACCATCTCATCCTCTGCCACCACACTTCTCCTTTTGCTTTCACTCTTTCCCATTAGTCATTCACTAAATATTTTTCACCATCCACCATATTGTTGTTATTATTCAGTCACTAAGTCATGTTCTGGAGAAGGCAATGGCACCCCACTCCAGTACTCTTGCCTGGAAAATCCCATGGACGGAGGAGCCTGGTGGGCTGCAGTCCATGGGGTCGCTGAGTCGGACACGACTGAGCGACTTCACTTTCACTTCTCACTTTCATGCATTGGAGAGGGAAATGGCAACCCACTCCAGTGTTCTTGCCTGGAGAATCCCAGGGACGGGGGAGCCTGGTGGGCTGCCGTCTATGGGGTCACACAGAGTCGGACACGACTGAAGTGACTTAGCAGCAGCAGCAGCAGCAGCAAGTCATGTTCAACTCTGTGACTCCATGGACTGTAACACACCAGGCTCCCCTGTCCTTCACTATCTCCTGGAGTTTGCTCAAACACATGTCCATTGAGTTGGTGATGCCATCGAAACATATCCTCTTCTGTTGTCCCCTTCTCCTCCTGCCCTCAATCTTTCCCAGCATCAGGATCTTTTTCAATGAGTCAGCTCATTGAATCAGGTGGCCAAAGTATTGGAGCTCTAGCTTCAGCATCAGTCCTTCTTTCCAAGCCACCATATGCCACATATTAAGTGTTAAGAGCAAAGATAGACTAAAAAATGGACTGTTTGATAAAACTCCTTAAAGATTAGTTAAATGAGTTAAAAATTTCTATTTTTATGTGTTTATGTGTTTATGATAATCATAAATCACAAGGTAACTCTTAACCGTGTTTTTGTTTGTTTTTATATTGCCTCTTAACACAAAAGACTTCAAGCAGCTAATTTTTAAACTCTCAAAATGTTAAGAAAACATAAACATTAAAGTAGTTAAAGAAAATTAAAATGAATATAGCACAATAAAAATTTCAATGCAGGTAGTCTTTTTTTCTTTATGAGATGGGCAGTGGGAGGGAGGTTCAAAAGGAAGGGAACATATATACACCTATGGCTGGTTCATGTTGGTGTAGTTCAGTCGCTCAGGTGTGTCCGACTCTTTGCGACCCCATGAATCGCAGCACGCCAGGCCTCCCTGCCCATCACCAACTCCCGGAGTTCACTCAGACTCACATCCATCGAGTCAGTGATGCCATCCAGCCATCTCATCCTCGGTCGTCCCCTTCTTCTCCTGCCCTCAATCCCTCCCAGCATCAGGGTCTTTTCCAATGAGTCAAC
>SJYT01038423.1:174664-247923 GCA_006410635.1 Cephalophus harveyi | reverse complement strand
CACAGTCAAAGGCTTTGGTATAATCAATAAAGCAGAAGTAGATGTTTTTCTGAAACTCTCTGCTTTTTCGATGATCCAGCGGATGTAGGCAATTTGATCTCTCGTTCCTCTGCCTTTTCTAAAACCAGCTTGAACATCAGGAAGTTCATGGTTCATGTATTGCTGAAGCCTGGCTTGGAGAATTTTGAGCATTACTTTACTAGTGTGTGAGATGAGTGCAATTGTGCGGTAGTTTGAGCATTCTTTGGCATTGCCTTTTATATACCTTGTTCATCTTAAAGATTATCTTGACTGATCTAGACTTTCAGCTTTTATATTAGAATCATCTTGTGAAAATTCCTTTTAAAAACTTGTCCGTATTTATGTTGGAATTGCTTTGAATATATAGATGAATTTGGGAGAAAAATGCTATCTTTACAGTATGGTGTCTGCCTGTTCAGAAATATTGTATGCTTTTCTATTTGCTTAAATCTTTTGTTTTTGAATATTAATATAGTTTTTTCCCTAGAAAAGTCTTAAACATCCTTTATGAGTTGTTCTTATATACTCACTTTGTTTTTACTATAAATGTTTCCCTTGAATTATATTTAATTGTGTTTGCTTTGTTTTTATTGTTTTTCATTTTACTTTTTAAATATCTGAAGTCTACTGATTTCATGTTTATATTGAAATAATTCCATCCTGTAATTCCATTATCTGAAGTTCCTGAAGTCCTGTTTTACTATTACTTGCTTCTGCCTGTTCGAGATTATGGTAGATGGTGTTTTCCAGTGTTTCATAGTTTTGGATTTTGAGCATAGATATATACTAGGGCTTTAATTATGAATCCTGCCAGACCTGGTTTTTGGGAGCAAGTCTCCAAACAGTAAAAAAGAGCCTTTCCTTCTGTCTGGTGCCACCATTGAAAAGTCACTGAAGTAAATTTTTAGTTTGGTGTTTCTTAGAACCTGCAAATGTTGATTTAGAGTTTTTATAGGCTGATTTGTATTTGGAACTTCTCAGAAGAAAATTTATTCCCTCACTCTGAAATCAGAGTGGCAGTTTTTTCCCTATGTTGTTGGTCTGATTTAAAGTTTTACTATCTTGATTATTTGCTTAGGTAGTCTTCTGAGGATGTAATGATTCTAGCCTCCCTTATGAAGAGAGTCTTGGTTCTAATTACATAGGCTTCCCTATTCTTTGTTTACTCCCTTGTTTGTACATCCCAAGAAAGAATAAGAATAAAAGCGTTTGCATTTTTGAAGTTCTCTTTATTTTATTCTTCTATTTCAGTGATAGCTTTGATACAGAATTCTAGGTTAAATTTTTTTTCTCAGAACTTTAAGTTGTCTCTTCCAGTATTTTCAAGTAGACAATGTTGCTGATGCTAGTTTGATTTTGCTCCTTTGTATGACCCCAATTAGATTTTTTTTGTTTTATTTATTTCCTCTTGGCACTTTTCAAAATTTCATCTTTTTCTGAAATGCAGTGATTTGTCTCTTTTTTTTCTTTCATTGTTTTTAAAAGTTCACTGTGGTTTCTCTGTTTTGTATTATTCATTTATAGTGAAAATAGGTTTAAACTTGAAAAAAGTTTTTTTTGTAAGGACCCTCTCCATGCATTTCCCCTTAAAGCTCCCCTCCCCTCACTTTTTTTGGAGCTATTACTATTTGAATGTTTTCATTACTGGGTTCATGCTGTCTCCTACCTTTTCTCTTACGCTTTCCTTCTCCTTCTTTTTTTTTTTGGCCACGCTCCATAGGTTGTGAAATCTTAGTTTTCCAACCAGGAATTGAACCCAGGCTCTGCACAGTGAAAGCATTGAGTCTTAACCACTGGTTACTCAGTTGACATTTTGAAAGCTCTCCTTGACTTTAATTTTAATCTTCTTTTTTTCTTTTTATATTGATCTCTTTTTGTCTCAGAGGGGCTTCCTCATATAGTGAATAATCCTTGGTTCTCTTCCTACTGGGTTGGCCAAAGAGTTCCTTTAGTTTTTTAAAGTAAAAATTTAAGACACATTTTTCATTTTTACCAAGAACTTCATTGAACAGCATATTCCCCGTTTTGTTCCACTACATTCTATTTTTCAGGCAACTTCATAATTCCATCTTCCCAAAACTTATCTTTCTGAGCAAAGAACTGTTCCAGGTACCTTTTACAGTCTTCCAGGGAATTGAAATTTTTTCCATTAAGAGAATTTTGTAAAGACCAAAATAAATGGACATCTGAAGGTGCAGTGTCTGGTAAATACAGCAGATGAATCAGAACTTCCCGGTCAAGCTGTAACAGTTTTTGCCTGGTCATCAAAGAAGCATGTGGTCATGCATTATTGTGATGAAAGAGTATGTGTTAACTAAGTCTGGATGGACGCTTTTTGTTATGTGCTGCCTTCAGTTGGTCTAAATAGGAGCAGTACCAGTTGGAATTAATTGTATGGTTTTTCAGAAGGAGCTCATCACAGAGAACTCTTTTCCAATCCCACCATATACACATCATTACCTTCTTTGGATGAAGAACAGCTTTGGTGTGGTTGGTGGTAGCTCATTTCATTTATCCCACAGTCTCTTCCATTGCACATTATTGTACAGTATCCCCTTTTCATCACCTATCATAATTGGTTTTAAAAATGGAACATTTTTATTACCTTTAGGCAGACAATTGGATGTGGAAATACGGTCAAGAAGGTTTTTTTTCTACTTAATTTACGTGGAATCCTAGCACCAAAACAATTTAACATAACCAAGCTGGTGCAGATGATTTTTCAGTGCTTGATTTGGCTATTTTGAGTATGTTGGTTAGCTCCTGTGCGGTATAATGTTGATTGTTCTCAATTAATGTCTTGATTTAATCTCTGTCATCTTCAGCTGACCATGGAGCATGGTCCAGCAAGAAATCTCCAGCACAAAACTTTATAAACTACTTTTGACACATTTGATTCTCATAGTACCTTCTCCATACACTGCACAAATCTTTTCTTACACTTCAGTTGTGTTTTTACTTTTCTTGAAATAGTAAAGCATAATATGTTGAAAATGTTGCTTTTATCTTCCATTTTCAGTATTAAAATGACTACACAAAAATTCACCATTTTAATAAGCTTTTTTTTAATGCACACCGATAACACAGCTGTCACGACACAATCTGACAAAATTATTTTGAATGAAGTTAAAGACAACTAAGCATGCTCCGGAACCATCTTACAGAAAAAAAACCAAACGAACTTTTTGGGCCACTCAATATTTGAGTGAGGCAATAAAATTCTGATTGGAAGTTCAGTGCTTATTAATTGTTCGATCTTACTGTAGATAAGGGATTGACAAAATACTACCCATGGGCCACATCTAGACTGCTGGCTGGTATTTAACGACTTGGGATTTTTTACATTTTTAAATTATTGAACAAAAATCAAAAGAATATTTTGTGACATGAAAATTTTATGTTTTTGTAAGTTAAACTTTTGGAGTACAGTTATGCCCATTTGTTAATATATGTGACTGCTTTCATGCTACAGTGGCAAAATGAGTCGTTGTGAAAGGTTGTTTGTGGTATTCATTACTTTGTAGTGCTTTTTCGTGTACTACAAATTGCAGTGATGCAGTTATAACTTGATAGGCACATGTATAACTGTAGCATGATATTTGCAAAAGTTTCAGTTATCCATGCATACCTGTCTTTTCAAACAAGAAAAAAGTGGATTTTAAATGTCACACTTTTAAGGGACATGTGGGAAGGGACTTTTAAGGGAATGTGGGTTATTTTGTTTTGAATTAGATGGCAAGGTATTTATTATGCATTTTTACTATACCTCTGCTAAAAGAGTACAACATATATGGATAATACCAAACTTAAGTACTGGACACGATATTCCCAATTCACAGGAAAGCAGTGGGCAGGGAAATTAGAAACTTTAGAATGAAATATTTCATCATGGCAGAATTTCTTAAAATAACAAAACCAAAACTTTTAAACTTTCAAATATGGTTCAGAAGTAGACATTAATCATGGCTAAAATTCACAGCTTTCACTTTTAATGTTGGTTGGGGGGTGATGATCTCCCTTCTCATGTGTATGAGTTGACTGATTTTGGCTCTTCATGCTTTTGACTGTAATCCAGGCTGTCTTAATATTGATCCAATTTTCTTTCTCTGTTTTCTAGCCCCTGTTTTTTCATATGGTTTGAAGGTAGGATATCTGAATTAATAACAGCAGGATAGAATTAGATATGGGTAGGTTTATTTGAATCTGACTAAACTTCATGTACCTTATCTGTAAAATAACGTCAACTTCAGGTTAAATTTTTTCATGTTGTTTGCTTATAAGAAATCTCTCAAGTAATATTCTCAATTTTTTTTTTTTTTTTAAATAAAGAAACAAACCCACTGAGGCAGAAAGGTAAAATTTTACCTAACTGTGGCTCTCCCATATGGAGGTTAATAGACCAGCCTCAAATAGGTGCCTTTAGAGGCCAGGCAGGTAACAAGTGTAAGACTTACGGAGTATCAAAGCTTCCCTTGCCTAAAAACAGTAAAGTTTAGACTTAAAAAATATTCCTTCCCGGCCAGATAATACCTGATTATCAGTTTTCTACCTTTGCTCTTATTCAGAATCTGATTAGTCACTTTTGAGTTGGACATATTAACAATTTGTAATTAGTTTGATATCATAGTTTTAAAAGCTTAACCACTTATGTAAACTTTTTCTTTTAGAGTGTCTCAGTAAGTGATATTGTAATACTTTAATAAGAATTAAGCATTATTAGAATGATTAGTATTATTTTTACTGTTTAGTTAGATAAGAAAATGCAAGAAAAATTTCAAAGTATGAATTGTGTAGTCAAATTGGTAAATTGAAATGCAAGTTCAGTTGATTAGCAAGTTCACAGAAGTCTAACCGGTGGTATAGATGCCTTCAGAGCTTCACTAATTCTGTACCAAGCCATGTTGTAATATACGTCTGAAATTTACCTACCTGTTCTTCCTACTTCTGAAAACACTCAAGATTTTACACGTTAAAAAGGGAGTTAAATGAATGGGTTCTCAGCTGATGTGTCATAGCAGCATATTACTCTCGAGCAATTCACAGGTCTGCTGCCAAATTCTGAACAGCATGAAATTAATTTTTATTACAGTGGCACATTTGATGTCTGTTTGATCTGTTGAGTCCAATGGGTCATTTAATGTGGCATGATGAAACTTGGGGAAAAGACAATCTCATGTTGAAAAGTTGTTTGAAAACTTTGTCTTTTCAGTAGAGAGCATTGTCAAGTAGTAATCAGTTTTGCTTATAGAGTAGTTTTGTGATGGGGACTAAAATAATTGGTTTATTTTTAATGATATGTAGTTTTTAAGTAAATGTTCTATTGAAATATATATAGAGGTGTAAAAATCTAAAGCATATAGTTCAGTCAGTATGCATAAAGTAAACACACTTGTCAATTCAACAACCAGAATGAGAAAGTACATTATTATCCTATAGGCCTGCACTCTTTGAGTCTCCTTCCAGTTATTATATACTACCTGTGAACCTAACTTCTGACAACATAGGTTAATGTGCCTGTTTAAAATTTTTATTTCTGTATTTGGCTGTGCTGGGTCTTCGTTGCTGGAGGGGCTGTTCTACTTGTAGTGCAAGGGCTTCTCTTGTTACAGAGCATGGCCTGCGGGGCTTCGGCAGTTATGGCACATGAGCTCAGCAGTTGCAGCTCCTGGTTTCCACAGTACAGGTTCAGTAGTTGTGGAGCACAGGCCCAGGTGCCCCTCTGCCTGTGGGATCCTCCTGCACCAGGGATCGAACCTGTCTTTCCTGCATTGGCAGACAGATTCTTTACCACTGAGTCACCAGAGAAACCCCCAAATTTTATTTAAACGGAACCATACAATATGTACTGGTTTGTGACTGGCTGCTTTTGTTCAACATTATGAGATTATTCACGTTGCTTTTGATTGTAGTTTGTTCATTGTCTCCACAGCATTCATTGTATGAATGTACTAAAATTTATCCATTCAAATATTGGTGGACATTTGAGTTTTTTATAGTATGTTTTACTATTATGAATATGTTTATTTAACATGTCTCTTGGGGAACATATGCACACATTCTGTTGTTTACATCCTTATTTTAGAGTGGACTTGCTGAGTTATAAGTTGCGCGTTGAGTTCAGCTTTGCTAGATAATGCCAAGTAGTTTTCTTAAATGGTTGTATCAAGTTATACTTCTACCAGTAGTGTTTGAGATTTTTAATTGCTTTGTATTCTTACTAATACTTGATATTATCTGTCTTTGACATTTTAGCTGGTAACCATATCTTGGGGTTTCACATCTATGGATTCAACCAACTACAGATAGAAAATACTCGGAAAAAATTTTTCAGAGTTATAAAGAGCAGAGCCACCCTGGCAGCTATTTACATAGCATTTACGTTGTGTTAGGTATTATACGTAATCTAAAGATGATTTTAAAGTATATAGAAGAAAAAAAGTTATAGAAGGTTGTAAGTTATATATAAATATTATTTCATTTTATGTAAGGATTTTAATACCTACAGGGGTCCTGGAACCATTCCCCCATGAATACTGGGTGATGACTGTTTATGTGCATCCTTATGCCTGTACCAAATTGTCTTGCTTATTATAGTTTTGTAGTAAGATTTAAAGTTGGTAGTAAGTCTCCCTCTTTGTTCTTTTTTGAGATTATTTTAGTTATTCTATTATAGGTCCCTTGATTTTCTATATGAGTTTTAGTATTGGCCTGTTGTCTACAAAAAAGCTAGCTGGGAATTTGATAGAAATTATGTTGAATTTGTAAGCCAGTTCTGAGGAGTATTGCCATCTTAACAACATGATTCATGAACTTAGGACATCTTTACATTTAAAATAGGCATACCTTGCTTTGTTGTGCTTTGCAGCTGCTGTGTTTTTTACAAATGCAAGTTTTGTGGTAACTGCATCAAGCAAATCAGTGCCATTTTTCCAGCAGCATTTGCTCACTACATGTATCTGTCACATTTTGGTAACTCTTGCAATATTTCAAACCCTCTACCAGCAAAAAGATTACATCTTGTTGAAGGCTTAGATGATGATGAACATTTTTTAATTGTAAAGTAGTTTTAAATTAAGGTATGTGTATATATATATTTTTCTACACAATTCTGTTGCACACTTGCCAGACTACATTATAGTATAAGTGTAACTTACATGTACTGGGAAACCAAAAAATCTATGTGACTTGCTTTATTGTGAAACTCAGTTTATTGTGATGGTCTGGAACCAAACACACAGTATCTCCAAGGTATGCCTGTATTTAGAAATTCTCTAATTCTTTCAACAGCATTTTACAGGTTTCGGAATATAGGTTTACATGTTAAGAAATTTATTTCTAAGTAGTTTGCCCTTGAACATTGTCGTGGTTGGGATGCCAACCTTCTGAGCAGGCAAAGCAAAAATCTGTGTATAATTTACAGTCATTTCTCTATATACAGTTTGGTTCCTCCATACCTATGACTCTGCATCCATAGATAAAACCAACCATGAATTGTGTGATACTGTAGTGTTAAAAAGTGAAGTTGCTCAGTTGTGTCCTAGTCTTTGCGATCCTATGGACTGTAGACTGCCAGGCTCCTCTATCTGTGGGATTTTCCGGCAAGAATACTGGAGTGGGTTGCCATTTCCTTCTCCAGGGGATCTTCCCAACCCAGGGATCGAACCTGGGTCTCCCGCACTTCAGGTAGACTCTCTATCGTCTGAGCCACCAGGGAAGCCCACTGTAATATTTACTATTGGAAAATACTAATGTATAGGTATACCTGTGCTGTTCAAACCCATGCTGTTCAGGGTCAACTGTATTGTATTTTTTCTAATGCTATTATAAATGAAAATATCTTAATTTCATTTTTTTGAGTTGTGTATTTCTTCATATTCATTACTTACTGCATAAAAATGCAATTGAGTTTTATACATTAGTCTTTCATTCTTCAGTATATTCTGGGGACTAGGAAGTACTTTAATTAGTATAGCCATTATCTTGCTGTTGCTCTTTGTATGATAACTTTTCTTACCTCCCGTTATTGTTCCATTGCTCAGTCCTGTCTGACTCTTTGAATCTATTTGTGTATTTGAATATAAATTATTATCTTTTGTAGACAGTATGTAGTTGGGTCTTATTTTTGGTTTTATTTTTAATCAAGCCTAACAATTGCTGTCTTTTGGTTGGCTTGTTTATTCTATTTACACTTTTTGTTACTGTTGATATAGTTGGACTTGTGCCTGCCATTTTGCTTTTTCTTTTCTTTATATATCACATAATCTTTGTTCTTTCGTTTTTCCATTTCTGCCTTCTTTTGTAATGCTTATCACCCCAACCCCCAGGACTGCCAGTTGTTTGTTTGTTTAGTGACTTGACTGGATCATTTTAACGGAAGTCAAGTTTATATTCCACTTCAAAAGAACTGGACTTACTCAGGGAACATTTCATGGAAGGATGGGCACAATAAAGGACAGAAACGGTAAGGACCTAATGGAAGCAAAAGAGTTTAAGAAGAGGTGGCAAGAAAACACAGAACTATACAAAAAAGGTCTTAGTGACCTGGATAACCAAGATGGTGTGGTCTTTCACCTAGAGCTAGACATCCTGGAGTGTGAAATCAAGTGGGTCATAGGAAGCATTACTATGAACAAAACTAGTAGAGGTGACCAAGGCTAGTGGAGGTGACAGAATTCCAGTTGAGCTATTTAAAATTGTAGAAGATGATGCTGTTAAAGTACTGCACTCAATGGGTCAGCAAATTTGGAAAACTCAGCAGTGGCTACAGGACTGGAGAACGTCAGTTTTCATTCCAATCCCAAAGAAGGGCAATGCCAAAGAAAGTTTAAACTAATGTACAATTGCACTCATTTGACAAAGCAAGGTTGTGCCCAAAATCCTTCAAGTTAGGCTTCAGCAGTATGTCAGCTGAGAACTTTCAGATGTACAAGTTGGGTTTTGAAGAGGCAGAGGAACCAGAGATCAAATGGCCAACATTTGTTGGATCATGGAGAAAGCAAGGAAATTCCAGACAAACATCTACTTCTGCTTCATTAACTCTGCTAAAGCCTTTGACTTTGTGGATCACAACAAACTGGAAAATTCTTAAAAGAGATGAGAATACTAGACCACCTTACCTGTCTCCTGAGAAACCTGTATGTGGGTCAAGAAGCAACAGTTAGAACCAGACGTGAAACAACTGACTAGTTGTAAATTGAGAAAGGAGTACGTCAAGGCTGTATATTGTTAACCTACCTATTTAATTTTTATACATGGTACATCATGCAAAATACCGGGCTGGATGAAAGATAAACTGAAATTAAGATTGCCGGGAGAAATATCAGCAACCTCACATGTGCAGATGATAGCACTCTAATGGCAGAAAGTGAAGAGGCACTATTGAGCCTCCTGATGAGAGTGAAGGAGGAGAGTGAAAAAGCTGACTTGAAACTCGCTGCTGCTGCTAAGTTGCTTCAGTCATGCCCGACTCTGTGCGACCCCAGAGATAGCAACCCACCAGGCTCCCCCGTCCTTGAGATTCTCCAGGCAAGAACACTGGAGTGGGTTGCCATTTCCTTCCCGATCACATGAAAGTGAAAAGTGAAAGTGAAGTTGCTCAGTCATGTCTGACTCCTACCAGCCTCCTCTGTCCATGGGATTTGCCACGCAAGAGTACTGGAGTGGGTTGCCATTGCCTTCTCCGTGAAACTCGTTAGAAAAACTAAGACCATGGCATCTGGTCCTGTCACTTCATGGCAAATAGATGGGGAAAAAGTGGAAACAGTGACAGATTTTATTTTCATGGGCTCCAAAATCAGTGTGGACAGTGACTGCAGCCATGAAATTAAAGACTCTTGCTCCTTAGAAAGAAAGCTATGACAAACCTACACAGCGTATTAAAAAGCAGAAACATCACTTTGCTGACAAAGATCTATATAGTAAAAGCTGTATGGTTTTTTCATTAATCATGTATGTTTATGATAGTTGGGCTACAAAGAGGAATGAGTGCCAAAGAATTGATGCTTTTGAATTGTGATGCTGGAGAAGACTCTTGAGAGTCCCTTGGACTGCTATGAGATCAAACTAGTCAATCCTAAAAGAAATCAGCTCTGAATATTCTTTGGAAGACTGTTGCTGAAGCTCTAATTCTACAGCCACCTGAAGAGCTAACTCGTTGGAAAAGACCCTGATGCTAGGAAGGATTGAGGGCAAGGGGAGAAGGGGAGACAGAGGATGAGATGGTTAGATAGCATCTCCAACTTAGTGGGCAAGAATTTGAACAAACCCTGGATAGAAGACAGAGGAGCCTGGCATGCTGCAGTCCATGAGGTTGCAGAGTTGGATACAACTTAGTGACTGAACAATAGGAAGCCTCTGATATTTCTTTAACAGAGGACTTAATCTTGGACATAGGTAGTCATCCTGGCATATCATGATTTTAGGTGGGTTCTGTTTATATTTTTGATCTGTTATGATATCTACCTCTTTTGATATCATACCAGGTTATGCCTTGGGATATAACTTTTTCCACAGTTTTTTGTAATGAAATTCAGACCCTGTTCCAAGATAGTTTTTGAGATTGTCTTTGAGGTTTGTCATGATCCCAGGTGGGTTCCTTTTTAGGTTCCTTGGGTCTCTGATAAACAGTTGACTTGTAGTTTAGCTTATTGTTCTCACGAAGGTATCAACTTCCTCTTGTTTACCATCAAAATTTCTGTTTCAGGAAGTGCTCTTAGTTTTGAACTTTTGCATATTCTGTTCCAGGTAAAGTCAGTTGTTTGGGGAAGTACTTCAGAGCTTTCTGTTTTTACAATCTACCTCTTCCCTTGGGTAAAATCTCCGAGCCACTGCTCTGGAGCTGTCAGTCAGTTCAGTCGCTCAGTCGTTTCTTACTCTTTTCAACCCCATGAAACGCAGCACGCCAGACCTCCCTATCCATCACCAACTCCTGGAGTTTACCCAAACTCGTGTCCGTTGAGTCGGTGATGCCATCCAACCATCTCATCCTCTGTCGTCCCCTTCTCCTGCCTTCAGTCTTTTCCAGCATCAGGGTCTTTTCCAGTGAATTGGCTATTCGCATCAGGTGGCCAAAGTATTGGAGTTTCAGCTTCAGAATCAGTCCTTCCAATGACTGTTCAGGACTGATTTCCTTTAGGATTGACTGCTTTGATCTCCTTGCAGTCCAAGGGACTCTCAAGAGTCTTCTCCAACACCACAGTTCAAAAGCATCAATTCTTCGGTGCTCAGCTTTCTTTCTGGTCCAACTCTCACATCCATATGGAAAAACCATAGCTTTGATAGATGGACCTTTGTCAGCAAAGTAATGTCTCTGCCTTTTAATATGCTGTCTAGGTTGATCATAGCTTTCTTCCAAGGAGCATGTGTTTTTTAATTTCATGGCTGCAGTCACCATCTCCAGTGATTTTTGGAGCCCAAGAAAATAAAGTCTGTTACTATTTCCATTGTTTCCCCATCTATTTGCTTTAAAGTGATGGGACTAGATGCCTTGATCTTCCTTTTTTGAATGTCGAGTTTTAAGCCAGCTTTTTCACTCTCCTTTTTCACTTTCAAGAGGCTCTTCAGTTCCTCTTTGCTTTCTGCCATAAGGGTGGTGTCATTTGCATATCTGAGGTTATTGATATTTCTCCCAGCAATCTTGATTCCAGCTTGTGCTTCATGCACCCCAGCATTTCACATGATGTACTCCACATGTAAGTTAAATAAGTAGGGTGACAATAAGCAGGATGTCTGGATCTAGGTGAGTGATCACACCATTGTGGTTATCTGGGTCATTAAGATCTTTTTGGTATAGTTCTTCTGTGTATTCTTGCCACCTCTTAATATCTTCTGATTCTGTTAGGTCCATACCGTTTCTGTCTTTTATTGTGCCTGTCTTCGCATGAAATGTTCCCTTGGTATCTCTAATTTTCTTGAAGAGTTCTCTAGTCTTTCCCATTCTATTGTTTTCCTCTATTTTTTTTTTGCATTGATCATTAGGAAGGCTTTCTTATCTCTCCTTGCTATTCTTTGGAACTCTGCATTCAGATAGGTATATCTTTCCTTTTCTCCTCTGCCTTTCACTTCTCTTCTTTTCTCAGCTATTTGTAAGGCCTTCTCAGACAACCATTTTGCCTTTTTGCATTTCTTTTTCTTGGGGATGGTCTTCATCACTGCCTCCTGTACAGTGTTAGAATCCTCCATCCATAGCTCTTCAGGCACTCTGTCTATCAGATCTAATCCCTTGAATCTGTCAGTTCCACTGTATAATCATAAGGGTTTTGATTGAGGTCATACCTGAATGGTCTAGTGGTTTTCCCCACTTTCTTCAATTTAAGTCTGAATTTGGCAATAAGGAGTTCATGATCTGAGCCACAGTCAGCTCCTGGTCTTGATTTTCCTGATTGTATAGATCTTTTCCATCTTTGGCTGCAAAGCATATAATCAGTTTCAATTCAGTATTGACCATCTGGTGATGTCCATGTGTAGAGTGTCTCTTGTGTTGTTGGGAGAGCTGTAGGTGGGGCTAATGGCTCACTTCTTGGGGTAACTTCCCTATTGTATGAGCAGGATACTAGATGGAGTAGTGGCTTTCCTCCTCTTAGGCATGCAACCTGTGCATTACAAGCAAATGATCCAGTTAGCCCCAGAATTTTTGTCCTACTGTGTCTAGGATAGAGTTGTGTCTTATATTTTGGGGCTGTGTGGAGGAAGGGAATTTCTGACCTCTTGGTTGTGCTGCCTTGAATTTAGCATCTGCAGTCCAGAGCTGTGCAGGATGAGAAATGCTGATGGCCTACCCCTTGACTTGGAGCCTGTGGGAAAGGTCTTTTTGGTCCTATCTACCTGGAGTTGGGGGAGGTGGAGAGTGGGTTGTAGCTTCAGTGCCACAGACTTGGTATTTTTTCCACCAAACAGCAAGTTTAACTTTCCTTAAATGTTTGTTTGTTTCTTCTTTTTTTTTTAAAAAAAACCTATGGTCTGAGGACAATTGCCAGAAATTTCAAGTGGTTATTAAAAAAAAAAAATGCCCCAGTTATGGTTATTTCCCTATGAAGGCATCTGCAGAGCTCCTTCCACTACATTTTCAAAAATTGTTCCTGTTCTGTTTTTTTAAGAAAATCAGTATCTTCATGGTGTATCTTCTTTTCCTGTCTTTTTGCCTTTAACAGAAGGGTACTTAACGTCTTTTGTTTGAAGTGGGTTTCTTTTAGAGAATGTATTGTTGGAGCATGTTTTAATTTTATCCATTCTGCCAACTTTTGTCTTTTAATATGTGTATTTAGACCATTTATATTTTAAGGCAGTTATTAATACGCTAGATATTAAATCTCTTACTGTTTGATTCCTCTCTTTATTTTCTTGCCTTCATGTATGTTATGTACATATTTTTAAAAATTCCATCTTTTCTTAATATTTGCTTTGATTTATTGTTTGGTGGCACTGAGTCTTGGTTGTGACATGTAGCATCTTTAGTTGCAGCGTGTGACATCTAGTTCCCACACCAGGGATGAATCTGGGCCCCTTGCGTTGGGAGAGTGAGTCTTAGCCGCTGGACTATTAGGAAGTTCTAAGATTCCATCTTAATAGTGTTTTTATATAGTTTTATATAGTGCTTGATAGTTTCTTAGTGATTGTTTTAGATCTTGTATTATTCATTTTTAATTTATAGTCTGTATTGATTTATTATTTGGAGTTGAGTATAGAAACTTCTATTCAGATCCTTTTACCTGCTCTTGTTGTAAACTAGGATTATCTTTAAATATTTCCTCTACATACAGAACCTTATGAGATATTGTTATAATTTTTACCTCAGCCGTCTTGTAAGATTTCAGGTGCCCATCAGGAAACGCATTGTTTACCCTCATTCTTAGCCATTACAGTGTTCTTTTCTGAAGAGTGAAGTTCATTCTATTAACACATCTCTGTTTAGCAAACTTCCTTTAATCATACACTTAAGGGTAGATTTGCCAGTGACAAATTTTTGTTTGCTTTGTGAGAATATCTTTTTGATTGGCTTTCATGCCTGAAGGATATTTCTTTTTGAGTGCAGGACTTGTTGATTTTTTTCCTTTTCTTCTTTGAACAACTTTGTTCCACTTCCTTATGTCCCTCATTGAGAAATCCACTGTTGTTGGAATTGATGTTCCTTGTAACGCAATTACATTGGCTCCTTTCAAGGTTTGTCTGTGTCTGTAAGCTTTCAGAACTCAATGATGGGTCTTGGTGTGTTTTTCTTTGGATTTATTCTGTAAGTCCTTTAGATTTATCCCTCTAATTCCATTCTTAAGGGTTTTGAATCTGTATGTTTATATCTCGGCAAGTTCCGGAGATTTTTAGTCATTATTTGTTGAAATAGTTTTTGAGTTCCACTGCTCCTCCTAGGATGGTAGTGGTATGAATGTTAGCCATTTTCTTATTGTCCCACAGATTCTTGAGACTGTTAAATATTTTTTCATCTCTTTTGGGTAAATTATATTGATTTGGTCTGAAGTTCAATGATTCTGTTCTCTGTCATTTTCACTTTACTATTGAGATAATTTATGAAGTTTTTTAGTTATTTTAGTTGGGCTGTTGTATAGGCTTCCCAGATAGCTGTGGGGTAAAGAATCCACCTGCCAGTGCAGGAGATGCAAGAAATTCGGGTTCAATCCGTGGGGGTCAGAAAGATCCCCTAGAGCAGGAAATGGCAACCCACTCCATGTTCTTGCCTGGAAAATTCCCTGGACAGAGGAACCTGGTGGGCCACAGTCTATGAGGTCACAAAGAGTCGGACACGACTATGTACCCATGTATGTATGTTAATTTCTTTAAATTCTTTGTCACATCATTCTAAGATCTGATTCCCTTGAACATATGTCAGTTGTTTTTTCTCATTTAAATTAGAATGATCCTAGTTTTTAGTTTAACTGATTTTTGAGTGTTTTGTGATATTGTGGGTATTATATTCTTATACTCAGGGTCATATTTAATCCTTTTTAGCAAGCAGTTTTCCTGTGGAATGACATGATAGCTAAATGGTTTTGGCTTCTCCTTGGGCCCTAATGTCACCATTTCAGCAGAAGTGGAGTGCTGACTCTTAACTGCCTTGTTGCAAATGCTGCTGCTGCTGCTGCTAAGTCGCTTCAGTCGTGTCCGATTCTGTGCGACCCCATAGACAGCAGCCCACCAGGCTCCTCCATCCCTGGGATTCTCCAGGCAAGAATATTGGAGTGGGTTGCCATTTCCTTCTTAAATGCATAAAAGTGAAAAGTGAAAGTGAAGTAGCCCAGTCGTGTCTGACTCTTCGAGACCCCATGGACTATAGCCCACCAGGCTCCTCTGTCCATGGGATGTTCCAGGCAAGGGTACTGGAGTGGGTTGCCGCTTCCTTCTCCATGTTGCAAGTGAATGGGCTGAAATTTCAGTTCCCACTTGCTCTTTCCTTACAAAAGTGGTATATACTAACTTATAAATTTGTTGCTGACTCATTGGAAAAGATCCTGATGCTGGGAAAGATTGAGGGCAGGAGGAGAAGGGGGCAACAGAGGGTTAGATGGTTGGATGATGTCACCAACTCAGTGGACATAAGTTTGAGCAAACTCTGGGAGATAGTGAAGGACAGAGAATCCTGCCATGCTGCAGTCCATATGGTCACAGAGTCAGACACGACTTAGCGACTGGACAGCAACAACGTGTACGGGTGGCTCAGTGGTAAAGAATCTGCCTGCAGGCATTTCAGTTCCTGGGTTGGGATGATCCCCTGGAGAAAGAAATGGCAACCCATTCCAGTATTCTTGCCTGGGAAAAGCAAGAGTCAGGCTGGTCTTAACAACTGAACAACAATGCTCAATTCCACTGAGCGTCACTGACACAAGGGAAGAGAAAGCTTAGGGCTGACTCCCTCCACTTTTTTGCTGTAGTGTAAGGTGGAATCTCAGCTTCCCCTGAACTTCATCATACAGGAGACTGGAAGTAGAGTGATGACTTGCCTCACTTTCCACCATGTTATTCTGTCTTGTTATTATTTAGTGGGGGTAGAAGTTCAGCTCCCTGTTACTACCGTCTGACATGGAGGGCAAGATTTACTTTTAGTAGTTTAGGTCAGAAGGAACATTGGGTTCAATTAAAATGTCCTTTATTTAAGATCACAACCGTGGAGATACTGAGGATTTTTTCCTTTTTTTTTCAGCTTTGTTGAGATATCCTCGTGAAGTCGCTCAGTTGTGTCTGACTTTTTGCGATTCCATGGACTGTAGCCTGCCAGGCTCCTCTGTCATGGAATTCTCCGAGCCAGAATACTAAAGTGGGTAGTGGGTCCCAGGTCTCCTGCATTGCAGGTGGATTCTTTACTATCTGAGCCACCAGGGAAGCCCTGGTGAAGTATGGTTGACCAAATTGTAAGGTATTTGAAATGTACATCATAATGATTTGGTACATAGTGTGAAAGGATTCCTCCATGTCTATTCAGTTAACCCATCCATCACCTTGTGTTTTTATATATATGAGTGAGAATACTTAAGTTCTAGTCCCTAAGGAAATTTCAACTGTGTAATACAGTGTTACCAACTATGGTCACCATGTTGCACATTAGATTTTTCAGTCATTATTCATCTTAGAGCAGAGAATTTGTATCCTTTTATCAGCTTCTCTCTATTCTTCTATTCTCCCCCACCCCCTACCAACCCCTGGCAACCGCGTCTACTGTTTCTTTGATTTTTGACTTTTAAGGTTTTTTCCCAGCTTCCACGTGTAAGTGGCACCTTGCAGTATTTGTCTTTGTCTGGCTTACTTCCTTTAGGTCCATCTGCGCTGTCACAAATGGCAGGGCTTCCTTCTTCCTCGTGGCTGAATACTATCCCATCTTTTGTCTGTCTGGCTGCTTGTATGCATGTGTGCGTTAAGCATGCATGCGCATCTTCTTTAAGCATGCATCTGTGGATGGACACTTAGGTTGTTTCCCTATCTGGTTATTGTGAATAATGCTGCCATGAACACGGGAGTGCAGGTATCTCTTTGACATCTTGTTTGCTTTTCTTTTTTTGGATATATACCCAGAAGTGGAATTGCTGGGTCATATGGCAGTTCTCATTTTTTTAAGAAACCTTTGTACTGTTTTTCATAATGGCTATACCAGTTTACAGTTCCACCATCAGTGCACAGCTATTTGCTTTGCTCCACATCCTCACTACTTGTTATCTTTTTTTTGTTGTTTTTTCAGCCAGGAACAGGTCATGATAGAAAAAAATCAGAATAAGAGAATCAGAATAAGAATTAGAATATTCTATATTGAGAACAGCTGAGAAAGCATTTTTGACTATTACAATTATTTAACAAAAAAGTTAAGGAAATGTACACGATCCAGTTTTTCTCGTAAAATGTGGAAAGGGGATGCATGGAAGCAGTTGATTTCTTTGGTGAGCACAGCCATTGCTCATACTCGTTCCAACATGAGTATGATGAAACTGGTAAACTGGTATAGCTTCTAACATGATGATGCTATTTCTTTGTATTAAGGAAATGTATTAACCACCATTCCAATATTGTTCTGTTGCCACTAGTTGCCATCTCCACACATTCATCTACCACAACATTCATAAAGGGATCAAATCCCCACAATATTCCTTGGACATATCTGCCACCATTTAATTTCAATAACTTCTTGTCCATAAATATCTTCAAATCAGGAGAGTGAGCTTTGCTCATGATGTCTCCTCAGCCAATATGTGTCTTTTTGATGAAAGCCTTTCTTACAGATTTGAGATAATATCTCACTGTGGTTTTGGTTTCTGTTTCCTGATGGATAGTGATGTTGAGCACCTTTGCATGTACCTGTTGGCCAGTTGTATTTCTTCTTTGCAAAAATGTCTATTCCATTTCTTTGTCCATTTTTAAATTGGATTATTTATATTTTATTGAGTTACACGAGGTCTTTATGTATTTTGATTATTAGCTTCTTACCAGATAATGACTTGCAAGTATTTTCTTCCATTCTGTAGATTGCCTTTTCATTTTGTTGATATTTTCCTTTACTGTGCAAAAGCTTTTTAGTTTGATGTTTCCCATTTGTTTATTTTTGTTTTGTTACTTTTGCTCATGGCATCAAACTAAAAAAAACTGTTGTCAAGACTGATGTCAAAGCACATATCCCCTTTGTATCCTTCTAAGAGTTTTATAGTTTCTGCTCTTTGATTTTTGTGTATGGTGTAAGACAGGGGTTCAGTTTCATTCTTACATTCCACATTGCATGTGGCAGTCCAGTTTTCCCAACACTGTTTGTTGAAGTGGATACAGTGAGGATTTCTTTAGGTCCTGACATTTGACACTTTATAAGTGTGAAATTATAGAATCATGGTTGATTGAATTCTTGCTTCAATTCCTGTTCTATGGAAGGCAGTATTAGGATGATTTCTGCTCTCAGGATAGCATGTGGTGGTTTGGAAGACCTAAATAAGCACTTAACATCAGTGGAAGGGATGATCAATATAATTTATTATTTAGTTATCTGTATATTTGTATTTATTTTTTTGGTCATGCCATGCACCTTGTAGGATTTTAGTTCCTTGATGAGGCATTGAATTTGTGGCTCTTGGCAGGAGAGCCTGGAGTCCTAAACCTGGATGCGCAGGAAATTTCCAATATGATTTATTTTTTGCGAATTAGAAAATTTACAGGCCAGAGGGTCTTGGTCCAGGTTATTTAGCTCTGTTTTCCCACTATTTCATGTTTTATAGTTATTTGGAAAGAGTAAAACATGGACATAGTTAAAATTTTGAACAAGATAAATGATTATATAATAACTCATTAAAACCCAGAAATCACTAACATATAAAATGCTAGTTATATAATTTTTACCAGAAAATGTAAAACAACTAAGAAGCTATTAAGAGTAGAAGAAGTCTTATTTGGTAGGACATTACCTCGGAATAAAACATTATATATTATCATTATGCAATCTCACTCAAGTACAGTTTTAACACAACTGCCTCTTTAATATTTCTTCTTGAATGACCCAGATCCATCTCAAACTTACCATGTCTAAAATTGAATTTGTCTCAAAAATTTCAAAATGTCCTCTTTGAAAGCTCTTATTCTTATTCCTAAGCAAGAAACTTGGGAATGATCCTTGTTTCTCTATTCCCCAATATAATTTTCTTAGAATATTTTGTCTGTGATGTCTTTGTTGTCTTATGTCTTTGGTAATATTGGCCTCTTACTCTTGAGAGTCCCTTGGACTGCAAGGAGATCCAACCAGTCCATTCTGAAGATCAGTCCTGGGATTTCTTTGGAAGGACTGATGCTGAAGCTGAAACTCCAGTACTTTGGCCGCCTCATGCGAAGAGTTGACTCATTGGAAAAGACCCTGATGCTGGGAGGGATTGGGGGCAGGAGGAGAAGGGGACGACAGAGGATGAGATGGCTGGATGGCATCACGGACTCGATGGACGTGAGTCTGAGTGAACTCCGGGAGTTGGTGATGGACAGGGAGGCCTGGCGTGCTGCGATTCATGGGGTCGCAAAGAGTCGGACACAATTGAGCGACTGAACTGAACTGAAAATGAGTTGTTAATTGTTCTCTTTTCCTTGGTTTTTAATTTTTTAAAAAGACGTTATTTTTTACTTTTTGACTGCATTGGGTCTTCCTTGCGTGTGGGGTTTCTCCAGTTGTGGCAGGCAGCATCTGCTCTTCGTTGTGGTGCGTGGGCTTCTCACTGCAGTGGCTTCTTTTGTGGCAGAGCATGGGCTTTAGGTGCTTGGGCTTCAGTAGTTACTGCCCCTGGGGTCAGTAGTTGTGGCCCCTGGGCCCAGTTGCTCTGAGGCATGTGGAAATCTCCCGATAAACTCTGATCCAATCACTGTACCATCAGGCAAGTTCTTCCTCCTCTGTTTTTTAAAGAGTTTGTGTAAGGTTTGTATTATTTTTTTCCTTGATAGAATTTATCATTGAAAAACCCAGCAGGCCTGGACTTTCTTTTGTAGAAGATTTTAATGACAAATTTAGCTTCTTTACTTCATATTATTGTGTTCAGTTTCTCTGTTTCCTTGAGCCAGTATTCGGTAGTTTGTATTTTCTAGGAACTTTCTAGTAGTTTGTATTTTCTAAGAATTTGACTTATTTGTTTGTTTATGGCTGCACCACTTGGCTTGTGGGAACTTAGTTTCCCAACCAAGGATCAAATCTGTGCCCCCTGCAGTGGGAGCATGGGGTCTTAACTACTGGACTGCTGGGGAAGTTCCTTTAACTCATTTAAATTGTCTGTCTTGTTGGTATAAAAACTTTTATAAGTCCCTTTGCTGTTCACCTGAAATTATCACAACATTGTTAATCAGCTATACCCCCAACACAAAATAAAAAGGTTTAAAAAAAAAAAACGAGCATTTTAAATTAAGATCTTTGTTTTCAGGAAAAAAGCCTTTCATAATATTCCCTTAATTCTTTTGATTTCTGTAGGGTTTGTTGTTAAGTCCTCTGTTGCTTATATTATTGATGTTCATATTCTTTGTTTTCTTTAATCTCTAAATCAATCTCAGTGTATGTTTCCGCACACCCTTAGCCCCACCTCTTCCCTTCCCTCTTCCTCTCCTTACCTGCACCTTATTTCCCATCCTGCTGATTATCAATTTTGTTGACCTTTTCAAAGAATCATCTTTGAGTTTTTTATCCCCCTTCCCTCCATTGATACCTACTCTGATCTTTATTTTATTCTATTTAATTTGGGTTTGATTTGCAGAATCTGAATTACATGATCAGATTATTGGTTAAAATTTTTGTTGTTGTTTTCTAGTATATTTTTATTTTTTTAAATTATTTTTTTGTTGTTGTTCTAGTATATTTTTAAAGCTATAAATTTCTAAGCCTGTGCTGTCAGATGTGTTAGGTAACTCCCATATGTGGCTGTTAATGCTAAAGTTAAATAGTAGATTGAGTTCCTCAGTCATCCTAGTCACATTTCAAGTGTTCACTGATCTCATGTGCCTAATGGCTACCCCATTTGACTTTGCAGATATAGAACATTTTATGGCAGAATTTCTTTTGGACTCGTAGGTATTGCTTTAACTGTATCCGGTGAATTTGTATATATTAATTTTAACTTATATTTACTTCAAGGTATTTTCTGTTTGTCCTCATGGTTTCTTCTTTTACCCGTTGGTTAATTAGAATTTGGTTTTTAAACTTTCCAAAATTTGGGCTTTTCAGATTTATTTCTGTTGTTACCTTCTAATTTAATTGTGGTAGGAGAACATTACCATGAATGATCTAAACCCTTTTAAATTATTGAGATTTGTTTGATTAACTAGCACTGCTGCTGCTGTTTACTCACTAAGTCGTGTCCAACTCTGTGACCCCAGGGACTGTAGCCCGCCAGACCTCCTCTGTCCATGGGATTTCTCAGGCAAGAATACTGAAGTGGGTTGCCTTCTCCTTCTCCAGGGGATCTTCCTGACCCAGGAATCGAACCAACATCTCCTGCTTGGTGGGCAGATCCTTTACCAGTGAGCCACCTGGGAAGCCCATTAATTAGCAAAGTGAAAGTGAAGTCGCTCAGTCCTGTCTGACTCTTCGACCCCATGGACAGTGGCCTGCACCAAGCTCCTTCGCCCGTGGGATTCTCCAGGCAAGAGTACTGGAGTGGGTTGCCATTTCCTTCTCCAGGAGGTCTTCCCAACCCAGGGATCGAACCCGGGTCTCCCACATTGCAGGCTTTACCATCTGAGCCACTAGGGAAGACTCATTAATTAGCAAAGGGGTTGGCAAACTACTTTAAAGGGCCAGGTAATACAATTCTAGGCTCTGTATATGGCACAAGGTCTCTGACATGGCTTGTTTCCTCTTCCTCAAATTCACTGTAAATTATGTATTTTATCTTTGTCCCTGGTTCTGGACAGAACTTGTAAGACTGAGAGATAGGGATGATAAGTGTATCTTTTCATTATTAATAAGAGATCCCTTTTAACCACACCTGGGTTTGATCCCTGGGTTGGGAAGAGCCACCGGAGAAGGGTGTGGCAACCCACTCTAGTATTTTTGCCTAGAGAATTCCATGGACAGAGAAGCCCGGCAGGCTACAGTCCATGGGGTTGCAAAGAGTCGAACACAGCTGAGCAACTGAACTGAATTGATCTTTTTATGGAATGTTCTGTGTAGACCAGTTACATCAAGTTGGTTACTATGTTGTTTAAGGCTTTTATATTTTATTAAGACTATTTTTATCAATTTCTGCCAAATGAGTATTAAAATCTCCATCAGCAATTGTTTAATTATCCCTTTCTCCTTTTATTCTGTTAGTTTTGCTTCACATATTTTTTTTAGGTACATAAGCATTTATAATTGTTATCTATTTTTGATGTGTTGGTTCTTTAGCATATAAAATGTTTACCTTTATGTCTAGTAAGTAATCTGTCTCATCTAAGAGTCTTTTCCCTCCACCTTTCATGATTATTTTCATGTTATATCTCTTTCTTCTTTTTTTTTCACTTTCAGTCTGTTGTTTCTTTATATCTGGAAATGTTTCTTTTAGACCCCATATAGTTGGATTTTGTCTTTTATCCAGGTTGACAATCTCTGCCTTTTCATTGGAGTACTTGTCCATTTTTTCCCCATCACTTCATGGCAAATTGATGGGGAAAAGTGGAAACAGTGACAGATTTTACTTTCTTGGGCTCCAAAATCACTGCAGATGCAGTCATGGACTGCAACCATGAAACTTAAGAGATGCTTGCTCCTTGGAAGGAAAGCTATGACAAATCTAGACAGCATATTAAAAAGCAGAGATCAATTTTCTGACAAAGGTCCATATAGTCAAAGCTGTGGTTTTTCCAGCAGTCATATATGGATGTGAGAGTTGGACCATAAAGAATGCTGAGTGTGGAAGCTTTCAAACTGTGGTGTAAGAGAAGACTCTTGAAAGTCCTTTGGACAGGAAGGAGATCAAAGCAGTCAATCCTAAAGGAAATCAGTCCTGAATATTTATTGGAAGGATTGATGCTGAAGCTGAAACTCTAATACTTTGGCCACCTGATGCAAAGAGTTGATTCATTTGAAAAGACCCTGATGTTGGGAAAGACAGACGGCGGGAGAAGGGGACAACAGAGGATGAAATGGTTGGATGGCATCACCGACTCAATGGACATGAGTTTGAGCAAGCTCTGGGAGATAGTGAAGGACAAGGAAACCTGGGGTGCTGCAGTCCATGGGGTCACAGAGTCGGACACAACTTAGGGACTGAACAACAGCAGCAATTGTGTGGTTGGATTTAGGATGTTTGCTTTCTCTTTGTCATGTCAGGTTTTGGTTCCTTTCTTTTCTAAGCCTTTTGTGTCCAGTATTTTTACTGTTCTTTAAAATTTTCTCTTTTTTTGTTTTTACTTTGTTTCTGTCTTAGTTTTTCCTTTAGCAATTATATGTCTAATTTAATACAAGCCATTTCAAGATAATATTGTATTAATTTTGTTAAAATCTAGCAACTTTGCTATAGATACATTCCTCTCCTTTGTAACTGGGGCTTCCCTGATGGCTCAGATGGTAAAGAATAAGCCTGCAGTGTGGAAGACCTGGGTTGGGAAAATCCCCTGGAGAAGGGAGTACCTACTCCAATATTCTGGCCTGGACAATTCCATGGACAGAGGAGCCTGGCATTCTACAGTCCATGGAGTTGCAAAGAATTGGACAAGACTGAGTGTCTTTCACTTCTCACTTCTCCTTTGTAACTATTGTGTTATTCTGTTTATATGTTTAAAAAACATTATTCTGATTATCACTTTAAACAATCTTATGTTTTTTGTTTTTTTAAAAGAAATTAAGAGGAAAACAGTCTTTTTATGTTTTCCATGTTTACTCTTTCTAATGCTTCTCTTTTCCATTCTGTGGATTCAGGGTATGTCTGATTGCAGGTTTTTTCAGCCTGAATGAACTTCATTTAGTATTTCTTTTGTGGTACAAATATGCTCATGACATTCTATTAATTTTTGTTTATCTGGGGATTGCCTTACTTTGCTTTCAGATTGAAGAATATTTTTGCTTTATAAAGAATTCTTGGTTCTGCAGTCTTTCAGTTACTTTAAATATGTCACTTCATTGCTTTCTGGCCTCCATTGTTTCTGATGAAAAGTCAGATGTTAATGTTGTTGTTCCCCTTTGGGTGAAGAATTGTTCTTCTGTTGCTGCTTTCAGGAATTTCTTTGAAAAATCTTTGCCCTGCAGTAGTTTGATTATGATAAATCAGGATTTGATTCTCTTCGCTTTATTATAGTTGAATTTTTCCAGCTTTTTGACTCTTCAGATTAATGTATTTTATTGAGTTTGGGACATTTTTGGCTATTTTCGCGAAACATCTTCTGAGACTTCCACTGCATTCATTTTGAGATCTTGGTGTCTCCCTGGCTGTTCCTCCTCCTTCCCCTGTTTTTTGGATCGTTCTGCCTTTTAAGGATTGAATACTTAGATTTATCTACAGGTCCACTAAGTCTGCTATTTGAGCCTAGATAAATGATTAAATTTTGGATGTTTTGCTTTTCATCTTACAGGTTGTTATTATAATTACTAGTTCACTCTTCCGACTTCCTATATGTTGAGTACTGCCATTGTATTTTACTTTATTTTTAGGAGTATTTTATAATAGCTGCTTTGAAATTTGTTTATTAACTTCAGTGTTTGGACTCAGTTGATTAGTTGACTGATTCCCCTCCACCCCAGGTTAAGTCACACTTCTCTGTTTCTTTATGATTTCCTATCTTATAGCAACTCTGAATTCTGGTTTATTTTTCTGCGGGTTGTTGCTATTTTGTAGTAACTTGCTTAAAGTATGAAATTTGTACAGCTCACAGTCATTGAGACCTCTTTTCAGTTATTTTTATTGCTTAGCCTGGCTTTCCAGGGATCGCTTCTATTAGTATGTCTACATAGCTTCGTGGTCAACCAGTGCTTTAGGGTGGAAGTTTCGATCAAATATCTTGAGTTTATCAGCCTCACACCATTAGTGATCCATCTTTGTTTAGGAAACACACTAAAAGTTGCAGCCAGTTTTTAGTCTCATTTGGCCTTTTATTTTTGTGGGCTTTCTTGAATATCCCTTTTAGTTAGCCAGGTGTGTGTAGAGAGTTTTATCTTAATTCTGTGACTCTCATTTTAAGTGTCTTATGTTTTCCCAGTGGCCTGCTACGTGCAGATTTCAGTGTGTACAGGGTGTTCTTTTCTATCTGGAATACCTACTTTTAGCTGGCAAATCTGTTCACATTTGCTCTCCTGACCTAATTGATTCTGCTTCTTATGGTACCAAAGCTGCTTTTTTGTTTTTTAAGTTAAAGTATAGTTGAGAGAAGACTCTACACATGGACATCACCAGATGGTCAACACCGAAATGAGATTGATTATATTCTTTGCAGCCAAAGATGGAGAACCTCTATAGAGTCAACAAAAACAAGACCAGGAGCTAACTGTGGCTCAGATCATGAACTCCTTATCACCACATTCAGACTTAAATTGAAGAAAGTAGGGAAAACCGCTAGACCATTCAGGTATGACCTAAATCAAATCCCTTATGATTATACAGTGGAAGTGAGAAATAGATTTAAGGGCCTAGATCTGATAGATAGAGTGCCTGATGAACTGTGGATGGAGGTTTGTGACATTGTACAGGAGACAGGGATCAAGACTATCCCCATGGAAAAGAAATGCAAAAAAGCAAAATGGCTATCTGGGGAGGCCTTACAAATAGCTGTGAAAAGAAGAGAGGCGAAAAGCAAAGGAGAAAAGGAAAGATATAAGCATGGGAGTTGGTGATGGACAGGGAGGCCTGGCGTGCTGCGATTCATGGGGTCGCAAAGAGTCGGACATGACTGAGTGACTGAACTGAACTGATAGTTGATTTACAATGTTACATTATTTTCAGATATACAACAGAGTGAGCCAATATTTTTATATATTATACTCCATTTAAAGTTATTATATGAAGAAAAACGAGGAACAAAATAAAAAAAAACAAAAAATTATTATATATTGGCTATATTCTCTGTGCTGTAACTCTGTCCTTGTAGCTTATTTATCTTATGCTTACAAGTCTGTGCCTCGTAATCACCTGCGTTTTTCTTGTGCCTTCTCTTTCCCTCTGCCAGTTGATGTTTCTGTATTTGTATTGGTTTCTGTTTTGTTATATTCATTCATTTGTTTTAGTTTTTAGATTCTGCATGTGAATTTAAGATACAGTATTTGTCTTTCTCTGTTTGACTTATTTCATTAAGCATAATACCCTCCAGGTCCATCCGTGTAGTTTTAAATGGCAGAATTTCATTCTTCTTTTTTTTAATGGCTGAATAATATTCTCTATGTATATATATACTTCTTTATCCATCTGTTGATGGTCACTTAGGTTGCTTCCATATCCTGGCCATTGTAAATAATGCTGCTATGAGCATTGGGGTGCATATATCTTTTTGAGTTAGCATTTTCAGTTTTCAGTTTCTTTTATTCCCATATGGTAGTTCTATTTTTAGTTGTTATTATTTTTTTTTTTTTAGGAACCTGCGTATTGTTCTCCAAAGTGGCTGCCACAGTTTACATTGCCACTAACAGTGTAGGTGTGTTCCCTTTTCTCCACATCCTCACCAACATTTGTCATTTGTGGTCTTTTGGTAATAGCCATTCGGATAGATGTGAGGTGATAATCTCAGGGTTTTTAGAAAATAATAGTTATTTATCTGACTTTGTCAGGTCTTAGTTGGGACCCTTGGAATCTTTGTTGCATCGTATAGAATCTTCTGTTGCAGGGCACAGACTCTAGCTGTGGCACGTGGACGCTCTAGTTGTGTGGTGCATGACGTTAGTTGCTCCACAGCATGTGGGATATTAGTTCCCTGAGCAGGGATTGAACCTGGGTGCCTCACATTTCAAGGCGGATTTTTAACCACTGCACTACTAGGGAAGTCCTACAGTGTGGTTTTGATATGCATTTCTCTTATGATTAGCAGTGATGAGCACTGTCAGTCATCTGTATATCTTGTTTGGGAAAATGTCTGTTCAGGTCCTCTGCCTAGTTTTTAATTGTTGTTTTCCTTTAATATTGAGTTAAATGAGCTTTATGGCTCTTTCCCTGGTGGCTCAGTGGTAAAGAATCCGCCTGCCGTGCAGGAGACTCGGGCTCAGTCGCTGGGTTGGGAAAATCCCCTGGAGAAGGAAATGGCTACCCACTCCAGTACTCCTGACTGGGCAATCCCGTGGACAGAGGAGCCTGGCAGGCTGTAGTCCATGGAGTCACAAAAGAGTCGGACACGACTTAGTGACTAAACAACGATATATATTTTGGGTATTATTGGTCATATCATTTGCAGATATTTTCTCCCACTCAGTAGGTTGTCTTTTTGTTTGTTACAGGTTTCCTTTGCTGTGCAGAAGCTTTTGAGTTAAATTAGGTCTCATTTTTTAATTAAAATTTTTATTTGTTTTATTTTTGGCCTCGCTGGGTCTTCATTGCTGTGTGTGGGCTTTCTCTTGCGAGGGGCAGGGGCTACTTTCTGGCTGCAGTGCATGGGCTTCTCATTGCAGTGGCTTCTCTTATTACGGAGCATGGACTCTAGGCACTCGGGCTTCAGCAGTTGCAGCCTAGAGGCTCATTTGCAGCTTTTGGGTTCTAGAGTGCAGGCTCAGCAGTTGTAGCACATGTGCTTAGCTGTGGTTATTTCCTGGACCCAGGGATAAGTGGTGTCTCCTGCATTGCTCACCAAGGAAGCCCAACATTTGTTTACTTTTGGTTTTATTTCCTTTACCTTAGGAGATAGATCCAGAAATATTGCTACCATTTATGTCAAGAGTGTTCTGTCTGCGTTTTGTTTTAGGAGTTTTATGGTTTCTGGTCTTACATCCATCTTGAGTTTAGTTTTGTGTGTGGTATGAGAACAGAGCTGCTGTTTTTCATGATCACCCTCACTCTAGTAAAACTACTGATGGTGCATACTAGAATTTTCGAGTGCGAGTAGGGATCGTAGGATCATGCTCAGGCAAGAAGGCCAGTGCCTTCCACAGTTTTTACCATAGCAGATTTTTGTAGAATAAGCATTTCTCATTTTGTCTGATTGTTTCCCAGTGCTTTGAAATGGATGGTTTCTTTTGTTTGTGACAGTTTTGTCAAGTTTTATATTTGCACTTTGAGGGAGGGTTCACTTTTCATTTTTCCATTAGTGGAAGTTAGCTAGCTGTTGATTTTTTTGTCTGTGTGTAATTCCATTTTCTCAAAAAAAAAAAAAAAAATTAATGTATTTTTTTAAAGTAATATCTCAAATATTTTCCTAGGTCTGAAGTTCTAGGAACTTGCTAGGTCTTGTACCATTGTACTAGTTGTGGCTATTTAAATTTTAGTTAAGTAAAATTCCCTGACTATCCATTGGTTCAGACTCCCTGCTTCTACTGCAGGGGTCACAGGTTTGACCCCCGGTCAGGGAACTAAGATCCTACATGCTGTGTGGCAGGGGCCAAAAATAAACCTCCCTCAAAAAATTTCTTGAAGCACTTTTTTTTTTGTTCCATTCAAAAGTGCACTGAAAAGTTTCATTATACTTTTGTCTTTGTTATGGTCTCCATTTATTTTAAATTTATTACTTAGCTGTTTTTGTTTCTAGGTTTTTGTTCTTTTTAAAATCTGTTTTTCTAATTAAGCATACAAAAGAAACATCTTGAAATGGACCTTTAGCCTATCAGTGAATAAAAAACATTACTCTGTATGTTAAACATTCATCTTTTATTTAAGTGTATGCTGTTTATATGGTGCTGGTTTTCCTTTAATACTTTTTTATAATTTTATTGGAGTGTAGTTGATTTACAGTGTTGTGTTAGTTTCAGGTGTATAGCAAAGTGAATGAGTTATACATATATATCCACTCCTTCTTTTGTCATATAGACCATTACAGAGTATTGAGTACAGTTCCCTGTGCTATACAGCAGTTTTTTAGTTACATGTTTTATGTATGCTAAGTTGGTTCAGTTGTGTCCAACTCTCTGCAAACCCATCACATCACTGTAGCCCGCCAGTCTCCTCTGTCCATGGGATTCTCCAGGCAAGAATACTGGAGTGGGTTGCCGTTTCCTACTCTCATCTGTTTTATGTATAGTAGTGTATACATGCCAGGGTCAGTCTCCCAATGTATCGCCCGTATCCCATGGTAATCATAAGTTTTCTGCATCTGACTTACGTTTTGTAAATAAGCTTTTGTCCCCCCCCCCCCAAATATTTTGTATAAGCAATATTTAAATAGCTTATAGCTAGTGGAATTTCAGGATTTATCTAATGTACTGGTTTTACAGATGTTTTCAAGTTAAAAGTATATAGCACAACCACAATTGGGTGTAACTATATAATAAAATATTTAGATTTGATCAACAGTCAAAAAAAAAAATCTGTTTTTGTATTTTCCTTTGGTCCTAGTTAATGCTATTCTATTTTGATTACATTAAACATTCATTTTGTATTTATGCACTAATTCTACATCGGTAATCTCTGCTGTTTGTTTTTTCTCCCCTGTAGTTTGTCATTTCATTTGGTTTGTTAATTCACGTGTCTGTTTTTGCTTTTACTGCTTTAACGATGGCATTCCAGTAACAACTTCTGGCTTAAAAAATTATGTATTTTGGCTGCACTGTGTTTTAGTTGTAGCATGCAGAATATTTCAGTTGTGGCATGTAGGATCTAGTTCCCTGGTCAGGGATAGAACCTGGCATTGGGAACATGGAATCTTGGCCACTGGACCACAAGGGAAGTCCCGTGGATTTATAGTTTCTGATGAAAAGTCTGCTGTCATTGTTATCTTTGTTCCTTTGTATGTAATGTGTTCATACCCGCCTCTCCCCCTGCTGTTAATAAGGTTTACTCTTTATTATTAGTTTTAAACAGTTGATTTTATGATGTGCTTTGGTATGGTTTTATTTAGAGGTGTAATCCTTAGATTATTTAGATTCTTGAATTTTGGATTATTTTTGTTCAAGTTGGAGAAAATTGGCCATTTTTTCTTAAACTATTTTTCTGATTTTTTAAAATATCCTTTCTGAAATACCAATTACACATGTATTTAGCCATTTGATAATGTCTCACATTTAGTGAGCCTGTGTATTTTATTCCCCCACTCATTCATTCATCTTCATGCTTCAGTTTGTCTACTTTCAGTTTTTTCTTGTTTTTTTTTTCCTACCAGATTTTTCCTTTGTATTTTGAAACAGTCTTGTTAGGTGCACAGTTCAGTTCAGTTCAGTCGTTTAGTCATATCCGACTCTGCGACCCCATGAATCGCAGCACACCAGGCCTCCCTGTCCATCACCAACTCCGGAGTTCACCCAAACTCATATCCATCAAGTCAGTGATGCCATCCAGCCATCTCATCCTCGGTCGTCCCCTTCTCCTCCTGCCCCCAATCCCTCCCAGCATCAGGGTCTTTTCCAATGAGTCAACTCTTCGCATGAGGTGGCCAAAGTACTGGAGTTTCAGCTTCAGCATCAGTCCTTCCAAAGAACACCCAGGACCGATCTCCTTAAGGATAGACTGGTTGGATCTCCTTGCAGTCCAAGGGACTCTCAAGAGTAAGAGGCCAATATTAACCAAAGACATAAGACAAGAAAGACATCACAGACGAAATGTTCTAAGAAAATTATATTGGGGAATAGACAGACAAGGATCATTCCCAAGTTTTTTGCTTAGGAATAAGAATAAGAGCTTACAAAGAGGACATTTGAAATTTTTGAGACAAGTTCAGTTTTAGACATGGTAAGTTTGAGATGCATCTGGGTCATTCAAGAAGAAATATTAAAGAGGCAGTTGTGTTAAAACTGTACTTGAGTGAAATTGCATAATGATAATATAATGTTTTTCCATGTTCTCAGATAGCAGATTGAACTGTAGAAAATTGACATACTTAGAGGTCCTAACCAGTTTTATATGGTTCAGTCCAATGCTTTATTAATTCTTATAGCAATGAATAGTACTGTTTTATGTCTAGTAATTTGATTTGCTCTTATTGTAGAATAATAGCTTTATCAGGGTATAGATTGCCAGTTGACTTTTATTTTCTTCAACAGCTTTGAAGATAATTATTCCTGTTATTGTTTGGCAGTTTTGTTTTTTTTTAAACTGAGATAAGCTCTAAGTCTGATTTTCTTCTATTACTAGTAGTTATTAAGAGTTTTTTGAGGGGTTTCCTAGTGGCCTAGTGGTTAGGATTGTGGGCTTTCACTGCTGTGGCCTGGGTTTAATCCCTGGTGAGAGAACTGAGATCCCACAGGCCACATGACATGACCAAAAAAGAAAACTTTTTTCTTCATGCTTGCTGATGTTTAGGTGCAGAGGTATTTTTATCTTGCTTAAGAGTTGGATTGCAATCTGAGGGCTCATTTCTTTAGGTCTGAGATTGCCAGCCTTTATCTCTTTGGCATCTCTACTTCATTTCCTTAATAAACCTCTTTTTGACATATGCTGGAGTTTCTCATTTAGTTCCTTTGTTTTTTTTTCAGATGTCCAGAATGTGTTTATTGGGACGGGTTCCCAGTCATCTTGATTCAGGGTGCTTTTAATGCTGCTTCTGTCTAAGGAACATTCTCCTTAAGTCTTGCTTTCCCTCTTATAGGTTGATAGAGGATAGCAGAGCAGCCAGCTCCCAAAACTATTTGTGCATGGCCAAAGATGGTGGTGATTTTATAACATCTTGGGCATTTCACATCCATGAAAACTGGGGAATTTAGGGCTCCGCACCACGCACTCCTTATGTTTCCTCTTTTATGGAGAGGGATGAACGAGATCCTTTGTGAGAGGCTTGTTCTTGTGGGGAGGTTGTCACTGCCAGAAAGGCTTATTGAATTCTTTAGCTTGCTTCTTCTCTTTTGTATTCTATTTCTCCTTATCTCTGTGTTGAATTCTATATAATTTCTTCATATCTGTCTTCTGTCTTAATAGTTTTCTTAACAGTTACCAGTTGCTTATTAATTAGTGTTTTAAGTTTATTCAGTTTCATTTTCTTGTTTCTATCTACCCATTTTCATAGATTCCATTTGTCCTCTATCTCTGTGAACATTTTATACATATCTGAAGTCTATCAGACTGTTTTGTTTTCTGTGGTTTTAGGTTTTTACTTCTTGGTTTATTGTGTTTGTCTACTCATTCCAACAGTATTGGGTTTCTTCATGTGCATTGTAGTTTTATTTATGAGCTTATTTTCAGTGGGAGTTCCACTTGTGCCTTGGGTTGGAAGGAGTTCTAATGAGATGGTTTTGTGTTTATAAGAGTCCAGAAAAGTTTCTTTTGGTTGTTGTTGAATGAATACGTGAATTTACCTAAGTAGGAATCCCAGGAAAAGAAGTGGCTATTGGGCAAAAATAATGACTTTAACTTTGTGAACATTTTGCTTAGAGTTATGAGTTGATTAAAGAGATTTTAAATAAGAACTTGACCTTAGGATAGAGGACAGATGAGAAATGTTGACTTCACCCTTGGAGAAGATGACTAGTGTGATGGACTGGGTTCATTCTGGTGCATAATAGATTTACTTCTAATTTTCCGTTCAGTGTTTCTGACATTGTGGAAAAAGTGGTGCCAGGACATGAAGCTTCAGGGCTTGAGGTTGCATCACTACGTGATGATCATCCCTTAAGTCATCCAGCATTACCTCCCAGTTTATTATAAAAGGCCATAGCTCAGGAATAGTCAGATAGAAGCTATGCATAGGGCAAGGTTTGCGGGAAGAGGTATGGAGTGTCCATGCTTGCCCGAGTGTCACTCTTCCTGAATCTCTACCAGTTCAACAGCCCGGAAGCTACTAGTATACTAGGCAAGCTTCTTAGTTTCTTGACTTGGCCTGTCTGTGTACTGTGCAAATAGTACATACTTGGTTTACATATCTGTGCATCAAGCTTATTTAGTGTTACGATTGCTTGGGGGTGACTCCAGGACTGGTGAGGGTTTTTGTTTGTAGAGTGCTTAAAAGATTGCACCATGGCTTTATTGAGGCAGTTCAGTTTCACCTTTTGACCTTTATCTTGCTATTCCCAGCAGTGGTAATGATAACCTCTGTGGCTCACTTATATCACTGCCTCACTACTTAGGCTGTGAGTGCTCTGTTTTGTTTCTGGCCCTTCAAAATTTTGCGTTCTTGGGTGTAGACTTAGTTAGGTATTTTTGGGTTTACACTTTAATTTGTTGTATGTTAGCTATTTCTGTATTTGAGTTGGGGGTCATGTGGTCTTTTCGCATCTTCTTAATGATCCGTCTTGAATGGAAGTTCGTCAGTTTACTGAAACTAAATTCCACTTAACAACACTGTGGAGATAAACTGGTTTGTAGATTTGTCTATTTTAGCCTTTAACCCATCCTCCACCCCAATGATCATATATTTTAGTAAATTAACATTTAAAGGAAATTAGTATGAATGAGTCTCTCAGAACTTGAGCTTTGAAGTAATGAAATCAGTTCTAGGAACATTATGTGTAAAACTGCTCACTAGCTTTGGCTTTGAAGTTTGGGTTTCAGTTTTGTGTAATACTGAAGACAACATGGCAACTGGTACTGAGAGACAGAGTCAGGAGCACACTCATTTGATCACTAGTTACAGGGGCATACTTGCAAACTCAAAAGATTATTTTCAACACAAACGTTTATATAATCTAAAAATTTATTTATAAATATAGAATACCAAAAAGATCCCTAAAGAAACTTCAGCTCTTTCTGTTTTGGTGATAAGATACTTTGCTGGGTAATCTGACAGGAATAAGTAGTCAGCATAGGAATGGGATTTGTTGATGTCTGCCAACTTAAATTTTCCTGTGTCTCTTTGGGAGTTCTTTCATGCTTTAAATTGTGAATTTCAAGCTTCTCTGAAAATCTTTATGACAAAAGTCTTCCTCAGATGTATCCCCCTACACTTGTGTACTTTGGGTTGTGATTCTTCTACAGCATTCAGTATCCTTTTGCTCTCTATATTTTTTGAAAAGATGAAAAGTCATAAACTGTGATGTCAGCTTGCTAGGTAGAAGTAGAAATTTTAAGAATCTGAGCTTATTGAATTCAGAAATCAAAAGCTAGTATGATTTGCATCAAATCATTCTTTTACACAGATATAATGGATACTTTTATAATATTTAGTGTTTCTTGCTCAGAACAGTATGTCTTTTGAAAGATACTGCTTTAGATGTCACAAATTTCTTAACTTTCTCAATATTTTAGATATATGACTATATATATACTAATACATACAGATAGTTTTCTCTCTATAGGCTTCTGTTCTTTTTCTGTTTGTGAACTTTGCATCTGCTGTTCTTGGTTTGCATGCTGTTTCTTTCTTTCCTAGTTTTTTATGGGGTCCCCAAGACCACACTCAGATTCGTGATTTGCTGGAAGGACTTAAGAAAAACCCTTATACTCATGGTGCATGGTGTGAAATCCAGGAGGAAGCAGGCTCACACTTCCAAGTGTCTCCCTTCAGTAGAGTTAAACAGGGAGATGCTTTATTCTCCCAGTTAGTGTGTGATAGTATGCAGAAAGAGTGTTACCAACCAGGGAAGGTTTTTATTGGGGAAGCAGTCATACAGGTGTAGAGCCTCCATAGAACTGATACCACCTACTTGACCTCCAGTCAGATCCAGAGGTGAAACTGAATGCAGATGGCCTCAGGCCTCAGGCAAATAGAAACTTTTTTTTTTTTTTTTGAGGGGGAGGCACTTTTATCAGGCATAATTAATATTCCAGGAGTTCAGAAGTCATCTCCCATATGCCCATCAAGGGCTAGTACTGAAGGCTTTCCTTAGAAGTGTGCAGGGTTTAATGAACCCAGACCAACCAAGTATACTCTTTCTTGCACATTAGTGAATGCAGTTGATTCTTAAAGATCATGTGTAACTGTCACCTTCTCAGTGAAGACTTACCTTATTCACTGTAAGAAGTTAATTGCCCATGTATTTTTGCTCCTTACTTATACTTTTCTCCTTTGTAGTTATGCTGTATGTTTCTTAAATGACTTTTAACTCATGCCATCTTCGATATAAAAATATTTATATTTATTTTCCCTTTCTCCTGACCATACTGTTTCTTCTTTTGCTTTCATGAATTGTTTTATGCATTTCTGTTGAGAGGGATCTCTGTATGCATTTTGTAGTATAAACACAATATTTTGTTTCATTTATATAATTGTAAAATTCTCTGTAGCACAGTATATATCTTTGCTGAGAGACTGATATTCCTACTTTATTTTTTAACTTTTATTGTAGCATGGTTGCTTTACAATGTTGTGTTAGTTTCTCCTGTATAGCAAGATGAGTCAGCTGTACATATATACACATGCCCCTGCTTATTGCACTTTCTTCCCATTCACATTACTGCAGTGCTGATACTCCTTTTAGCATGACATTCCATCACAATTACTATGTAAGCTTCTGTAGTTTGTATATGTACAACTCCTTGCAGTCAAATGTTCTACCACTGAGCTATACTTCTTGTATGTACAACTCTTTGTTTATATCCTTGTCTTTGTAAGTTGTGCATGGTATAAACTGTAAAAATTAAATACTAGTCTTAAACCCATTTTAAAATATATACTGCAGTTTTATTTTAGTCGCACATATGAACTTAGTGTGTAGGAAATTTAAATGAAACAGTATGGTAAAAACAGAGAACCAAAAACTCTAAAGAGGAAGTATACCTAAAGCCTGAGAACGCAACATTCATTAGTGTTTCATCTTCAATTTTGATTGACACTTGATGCTTACAAATGTTGAAACAAACCTTGATATCATGGTGACTATTCTGAAGAGATTTCAGCACCAGCACTAAGATTTGTACATTCAGTTGGTTTATAATGGACTTGTTAGCAATTTGCATACAGGCATGAAAGCCATCATAATCATGTGGCTCCAAGGAACATAGTTTTGAGAAGGAAAGCTTCTATTTCCCATTTTAATTACTGAATCTCTAACAGTGACAAAAGTGTCACATAGGGCAGTAAATGTATACAATAATAAGTCAGATTTCTTGGAAAGCACACGTTTAGCAACCTGGGATAATACGGAATGTCAGGAAATATAACATGATTCAACACTGGTTATTTTTGTCATTCTACACAGACATCATTTTTCAATGACAGGACTTTCAGTTTTTAAGTTTTTGACCATGTGGGGCAGCTTGAATGATCTCAGTTCTCCCACCAGGGATCAAACCTGTGCGCCCTGCTGTGGAAGCGTGGACTCTGAACCACTGGACTGCTAGGGAATTTGTGACATTATGTTAATGTTTGACCAAGGCACAAAACATTTAATTCATAAACCAGTTCTTTTAATTATTATTATTTTAATTGGAGGATAATTACTTTACAATATTGTGATGGTTTTTGGCATACATTGACATGAATCAGCCATGGGTACACATGTGTCCCCCATCCTGAATCCATCACCCACCTCCTTCCCCACCCCTAGTTTCTTTTTTAAGATCTAGCATCCTTACTGTAGGCTTCTATCTTACTTTGGACCACTTGTAGGCAGTAAGTACTCTGTCTGCCTATAGTCTGCTTAACTTAACAAAATCAAAATTGATTTCTAACCAGATGTATGGGGGACATAAACATTTCTGTTATCAAAATGTTTACATAACCAAAAGTACAATAATAAAGATGAAGATGTCTCCTATTTCTTTTAGAAAATAGTACTTTATAAGCGTGCTGTATGTTTGATGTCTTTACTGTTGAATGACAATGAGTAGTTGATAGAAAAAAAAAACAACTATATACTTGCGTTCTGATAGCGCATCTATTACAGATTTAAAAATGAAATTTCTACAGAAATATGAACTAATTTAACAAGGGAAAATTTTTTCCTCATTCAGACATCTTTGAAGTGGTAATGGCTGCAAACCTGCAGCATTTAAAAAACTGTGCTATCAAAGAGCTCTGTCTTATGAATTTAGATTCAGTAACGTAAAAAGCTATTAAGATATTAAGAAGAGGTGGCAAGAATACACAGAAGAACTATACAAAAAAGACCTTCATGACTAAGATAATCACAATGATGTGATCATTGACCTAGAGCCAGACATCCTGGAATGTGAAGTCAAGTGGGCCTTAGGAAGCATCACTACGAACAAAGCTAGGAATTCCAGTTGAGCTATTTCAAATCCTGAAAGATGATGCTGTGAAAGTGCTGCACTCAACATGCCAGCAAATTTGGAAAACTGAGCAGTGGCCACGGGACTGGAAAAGGTCAGTTTTCATTCCAATCCCAAAGAAAGGCAATGCCAAAGACTGGTCAAACTACCACACAATTGCACTCATCTCACACGCTAGTAAAGTAATGCTCAAAATTCTGCAAGCCAGGCTTCAGAAATACGTGAACTATGAACTTCCAGATGATTAAGCTGGTTTTAGAAAAAGCACGGGAACCAGAGATCAAATTGCCAACATCTGCTGGATCATCAAAAAAGCAAGGGCGTTCCAGAAAAACATCTATTTCTGTTCTGTTGACTATGCCAAAGCCTTTGACTGTATGGATCACAATGAACTGTAGAAAATTCTGAAGGAGTTGGGAATACCAGACCACCTGACTTGCCTCTTGAGGAACCTATATGCAGGTCAGGAAGCAACAGATAGAACTGGACATGGAACAACAGACTGGTTCCAAATAGGAAAAGGAGTACATCAAGGCTGTATATTGTCACCCTGCTTATTTAACTTATATGCAGAGTACATCATGAGAAAAGCGGGGCTGGAAGAAGCACAAGCTGGAATCAAGATTGCCAGGAGAAATATCAATAACCTCAGATATGCAGATGACACCACCCTTTTGGCAGAAAGTGAAGAGGAACTAAAAAGCGTGTTGATGAAAGTGAAAGAGGAGAGTGAAAGGGCGGCTTTAAAGGACAACATTCAGAAAATGAAGGTCATGGCATCTGGTCCCATCACTTCATGGGAAATACATGGGGAAACAGTGGAAACAGTGTCAGACTTTCTGTTTTTGGGTTCCAAAATCATTGCAGATGGTGATTGCAGCCATGAAATTGAAAAGACGCTTACTCCATGGAAGGAAAGTTATGACCAAACTAGATAGCATGTTGAAAAGCAGAGACATTACTTTGCCAACAAAGGTCTGTCTAGTCAAGGCTATGGTTTTTCCTGTGGTCATGTATGGATGTGAGAGTTGGACTGTGAAGAAGGCTGAGGGCCGAAGAATTGATGCTTTTGAAGTGTGGTGTTGGAGAAGACTCTTGAGAGTCCCTTGGACTGCGAGGACATCCAACCAGTCCATCCTGAAGGAGATCAGTCCTGGGTGTTCATTGGAAGGAATGATGCTAAAGCTGAAACTCCAGTACTTTGGCCACCTCATGCGAAGAGTTGACTCATTGTAAAAGACTCTGATGCTGGGAGGGATTAGGGGCAAGAGGAGAAGGGGACGACAGAGGATGAGATGGCTAGATGGCATCACCGACTCGATGGACATGAGTTTGAGTGAACTCCGCGAGTTGGTGATGGACAAGGAGGCCTGTGAATCATGGGGTGATTCATTCTGTGATTCATGGGGTCGCAAAGAGTCAGACTCGACTGAGCAAATGAACTGAACTGAACTTAAAAAAGCAGGTGAAAGTGGATTATTTCTTAAATTAGGAAAACTACTGATAATCAAAGATTTCAAAGCAACTGTGGCATATAACTCAAGCATAAATCAAGATGGAGAGCTCAAAGACTTTTTAATTTCCTAAAATTAAAAAGTTATCGTTGCAACATACAGGATTTCTTCCCTTATTTTAATCTTAGGAATTTCAAAGAATAGGCAGTGGATTACATACACACATTTGAGTCCCCACACAAACATGCAAACGTGGACAAACATAGTGGTAAGTAGAGTGTCTAGTTCCTTCTTCCTCCCACCTAACCCTCACTACCACTGAGCTATACCTCCTATATGGACCACTCTTTCGACTGTTTATGTCCTTGTCTTTGTATGGTGCTTCCTACTATTATACATGGTATAAACTGTAAAATACTAGTCTTCAGCCCTTTCTTAAAAGAAAGGATTGTGTCTATGTTTTTCAATTTTTTGGCTGACGTATAGTAGTCACTCTGTTGTGTTGACTGTGCTGCTGTTTTCTAATTTTTAACTAACTTTAACTTCCATTTTACCTTGGCAGTTTGTTTCTTCTGATAGATGCTAGAACACTGGCATGTTAAGTCTCAGAATATCTTTCTTCCCACATTATACATTAGGATGAATTCAGGTTGCTCTTAATCAACTCAGAATTTATAAGATGAAGATTGTATATTTCTATTTCTGCTATAACAGAATTGCCATAAACTTGTGTTTAGAACACATACATTTTATTCTCTTAACTGTTCTTAAAGGCTAAAGTTTGCAGTCAGTTTTACTGGACTAGAGGCAAAGTGTCGACGTGTCTTGATCCTTCTGGAGGCTCTGAGGAGAGACTCCATTTTCTTTTTTCAGCTTATAGTAGCCCCCCTGTATTCTTTGGCTTGTGTCTGTATCTCCAAAGCACATTAATCTCTGATTTTATTATCAGTTGCCTTCTCCTCTTCTTGTAGTCTAATCTTCCCTGCCTGCCTCTTGTTAGAGCACTTGTGATTATAAGAACTTTTAGAACTAAAACCCAAGAAAGATGTCCTTTCCAATATAGAGGACTGGAATGCAAAAGTAGAAAGTCAAGAAACACCTGAAGTAACAGGCAAAATTTGGCCTTGGAGTACAGAATGAAGCAGGGCAAAGGCTAATAGAGTTTTGCCAAGAGAAGGCATTGGTCATAGCAAACACCCTCTTCCAATAACACAAGACAGGACTGTACACATGGACGTCACTAGATGGCCAACACTGAAATCAGATTGATTATATTCTTTGCAGCCAAAGATGAAGAAGCTCTATACAGTCAGCAAAAACAAGACTGGCAGCTAACCGTGGCTCAGATCATGAACTCGATATTGCCAAATTCAGACTGAAATTGAAGAAAGTAGGGAAAACCACTAGACCATTCAGGTATGACCTAAATCAAATCCCTTATGATTTATACAGTGGAAGTGACAAATTGATTCAAGGGATTAAATTTGATAGACAGCCTGATGAACTGTAGACAGAGGTTTGAGACATTGTACAGGAGGCAGGGATCAAGACCATCTCTAAGAAAAAGAAATGCAAAAGAGCAAAATGGCTGTCTGAGAAGGCCTTACAAATAACTGAAAAGAAGAGAAGCGAAAAGCAAAGGAGAAAAGGAAAGCTGTACCCATTTGAATGCAGAGTTCCCAAGAATAGCAAGGAGATATAAGAAAGCCTTCTTCAGTGATCAATGCAGAGAAATAGAGGAAAACAATAGAGTGGAAAAGACTAGAAATCTCTTCAAGAAAATTAGAGATATCAAGGGACCATTTCATGCAAAGATGGGCTCGATAAAAGGACAGATATGGTATGGACCTAACAGAAGCTTAAGATATTAAGAGGTGGCAAGAATGCACAGAAGAACTGTATAAAAAAGATCTTCATGACCCAGATAATCATGATGGTGTGATCACTCACCTAGAGCCAGACATCCTGGAATGTGAAGTCAAGTGGGCCTTAGGAAGCATCACTACGAACAAAGCTAGTGGAGGTGATGGAATTCCAGTTGAGCTATCTCAAATTCTAAAAGAAGATACTGTGAAAGTGCTACAGTCAATATGCCAGCACATTTAGAAAACTCAGCAGTGGCCACAGGACTGGAAAAGATCAGTTTTCATTCCAATCCCAAAGAAAGGCAATGCCAAAGAATGCTCAAACCACCACACAATTGCACTCATCTCAATGATAGCAAAGTATTGTTCAAATTTCTTCAGGTAGGCTTCAGTAATACGTAAACCGTGAACTTCCAAATGTTCAAGCCGGTTTTGGAAAAGGCAGAGGAACAAGAGATCAAATTGCCAACATCCACTGGATCATCGAAAAAGGAAGAGAGTTCCAGAAAAACATCTATTTCTGCTGTATTGACTATGCCAAAGCCTTTGACTGTGTGGATCACATTGAACTGTAGAAAATTCTGAAAGAGATCGGAATACCAGACCACCTGACCTGCCTCTTGAGAAGCCTGTATGCAGGTCAAGAAGCAACAGTTAGAACCGGACATGGAACAACAGACTGGTTCCAAATAGGAAAAGGAGTACGTCAAGGCTGTATATTGTCACCCTGCTTATTTAACTTCTATACAGAGTACATCATGAGAAACACTGGGCTGGAAGAAGCACGAGCTGGAATGAAGATTGCCGGGAGGGATATCAATAACCTCAGATATGCAGATGACACCACCCTTATGGCAGAAAGTGAAGAGGAGCTAAAGAGTCCCTTGATGAAAGTGAAAGAGGAGAGTGAAAAAGTTGGCTTAAAGTTCAACATTCGGAAAACTAAGGTCATGGCATCTGGTCCCATCATTTCATGGCAAATCATTGGGGAAAGAGTGGAAACAGTGGCTGACTTTATTTTTGGGGGCTCGGGAATCACTGCAGGTGGTGACTGCAGCCATGAAATTAAAGGATGCTTACTCCTTGGAAGGAAAGTTATTACCAACCTCGATAAGCATATTAAAAAGCAGAGACATTGCTTTGCCAACAAAGTTCTGTCTAGTCAAGGCTGTGGTTTTTCCAGCAGTCATGTATGGATCTGAGAGTTAGACTATAAAGAAAGCTGATTGCCAAAGAAATGATGCTTTTGAATTGTGGTATTGGAGAAGACTCTTGACAGTCCCTTAGACTGCAAGAAGAGCCAAGCAGTGCATCTTGAGTTCAGTTCAGTTCAGTCACTCATTCGTGTCCAACTCTTTGCGACCCCATGAAATCGTAGCACTCCAGGCCTCCCTGTTCATCACCAACTCCTGGAGTTCACCCAAACTCATGTCCATCGAGTCAGTGATGCCATCCAGCCATCTCATCCTCTATTATCCCCTTCTTCTCCTGCCCCCACTCCCACCCAGCATCAGGGTCTTTTCCAATGAGTCAACTCTTCGCACGAGGTGGCCAAAGTACCGGAGTTTCAGCTTTAGTCCTTCCAGAGAACACCCAGGACTGATCTCCTTTAGAATGGACTGGTTGGATCTCCTTGCAGTCCAAGGCACTCTCAAGGGTCTTCTCCAACACCACAGTTCAAAAGCATCAACTCTTCGGTGCTCAGCTTTCTTCACAGTCCAACTCTCACATCCATACATGACTACTGGAAAAACTGTAGCCTTGACTAGATGGACCTTTGTCGGCAAAGTAATGTCTCTGCTTTTGAATATGCTATCTAGGTTGGTCATAACTTTCCTTCTAAGGAGTAAGGTCTTTTAATTTCATGGCTGTAGTCACCATCTGCCGTGATTTTGGAGCCCCCCAAAATAAAGTCTGACACTGTGTCCACTGTTTCCCCATCTAGTTCCCATAAAGTGATGGGACCAGATGCCATGATCTTCGTTTTCTGAATGTTGAGTTTTAAGCCAACCTTTTCACTCTCCTCTTCACTTTCTGCCATAAGGGTGGTGTCATCTGCATATCTGAGGTTATTGATATTTCTCCCGGCAATCTTCATTCCAGCTTGTGCTTCTTCCAGCCCAGCATTTCTCATGATGTATTCTGCATAGAAGTTAAATAAGCAGGGTGACAATATACAGCCTTGATGTACTCCTTTTCCTATTTGGAACCAGTCTGTTGTTCATGTCCAGTTCTAACTGTTCTTCCTGACCTGCTTATAGGTTCCTCAAGAGGCAGGTCAGGTGGTCTGGTATTCCTGTCTCTTTCAGAATTTTCTACAGTTCATCGTGATCCACACAGTCAAAGGCTTTGGCATAGTCAATACAGCAGAAATAGATGTTTTTCTGGGACTCTGTTGCTTTTTCAATGATCCAGCAAATGTTGGCAATTGATCTCTGGTTCCTGTGCTTTCTCTATAACCAGCTTGAACATCTGGAAGTTCACGGTTCACGTATTGCTGAAGACTCGTTTGGAGAATTTTCAGCATTACTTTACTAGCGTGTGAGATGAGTGCAATTGTGTGGTAGTTTGACCAGTCTTTGGCATTGCCTTCTTTGGGACTGGAATGAAAACTGACCTTTTCCAGTGCTGTGGCCACTGCTCAGTTTTCCAAATTTGCTGGCATATTGAGTGCAGCACTTTCACAGCTTCATCTTCTTTTAGGATTTAAAATAGCTCAACTGTAATTTCATCACCTCCACTAGCTTTGTTCATAGTGATACTTTCTAAGGCCCACTTGACTTCACATTCCAGGATGTCTGGCTCCTGGTGAGTGATCACACCATTGTGATTATATTGGTTGTGAAGGTCTTTTTTTGTATAGTTCTGTGCATTCTTGCCACCTCCTCTTAATATCTTCTGCTTCTGTTAGGTCCATACGATTTCTGTCCTTTATCGAGCCCATCTTTTCATGAAATGTTCCCTTGGTTATCTCTAATTTTTTTGAAGAGATCTCTAGTCTTTCCCATTCTGTTCTTTTCCTCTATTTCTTTGCATTGGTCGCTGAGGAAGACTTTCTTACCTCTCCTTGCTAGTCTTTGGATCTCTGCATTCAGATGCCTATATCTTTACTTTTCTCCTTTGTTTTTCACTTCTCTTCTTTTCACAGCTATTTGTAAGGCCTCCTCAGAGAGCCATCTTGCTTTTTTGCCTTTCTTTTCCATGGGGATGGTCTTGATCCTTGTCTCTTGTACAATGTCACGGACCTCCATCCATAGTTCATCAGGCACTCTATCTATCAGATCTAGTCCCTTAAATCTATTTCTCACTTCTACTGTATAATCATAAGGGATTTGATTTAGGTCATACCTGAATGGTCTAGTGGTTTTCCCTACTTTGTTCCATTTAAGTCTGAATTTGGCAATAAGGAGTTCATGATCTGAGCCACAGTCAGCTCCTGGTCTTGTTTTTGTTGACTGTATAGAGCCTCTTCATCTTTGGCTGCAAAGAATATAATCAATCTGATTTCGGTGTTGACCGTCTGGTGATGTCCATGTGTATAGCCTTTTGTGTTGTTTGAAGAGGGTGTTTGCTATGACCAGTGTGTTCTCTTGGCAAAACTCTGTTACCCTTTGCCCTGCTTCATTCCATATTCCAAGGCCACATTTGCCTGTTACTTCAAGTGTTTCTTGACTTCCTACTTTTGCATTCCAGTCCCCTGTAATGAAAAGGACATGTTTTTTGGGTGTTATTTCCAAAAGGTCTTGTAGGTCTTCATAGAACCGTTCAACTTCAGCGTTACTGGTACAGTCCATCTTAAAGGAGATCAATTCTGAGTCTGCATTGGAAGGAGTGATGTTGAAGCTGAAACTCCAATACTTTGCCCGCCAGATGCGAAGGGGCGATGGAGGTTGAGACGGTTGGATGACATCACCAACTCAGTGGACCTGAGTTGTGTAAACTCCAGGAGTTGGTGATGGACAGGGAGGCCTGGCGTGCTGTGTTCCAAAGGGTTGCAGAGAGTCAGACATGACTGAACGATTGAACTGAACTGATGACATTTTAGGGCCTATCAGATAATCCAGGACAGTGTTACCATAGCAGGAGCTTTAATTTTATCACACTCGCAAAATCTCCTTTGCCGTATAAAGGCATACAGTTTTACAGTGTTTAGGATCTGGTTATCTTTGGGTACTGTTATTACCAACCACATATTTTAATGAAGAAGCAGCTTAAAGTTTTTTTATTTGTATATTAATGCTTATTTTATCTTCCCAAATGGGTGTTATTTTCCCCCAATGAAATAACTCAGTGGAATAACATTTTACTCAGCTCCTAACGCTTATTTCTTTCTTCTTATCTATGACATATGAATGAGTAGTTCCCATATAGGCATTGTGTATAATTTCCTTATTTTTTCCTGAAAATATTTCTTAATGTTGTTGTTTTGTGTTGTAGTTGGTGTAATACGGTGCCCAGTATGTCGCCAAGAATGCAGACAGATAGACCTTGTGGATAATTATTTTGTGAAAGATACATCTGAAACTCCTAGCAGTTCTGATGAGAAATCAGAACAGGTATGCTTCTTAATTTTTCTTTGTATTACTTTCTTCATATCAGAATGTAAGTTGTAAGAAAACATTTTTGAATTGTTACATAATTTTGGGTAGTTATGCCCTAGTTTTATCTTTCAATTTGAAAGTGAAGAGTTTCTTTATTCTACACCCTCAGACCTCGCTGAAAGAGATTAAAAGTTATCACTTAAAAATTCAAAGCTTGTGTCGATTTTGTGTTCTGAGACTTAGATTTTTCCCACCTGAATGTTTGATCTGGAAGGGATGGATTTTGTTGAAGAGAAATGGGTAGCAAGATCATTTTATTCTAGGTACAGTGAATTGGTATATTTGAGAGTAAGGTAGAAGGGTTTTACTTGTTTATTTTGTGGATCTGTATTTTGTAAATTTAATGTAGGTTAGCATTTCTTTCCTCCTTTAGGTATGTACTAGTTGTGAAGACAATGCAAGTGCAGTTGGCTTTTGTGTCGAGTGTGGAGAATGGCTGTGTAAGACGTGCATTGAAGCACATCAAAGAGTAAAATTCACTAAAGATCACTTGATCAGGAAGAAGGAAGATGTCTCAGGTAAGAGAGAAGACATTTTAATGATTACTATTGATCTCTCTCTTTTGCCCCTGTAGCATTTGTACTTAACTTTACAAGCTTTTGATACGAATATCGGTAAGAATTTATAAAGGTAGACGAAAACTTTGTTTAGTGTTACAGTATGTGTTTTATTTTACTGCAGAGTCTGTTGGAGCATCTGGTCAGCGCCCTGTTTTTTGCCCTGTTCACAAGCAAGAACAGTTGAAGCTTTTCTGTGAAACGTGTGATAGACTGACATGTAGAGACTGTCAGCTATTGGAACACAAAGAACATAGGTACAGAAGTCGTTATCACTTATCAAGAAATATAATTAAAAGTGCTTATAGAATTATTTTTCCTAAAACATATTTTTTGTTTGTTTTATGTCTTAGAGCAAGATACATTTTTTGGTAAAATATTTAATGGTTTCTATATTCTTATCTATAATAACAGCGGTAGCTCAGAGGTTAAAGTGTCTGCCTGCAATGCGGGGAGATCTAATTGTCTTATGGACATTTGTTGAAAATGTATTAATTAGTACGTGGATTTGGGAAGCAATAATAGAGTTATATTATTTCTTTATATACAATCCCTCTGGTTCAAACTCACTTTTTTTTTTCAAGTGTTCTGTGGTATTTATCACAGGGTTATGGGCTTTGGGCTGTCATGTTAAAAGGTAATATTTTCATGTGTATGACTGATAGCCATTTTAGCATCAAAGCATGGAAATATACTGATTTCATGTCAGATTTAGTTTGTAGAAAAACTGGGGATTTATAAACATCTAAGTAGCATAGTTACTAATTCATTAAAATATAGCTTTGTATTTCAATCCTCTTTTACCCTCAGAATGCAATAATGTTCACTTATGACCAGCCTGTCACATCAGAACTGTTCTGGAAACTACTAAAATTTCTAGTTAGTTGTTAAGTTCAATTAACCACACTTAAATGTTTAACTCTAGGATGTTTTAGAGCTTTTAATTTGTTAGAACCATTGGAATTTTTAAAGTTCTCTTAAAGAGAGGATACATGAAGCCTGTTCGCTAACAAGTATTGCACCCATAGTTTGTGCTGGGCACTTTTCTGAATGCCACATGTTTGCGTATTTCATACCAACCGCCCATGAAGTGTTGGTACTGATATCTCAGCTCTTTCAAAGTGAGTAAGTTTACTCACAGAAAGCTTTAATACTGTATACAGCATGTCCCCATAAGTGGTAGAGCTAGGACTTTACATAGTCAGTTGGCCTCCAGATCTGTTTCAGCTCATTTGCTCATTTTCTCCCATGATATTCAGAACATAGAATACAGTGTGTGGAATCTTTCAAACTTGATCTCATAAAGGTAATGTTCTGTTTTCTTTTTCAAGACACCTTTCACTGTTCTACAGCCCATTTGGGTAGAAATGGTACTTTAAACTTTCATATCCTTTGTTACAAAATGTTTCATCTTACCTACAAATTAGCTATTGTTTTATTGGAGGTGACTAATTTTATAGATGCCTTCACTTTGGGTCCAGATCTTATCCTTGTCTTGTAATAAATCTCAGTAAGACATTAAATTACTTTCTTATAGCTGCTGTCAGGTTTTTGAGCTTTTGGACTTCTTGTGGCTTTTTAAATTGATGGTGTAAAGCAAAAATAATAGGAACACAGCAGTTTTTCCTGTGAAAGAATAGCTTCATCCACACCTCAAAGTTTAAGCATAATTCATCCTTCCTTTTCTGTCACCACTTTCCTTTACTACTTGTATCCAAGTCCTAATTACCTCTTGAATGTTCCTACCTTCTCTTTAGTTCTTTCACACTTTAGATTTCCTGGGTAAACTGTGGCAGAACCAATGGCATTGGACTTGAAAGCCTCAGCTCCTGTCGCAGCACATTTTCAGCCAGTGTCCTTGCTTTGAGGCTTACCTCGTCAAATTTGCTCTGCCTACACTGCTGCCAGTACCATTTGGCTGACATATTGTGCCTCACCTACCCCAGCCACTTTAGAAACACCCTTCCATGATACCGCACAGAGTTTAAAGTGTTCAGAATATAGCATTCATTAGCGAATCTTACCAGACTGTTTCCTTATCATCTGCACGAAGTTAGGAAACAGTCCTCAAGACCACCTCTCTTGTCATACCAACTTTAGGGTTCAGTAAAAAACCATATATAAGGGATAACAGCATGCAGGCTAGCTCATTGATATGATTCATTATTACATTCTTCAGTTAAAGTGGTACCCTTCTAAACAGATTGCTTTCTGTTACACTTTGGAACCACCATCCATAAACCACACAGCTCTTTGTTAGCTAATAGCTGTTTTTAGAGTATCACCTATGCGATCATAGCATTCAGCAGTTCCTTTGGTAGTTTCAAAGTCATGTTTAGAGGGAAAGAGAGTATAGTGACTCAGACAATAAATAATCTGCCTACAATGGAGGAGACCCTGGTTCAATCCCTGGGTCAGGAAGCTCCCCTGGAGAAAGAAATGGCAATCCACTCCAATATTATTGCCTGGAGAATCCCATGGACAGAGGAGCCTGGCAGGCTACAGTTCCATGGGGTCTCAAAAGAGTCGGACACAGCTGAGTCACTAACACTTTCACTTTCACCTGCTCATAAATACGATAAATATTTCTTTGCATCCTCTTGGTTGCATGTTCCTGCACAAACCATCTCTGTTTTTGTGGAACACTTCTGGACTCTGCCTTCCTTATTCATTTTCTCCTGTCACCCAAGACATAAGGGGTATTTCAGGTTTCATGGTTATGTTATGCCCTTCAGTCACAGTGTCAACCTCAGTGCCCAGTGGCAAACTAGTAATTCTCTCTTAAATAGTGTATGTTTTACCATGGCATCCAGAAATTTTCTGGTCCAAAATCCCGGATCTCTGCTGGCACTCAGAGATTTTTGCCGTAAGTTTCAATCTTCATATGTGTTGCTAACACTTCCAAAATCATGTCTAGTTGTGGATCACAGGTCCCTAAGCATCAAGAGAAAGACTACTTTTTGCTGTTCAGACATGGTTCAGGTCCTCATTCAAATATGATTTTCTTTTGGGTGGTTGTATTGGTAAGATTCCCAGATGTGGAGTATACGTTCTTTAAAATTCAGATATACCAACCAAATGGTGCTACTTGTTTAGTTCTAGGGATGTAGGTGGCAGAAGCTGTTTGTTTATTTTTTCACCTGTGGAATGATAAAGCTGGCTCCTACCTAGGTTATTCCTAAGAATTTTCCCAATTTGGGCAGGTCCTTGGAGCTTTGCTATGCTTGGTAACAGTCTTTTTGTTCAGGTGTGTCACCATTGCATTTAAGTCAGCCTTACCTTTATCTTTAGTTTCTGATATTACCATGAAATCAACATAATATATTATTATACTCAGGACCTGCATTACATCTAAATCTCTTCTAAACAAATTATACCAGTAAGATGGTGAATTGAAATAACCCTGTGGTTAGTGTAGTAAACATAAATTAGGGTCTTTCCACATGAAAAACTGCATTTGGCTTTTCTTCAGAGTTAGAGGGAAAATTTTTTTTGCATGTTCAGTCCCTAAATGCCACTTATTAAGTCTGCTGTATTTATTTTTCCTGTTGTTCAAACCATATCAAGGACTGCTGATGCTGTGGTGGCATTATTGAGTTCAAGCTTTAAATAGTCTACTGTTAACTGGATGAACTGTTTACTTTTTTCACAGGGTGCACATGGTTATTGTAAAAAGAGTTCATTGGTACAGATGAGAGCATGGCAGCTTCTCATTTGTCATTAAAGTCATAAATTCTTTTTATTTATTCAGTTCAGTTCAGTTGCTCAGTCGTGTCCGACTCTCTGCAACCCCACGAATCGCAGCACGCCAGGCCTCCCTGTCCATCACCATCTCCCGGAGGTCACTCAGACTTACATCCATCGAGTCCGTGATGCCATCCAGCCATCTCATCCTTGCTCGTCCCCTTCTCTTCCTGCCCCCAATCCCTCCCAGCATCAGTCTTTTCCAATGAGTCAACTCTTCTCATGAGGTGGCCAAAGTACTGGAGTTTCAGCTTTAGCATCATTCCTTCCAAAGAAATCCCAGGGCTAATCTCCTTCAGAATGGACTGGTTGGATCTCCTTGCAGTCCAAGGGACTCTGAAGAGTGTTCTCCAACACCACAGTTCAAAAGCATCAATTCTTCGGCGCTCAGCCTTCTTCACAGTCCAACTCTCACATCCATACATGACCACAGGAGAAACCATAGCCTTGACTAGACAGACCTTAGTCGGCAAAGTAATGTCTCTGCTTTTGAATATGCTATCTAGGTTGGTGATAACTTTTCTTCCAAGGAGTAAGCGTCTTTTAATTTCATGGCTGCAGTCACCATCTGCAGTGATTTTGGAGCCCCAAAAAATAAAGTCTGACACTGTTTCCACTGTTTCCCCATCTATTTTCCATGAAGTGATGGGACCGGATGCCATGATCTTTGTTTTCTGAATGTTAAGCTTTAAGCCCACTTTTTCACTCTCCACTTTCACTTTACAGACAAAAATACTACACAGTACTGCTTATATGTGAAATTTTAAAACAAAACAGAACATCAAACTCATAGAATTGAGAAAAGTCATTGATAGGTGCTGTAGGGCAGGGGAAATAGAGGTTCATTAAAAGGTACAAACTTCAGTTTTAAGACGATGAACCAGATCTAAGTTCTAGCGAATAACACGATGACTATAGTTGATAACACTTTGTTGTATAATTGAAATTTGCTATGAGAATAAATCTTAAAGAATCCCACCAAAAAGGAAATAAATATGTGAGGTGATGGGTTCATTAATTAACTCTTTGAGGGGACTCCTCTCATAGTATATATGTATATCAAAACATATTTTTTGTACACTTTAAATATCTTACAATTTGGTCAATTATACCTTGATAGAGCTGAGGGGGGGGGGGGATGAGCGGTAAATCAACTTAGTTACTAACGACCAATATTTATTTAAAAACATGAAATGCAGTAGAATCAAAGAGAAAACTATCAGAATGCATTGCAGAAGATAAATAGTTTCAAAAAACTTATTTCAGAAGATAGTTGATAACATTTGATTGATAGAGATAAGAGGTAGGCTGGTAGGTAGGTAGGTAGATAGAGATAAGAAGTAGGTAGGTAGGTAGCCGGCCTTCCAAGGTGGCCACAGAGAGTCTGACATGACTGAGCAGCTGAGCACACACATGCAGGTAAGCAGGTAGATAGGCAGTTAATAGATGGATTCACACCGCAGACTGGAGGTCATGTAAAGGCATCTTCTACTTTAGAAACACTGTCAAAACTTAGGTGATAGAACAGTAAAAGGTGATCAAGAACCAGCAATGGGCATTAATCCATTGTAGTCTTTCAAACATTAAATGAAATAATGAGTAGTAACTGCAAAGTAGTGAGTGTTCAGTAAGCTCGTGATTAGTCTTGGCAGTAAAAACATAAGCATTTTTAGTATCTTTGCCCTCATCATCCATAAAAGAGCAAGGGCTGCCTGCATCTTAGAATTTTACAAGCCTTAAGGCTCTTTCAATTTTATCTAATCTCATAGTTTCTAAGACCTAAACTCCACTGCACAAAACAGATAAGTGCAGACTGGATGAAGTGAGGCAAGGTTCTGGCCTCTGAGCTCAGCTTGCCGTTTTTGATCATCCAGGAATCAGTCTCAGGTACACTTAGTGAGTTCCCTGACTGCCCAGGCTACACCCATACTTAACATTGTTTATGTCACTGCTGATCATTTCTCTTTTTAACAAAAATTTTAACTGTTTCCACATTACCACTGGTAACAAATGTTGGGTCTTTCTTTGAAAGCAGAACCTAATTTCTTGTTCACCAGGTAGAACTGTGCCTGAAATGTAATAAATTATCCATAAATATGTGTTGAATACATACAGCCTGTCAATGCAGGAGACGTGGTTTCAGTCCCGAAGTTGGGAAGATCCCCTGCAGTAGGAAATGGCAACCTGCTCCAGTATTCTTGCCTGGAGCCTTCCACGGACAGAGGAGCCTGGAGGGCTATGGTCCACAGAGTAGCAAACAGTCAAGAGTCAGATATGACTTAGTGACTTGCACACACAAGAAGTCAGTGAAATTGACTTCAATGCCCACCCAATCTTTCTTCAGATCCTTGAGTCCTTGTTCTGAGTCATCCTAATCCCCACTAAGAGATCATCAATATTATTTAAATAATCAACATTATTTATTTAAAGGTGTCTGCTCTTATGTGTATTAGAATTTTAGGAGGAGGTTACCTCTGAAAGGTCCTGTACCCAGAATTCAGGAATGGCTGGCTGGGGACAGTCAGGCAAAATCACAATTACCTACAGAGCGTCACTCATTAACAAGTACTATATTTCTGACGTTCCCTCTCCCTCTTTCCCAGTATTCTCTCAGTTGTATTGACAGTGAATCTGTTTTGTGTCAGAACTAAAGAGGGAACACAGAAAGGGGATTTTAAGAAAAGGCTCTCATGAAAATATAACTCTTTGTATTACATGAAGAAGTATAAAGTTGTATATAAACAAATATTGCTTGATCTGTTCATAAATCCCTCAAGCATAAGCATGTTTTCTTATATTTACAAGGACTGTCTATTAATCAAGCAGTTGAAGAATCCCAATGCAGCTTGCAGAATTTATTCAGATTCAGAAATGATGCTTCTTCACATTTCCCAGCAAAAACAACTTTAGATTTTTAAAAAGGACCCTTTTATAATTTTCTAAGAAAATGGTGAGCCAGAATTTAATCCTTTACTCTTGGGAAGGATATTTGGGTTAAGGGAACATTCAATTTCTTCATTTAGAGAAAGTCTTTCGCTCCCCTCTTACTATGATAATCCAGTTTTAAAAGATGGCCTAACCCTTGAATGGAATATGTGAAGGTAGAGTGCATGGGAAGGTGAGAGTCTTATAGGGGGCAGAATAAAGAGGACAAAAGGTCATTCAGAAAAGTGACCCTTTAACCCTTAAGAGTCAGGCTTTGGGTAATCAGAGTGACACCTGTGAAACAGCTTCTGCTCCTTAGGGCAGGGCCATAAAATCCTGCTCTAAAGAGAAGTGTCTTGACTCTAGCTTATGAATCATCCACCCCAGCATTTCACATGATGTCCTCTGCATATAAGTTAAATAAGCGGGGTGACAATATACAGCATTGTCATATCCCTTTCCCAATGTTGAACCCATCAGTTGTTCCATGCCTAGTTCTAACTGGAATCAAGATTGCCAGGAAATATCAACAACCTCAGATATGCAGATTCAGTTCAGTTCAGTCGCTCAGTCATGCCCAACTCTTTGTGACCCCATGAATTGCAGCACGCCAGGCCTCCCTGTTCATCACCATCTCCCGGAGTTCACTCAGACTCACGTCCATCGAGTCCGTGATGCCATCCAGCCATCTCATCCTCGGTCATCCCCTTCTCCTCCTGCCCCCAATCCCTCCCAGCATCAGAGTCTTTTCCAATGAGTCAACTCTTCGCATGAGGTGGCCAAAGTACTGGAGTTTCAGCTTTAGCATCATTCCTTCCAAAGAAATCCCAGGGCTGTTTGAGCATTACTTTACTAGCATGTGAGATGAGTGCAATTGTGTGGTAGTTGGAGCATTCTTTGACATTGCCTTTCTTTGGGATTGGAATGAAAACTGACTTTTTCCAGTCCTGTGGCCACTGCTCAGTTTTCCAAATTTGCTGCCATATTGAGTGCAGCACTTCACAGCATCATCTTTCAGGATTTGAAATAGCTCCACTGGAATTCCATCACCTCCACTAGCTTTGTTCGTAGTGATGCTTTCTAAGGCCCACTTGACTTCACATTCCAAGATGTCTGGCTCTAGATTAGTGATCACATCATCATGATTATCTGGGTCGTGAAGATCTATTTTGTAGGTATCCTGTACTGTCTCAAGTCAACAACTTCTGTGGACTTGGACAGTTTGAATTGTTCCCATTTAGCATGTCTAATCAAGACTTGCCTTAAGGTGAACATGTATGTCTTGTGTTTTACAATATTAGACAATATCAGTAATACCCCTTCTAGTAATCATATAAAGGAGAGATAAAACTATTTCCCATAGTTTGTTCATATCAGTTTGTTCTAGCTTTTACCCAGACTTTGACTTTAATGCTGTCAACCATCCCTCTCTTCCCAATCTAACCTTAATGCCCATTATGACTTCAGCAGGTTTTAGAATCATAGCACATTAGGCTCCCATATCAGGGAGTCCCAGAAATGTCTTTTATCCAACCCCAGGCTAATTTTACCCACACAAATGTATATTACCTTGTGTTTTCCAGCTGGACTTTGAGCCAGAAGACCCTGGCCTCTCCTTCAGTTCTCAATTTGATTAATCCATTTAATAGTTGCTCCAGGGAGTACAAGGTCAGGTTCTCATTGTCATCTTTACCCTCCAGCTTTTAACATTTCTTCATACTAGGGTAAATATAACAGAGTTGTTTAATGCCTTTTACCATTGAGGACCAGCAGTAGCTCCCATTGGTCCTCCCAGCCCCCTAGAGTGCTGCATTAAGACCTTTGTTTCAACCCCATCAATGTTTGCTTTATTCATATCTTCCCCCCTTCCCATTTTTAAACAGCCATCTAAAATTTTTCATCCTTTTAGGATAAATCCCTTGGCTCTGTTGTTTGTCTTTTCCTATGTTCTTGTGAATCACCCCAGTTTTCTTAGCATTTGTAAGGCCCATAAAGCTGAGACAATAAATCTGATAAGGCATCTCAGATTATTGCTAGGCTTTGCAGCAGAAAAATTACATGGGGGTACCTATGTATAAGGGTCCCTCTTAACTGTATTATTTCGGAGAAGGCAATGACACCCCACTCCAGTACTCTTGCCTGGAAAATCCCATGGATGGAGGAGCCTGGTGGGCTACAGTCCATGGGGTCGCTAAGAGTTGGACACGACTGAGCGACTTCACTTTCACTAACTGTATTCTTTACCTTGACCTTAGTAAGAGGCATACTCAGTAGACGAATATCCTGATCTTCATAATGCTAATTTCGCATGGCTTGAATAAGAAGCATGTCAGTCAGTTCTTCTGAGAAGTTCTAGTTGGCATTTATAGGAGAAGGACAATCACCTGTCTGAGGGTCAAAAAACTCTACAGGGGCTTTTATCCAGTCCACCCAGCTGGCTGTCCCCTCAGGAATGACCTGCTCTGTATTGAGGTTTTGGATAACCATCTGTGGTTGTTCAGCAGTGAGTGTTGGGTCCCACATCACCTCAAACATTGCTCTTCTATTCTGCAGCATTTAAAATCAACAATACTGCCTCTAAGTGTTGTCACTCACACAGTATTTTCATAAACATATTTTCAGGAAGCATATAATGTCAGTCCACAAAATGAAATAATTCCTTAGCATTGTACACTCTGGTTTCATGAGTTTCTTGATTTTGTCTTTCCTCAACCTGGACTACATTGTTATTGGAAGTTGTAGAGGTGCTGCCTGTTTTCCCAGTGTAATTTTTCCATTTGGAACAGCCCTTAGGCTAGTGGCTGTAGCTCAGCCTGGCTGAAATCTAAGCTTTGCCCAGTGTCAGGATCTGTCCCAACACACTCTTCATTTTAGCTAGTATAGATGACAGTATCCAAGGAATTGTTTAATTACCTTGTTTCTTATTAGTTTGCATTTCCTTGTTTATCCAGTGAGTCAACTCTGAGGGAGTTGGATCTAGTTTCTAAGTTCTTTTGGTAACTTTTACCTCTAATAACCACAGCTGCAGTTCCATACTATCATTGAGTAGATAGTCCTCCAAGAAACAAAGGTTCATAACCCTTGTCATCTTTTCCTCCTCCTTCCCTACCACAGGTTTCAATGAGTCAGTGTCATTCCAGTGAATCCCATTTTTGATGTTAACTATGAAGTTAGAGGACAACTCACAGATCCTCTCTTACTTCTGATACCAACTGTAGAATTTGGGGTGATATCCCCCAAATCATTCACACTTTTAAATAAAATTTATCTTATACTCACTCTGGCACCAGTTCCAAGTTCAGAATTTCCCAAGACTACCCTCAGATGTAATAATTGGTTACAACTCACTGAAAGCTGTATATTTAGAGCTAACATTTATTACAGTGAAAGTATATAGATTAAAATTATCCAAACAAAAGGCATGGGGCAGAGTCTAGGAGAGTTCTAAATTTGGGATTTCCAGTTGTCTTTTCTCAGTGAAATTCTTAATGTAATTAACTCTTAGCAATGATGTGTGACAACATGAAGGGAATATTGCCAACCGAGGAGGCTTGCATGAGCCTTGGCGTCCAAGATTTTTATTGGAATTCTGTCATGTGGATACAGATGGAGTTTACTGTCCATGTAATTGACCTGTCTCCAGCCCTTCCTGAGGTTGAGCTGAAGACCCTACAATAAATCATATCATTAGCATGTGGCCTTAAGGCCCCAAGTTGAAACAAAGGTACTTTTGTCAGGCAGTACATTTCAGGGACTTAGAGATGCCCTTCCAGCTGCTGAGGGCAAAGGCCAGACATCTCTTTGGGCAAAGTTAAATTCTTACAATCTGTTATCTCCTATTTATACTCTTAACGGTTTGCTTTTCTTAACGTACAGAACACTGTCAATAGAACTATTTCTTTAATTGTTGTTTCTTTTTATTTTTTTAAATTATGACAGCATATGATACCACATTTGCAAAAGACTTGGAAAATACAGAACAAAGTTACATGTGAAAGTGAAGTCGTTCAGTCGTGTCCGACTCTTTGCAACCCTATGGACTATAGCCTGCCAGTCTCCTCTGTCCATGGGATTTTCCAGGCAGGAATACTGGAGTGGGTTGCCATTTCCTCCTCCAGGGGATCTTCCTGATCTCCCAGGGATTGACCACGGGTCTCCCACATTGCAGGCAGGCTCTTTACCATCTGAGCCACAAGGGAAAAACTATATGTAAAAAGTTACATATAGTTCCACTATATATAGTTATTTTTTCACGTAGATAAATTAAGATTTTTAGTTGGAGTTTTAATATCAAACTCTCAAAAATTAGAATGACTGGCCAGGAAAGTAAAAGGGTGTAGTAGACCTGAAAAGCACCATGAACCAATTCAACATAATTACAATTTATACAATTTTCACACAACAGCAGGATACACATTCTATTCAAGTTCCCATAGACTATAAACCAGGAGACACTGAAACATATCCAGGGATGTAAAGCATGGTGCAGAAATTCCATGGTCTGAAGGTATTGAAATCATACAGAGTCTGTTTCAAGAACTATTTCTTAAAGCCAGTTCACTTTGGTATCTTGACTTCCTTACATTCCAACTTACCTACTCTATTTCCATGTCTAGACTTAAGGCCTTTTAGGGCTAGTTCAAGGGGCTCAGTTTCTCACATGCTTATTAATCAAATTGGGTTTCCCATCTCTTCTTGATTCATTGATGTAATTGTGACGGTACATATTTTCTTAGAAAATCCCACCATCTAGTAGAGATTTAAAAAATATATTTCCTTAGAAATAGACCATAAAAGATTTTACGGAAATCCGTGTTTCTATCTCTTTATTTATAATGTTGAACAGCTAAGTTTATTTCTTTATTTTTTATTAGCATAGCCATAGATTTGAGTCATTGGTCATTTTAGCAATCTAATTTTTAAAATAATTTATTATATTTTTAAAGAAATATTCTAATTCTTACAGTTCTCTTTTGTTTTTATTCTTTCCTTAGCTTGATTTTGTTATACTTTTTGTAGGCTCTTCTGATGAATCTTGATTTTATAAGAAAGATGTGAATTTTTTCTTGATCAAACTTTAGCCTCATTCCAGAAGCATTACTAACTTATATGTGTACTCAGTCACGTTCGATTGTTTCTGGCCTTATGGACTGTAGCCTGCAAGGCGCCTCTGTCCATGGGATTCTCCAAGCAAGAACACTGGAGTAGGTTGCCATTTTCTCCTCCACAGCCTCTTCCCGACTCAGGGATTGAACCCATGTCACTTACATCTCCTGCACTGACAGGAGGATGCTTTACCACACTGACTTACATATTCTATATTTATATTTTTTAGTCCCCTCTCACCCGCCCATTCTTTTAAAGGTGAGTGCTACATAGTATAGTGATACAGATGGTGAACTCTGGTATGTATGTGCACGGGTGTGTATCTTTCAAATTGAGAAAATTTAGTAGTACCACCCTAAAGTGGGTGTGAAGTTTGAATTGAGAATTGTACCCATGAAGTGCTTAACACAGTAAGGGCTCAGTGGCAGTCTGACTGCTGTTATATTTTGTTTATGGTCATGCTGCCAGGCTTTTCAGAGTTCCCTAACCAGATATTGAACCTGGGCCCTCGGCAGTGAAAGCACGAAGTTCTAACCTCCAGACCAGCATGGAATTCCTTATTTTTCCTAAAAGCACTTTACTGAGATTTTTGGTTTTCTTAACAGTCTCATTGTTTTCAAAAAAGGAAAGCATCTATAGAATTTTTTAAAATTATTATTTGTATTTATTTGCTTTTGACTGTGCTGGGTCTTTGTTGCTGCAGTGGCTTTTCTCTAGTTGTGGCAAATGGAGACTACTCCGTAGGTACAGGGCGTGGGTTTCTCATTGTGTTGGCTCCTCGTTTCAGAGTAAGATGGGAAGGTGTCAGTAGTTGCAATTCCCAGACAGCACAGGCTCAATAATTGTGGCTCATGGGCTTAGTTGTTATGTGGCATGTAGGATCTTCCTAGATCAGGAATTGAACCCATGTCTCCTGCATTGGCAGGTGGATTTTTTTTTTTTAAATCACTGAGCCACCAGGGAAACCCTGCATCTATAGAATTTTATGAAATTTTTTTTATCTCAAAGTACTGCATAGTTTCTAGATAAACCATGGAGTTATTTCTCCTCTCTCTAGTAATTCTGTTCACAGTAAATGAGTATGAAAAATGTCTAGGGTTTCCCTGGTGGTTCACTGTTTAAGAATTCACCTTGCAGTGCAGGAAACACTGGCTTGATCCCTGATCTGGGAAGATTCCACATGCCAGAGCAACTGGGCCCATGTGCCATAAATACTGAGCCAGTGCACTCTGTATCCTGTGGTCTGCAACAAGAGAAGCCTGAGCACTGCAACCAGAGAAAACCCAAGTGCAGCCACAAAGATCCTGGACAGCCAAAAGTTTAAAACAAGAAAAAAAGATTCTAATTCATTAAAAAAAAGTATAGACCTATATAAAGGACAAGAATGAAATGAGACACCATTGAGCATTTCAGTTAATTTTTCAAAACACGGGAAATGGGTTGAATATTTTTGGATCTGATAATTGACCTAGTAGAGTTGAGTGAACTACAACCCAGGATCATGCAAATGAGGTATAAAGGAAGCCACTTGATTTATTTCCCAGAAGTCTATGGTGGCTCAGGATCTGGAGGTGATAGTTATCACAAAAGTTAGGCTTATTCTCTGGATAAGTAAAGTCAGAGGCTCTGGACTTGGGGAATAATAGGTGTAGATGGAGGGTCTGGATGAGATACTTGGCTATAATTGAGGAAATTAAAGTGTAAATCTGCATATTAAACTATGGGACGTTCACGTACCCAACTTGATTCCAGATTGCCAGTAGTGAACTTTTACATTTCACTGTTCTTCACTATGCTTCCCAGGTGGCTCAGTGGTAAAGAATTTGCCTGCGAAGCAGGAGACATGGGTTCAATCCCTGGGTTGGGAAAATTCCCTGGAGAAAGAAATGGCAACCCCCTCCCATATTCTTGCCTGGGAAATCCCATGGACAGAGGAGCCTGACAGGCTGCAGTCCATGGAGTCACAAAAGAGTCAGCTGCAACTTAGCAACTGAACGACGACAGTAGACTAAGAAAGTGAACATGGAACAGCGACCGGTTCAAAACTGGGAAAGGAGTACAGCAAGGCTACACGTTGTTACCTTGCTTATTTAACTTACATGCAGAGTATATCATTTCAAATGCTTGACTGGATCACAAGCTGGAATCAAGATTGATGGGAGAAATATCAACAATCTCAGATATGCAGATGATACCACTCTAATGGCAGAAAGTGAAGAGGAACTATTGAGCCTCTTGATGAAGGTGAAAGAGGAGAGTGAAAAAGCTGGCTTAAACCTCAACATTCAAAAAAAACTAAGATCATAGCATCCAGTTCCATTACTTCATGGCAAATAGAAGGGGAAAAAGTGAAGCAGTGACAGATTTTATTTTCTTGGGCTCCAAAATGACTGTGGACAGTGACTCCAGCCATGAAATTCAAAGACGCTTGCTCCTTGGAAGAAAGGTGACAAACCTAGATAGCATATTAAAAAGCAGAGACATCACTTTGCTGACAAAGGTCCATATAGTCAGAGCTTTGGTTTTTCCTGTAGTCATGTATGGATGTAAGAGTTGGACCATAAGGAAGGCTGAGTGCCGAAGAATTAATGGTTTTGAACTGTGGTGCTGGAGAAGACTCTTGAGAGTCCTTGGACTACAAGGAGATCAAACCAGTCAATACTAAACGAATTCAACGATGAATATTCACTGGAAGGACTGTTGCTGAAGCTCCAGTTCTTTGGCCACCTGTTGCAAAGAGCTGACTCATTGGAAAAGACCCTGATTCTGGGAAAGGTTGAAGGCAAAAGGAGAAGATGGTGACAGAGGACAAGATAGTTAAATAGCATCACCAACTCAGTGACGTGAATTTGAGCAAACTCCAAGAGATAGTGGAGGACAGAGGAGCCTGATGTACTATATATGATTTGTGGAGTGGCAAAGAGTAGGACTCGATTCAGCTCAGCGACTGAACAACAATAAAGAACAAAAAACTTCTTTCTCACTGCTTGCTGTAATTAGAGGTTTTTTCACTCTCTGGAGGAAGTAGATACTTAGAAGAGGCCTTCTAATGTTGCTATTTGGTGTTCATTTCTTATTAAAAAGATTGCCTTATAGTGAAGCCCATCAGTTCATAGATTCTACTGTCTCTCACAGATGATTATAAGCAGTTTTAAAATATATTTAAATATAAATGGATGTGAATCAATGGAAGGGTCATCTGACTTCTGATGAGAGTCAGTGTCATATGGCTCTCAAACCTAGAATTGCCATGCATTTTGAGATAGTTAAGAATTTTCAACTTGTATCTCTCCTCTGGCTTCAAATATAGGGACTAGAAAAGCGAAGTATTCCCTTTCTCAACATTTCTGGCATTAAGGGAGTTCTCATCTACAGTTTATGCCCCTAAAATTAAGTAGAAATCTGTTTAGAGCATGATTTTCAGAAAGTATTTACCTTCTTGATAAAAGGGACAGAAGTTGCTGGTGTCACCCATCTTCCTCCTTTTTCCTTCCTTGAATTTCGATGATTCTTGGAACTCTGACATTATTAAATGTTCATGAGGGTAAAGGCAAGAACATCTCAGAGGTTCTAGCTTTGATGTTGTTAAACTAACACCATCAGCTGCCCGCGTTTGTTCTTGTTTTATGAGCCACTATTAGTCACTACAGCTGTACATGTCTCTGATTGATACAGCTATCCATATGAAAGAGCATGAAAGGACATAACATAGGAACAAAAGGAAATGTAAAATAAAAATTATGACGTTCTGAATTAATGACAAGCTATTGGTTACAAATTAATGACAGAGTCTCTACAAAAGAAGCAATTTAAAGGACTTTACTGGCAGTCTGGCAGTTAAGACTCCGCACTTTGATTTCTACCACTTTCTACTGTAGGGTGTGCAAGTTCCATCCCTGGTGGAGGAACTGAGATCTTACCACATGCTAGTGACACAGACCGCACACACCCCCCTCCCCGCCCCCCCGGCCAAGTGATTAAAATACAAACGAACCCTTGGAACTATGATAGGTAAAAAAACTCAGTTGGTCTTTTCTTTTTTAAAAATCATTTGTTTATTTATGGCTGCGCTGAGTCTTCATTGCTGCATCTGGGCTTTCTCTAGTTGTGGTGAGCGGAGGGTACTTTCCTTGTGCTGCACAGACTTCTTGTTGCCATGGCTTGCCTTGTGGAGCGTGGGCTGTAGGCGTGCTCCCTTCAGTAGCTGTGGCAGTGGGCTCAGTAGTTGGGACGTACTGGTTTAGTTGCTCCATGGCATGTGGGATCTTCCCACACAGGATCTAGATCTAACCTGGGTCTCCTGCAATGGCAGATGGATTCTTAACCACTGGATCACTAGGGAAATCCAATCGATAGGTTCCATAAATTCTATTTAGCCTCCTAGAAAACAAAAAGATTTTTAAAAGATTTAAAAAGTATAAGAGGTCCTTTGCTTACCAGTATGAATTATAGAAAAAGAAATGAAATTATCGAGTAATATAAGAAATTCTCCTATAAACCTAGAATTGCCAGTCTGAAATGACCCATTTAATGCCCATTGCACTAACAGTAAAGGATGCCTATCAGTTATATATCATCATAAAGGGATGATACTTGATGGGTTAGAATGGAGATAAGCAGAGTTGCCAAAGAATCGAGTAGGTAACCTACAGAGTAATGGGAATCTAAATATGATCTTTAAAAGTAGCAATACTAGGAGGTAGAAGACGTTGACACTAACTGCAACAGTTGGGAGATTGACAGGGAAAGATTTTCAGCCTAGAATTCTATATCCAAACTGTTAATCGATGTGAGAGTAAGATGTAGACATTTTGCAGCATGCAAGGATTCAGAAACTGCCTCCCATACACCACTTTCTGGAGAGCTGTTAGAGAATGTGATCCACAGAAATGTTAGTAAACCAAGAAAGTGAATGGGAATGCCTAGAATGACAGGTGTATACCAGCTAGTTTATACTGAAGCATGAGGACTAAGGACCCCATGAAGGATGCCTCAAGAAAAAAAATTGAACTACTTCTATTGAATTTGTTATCTTAGGTCTTTCAGTTCAGTTCAGTCGCTCAGTCATGTCCGACTCTTTGCAACCCCATGAATTGCAGCATGCTAGGCCTCACTGTAAGGAGATCCAACCAGTCTATTCTGAAGGAGATCAGCCCTGGGATTTCTTTGGAAGGAATGATGCTAAAGCTGAAACTCCAGTACTTTGGCCACCTCATGTGAAGAGTTGACTCATTGGAAAAGACTCTGATGCTGGGAGGGATTGGGGGCAAGAGGAAAAGGGGACGACAGAGGATGAGATGGCTGGATAGCATCAGCAACTCGATGGACGTGAGTCTGAGTGAACTCCGGAAGTTGGTGATGAACAGGGAGGCCTGGCATGCTCCAGGAGTTGGTGATGGATAGGGAGTCCTGGCGTGATGCGATTCATGGGGTTGCAAGGAGTCGGACACAATTGAGCGACTGAACTGAACTGAAGCCTCCCTATCCATCATCAACTCTCGGAGTTCACCCAGACTCACATCCATCGAGTCAGCGATGCCATCCAGCCACCTCATCCTCTGTCGTCCCCTTCTCCTCCTGCCCCCAATCCCTCAACAGCATCAGTGTCTTCTCCAATGAGTCAACTCTTCACATGAGGTAGCCAAAGTATTGGAGTTTCAGCTTCAGCACCAGTCCTTCCAAAGAACACTCAGGACTGATCTCCTATAGAAGGGACTGGTTGGATCTCCTTGCAGTCCAAGGGACTCTGAAGAGTCTTCTCCAACACCACAGTTCAAAAGCATCAATTCTTCTGCACTCAGCTTTCTTCACAGTCCAACTCTCACATCCATATATGACTACTGGAAAAACCATAGCCTTGACTAGACGGACCTTTGTTGGCAAAGTAATGTCTCTGCTTTTCAATATGCTATCTAGGTTGGTTATAACTTTCCTGCCAAGGAGTAAGCGTCTTTTAACTTCATGGCTGCAATCACCATCTGCAGTAATTTTGGAGCCCAAAAAATAAAGTCTGACACGGTTTCCACTGTTTCCCCATCTATTTCCCATGAAGTGATGGGACCCGATGCCATGATCTTAAAAAATATTATTGACAAGTGTTTGACATATCTGATGGAACATTAGAAATGTTTGGGATCAGTACATTGAGAGTTAAGCAAATGAGAGCAAATGATATTTATCAATTCCAAAAGAAAAAATGTTCAAGAAAATATTATACTCCTTGGCTCAATATTGGACAGTGTTTACAATCACTTAGTAATTCAACAAGTAGTTGTATGCTTACTGAGTGCTTGGTATGGTTTATTTCTGTGAACAAAGTAAAGTCACTGTCCCCATGACTTAATTTTTCATGGTAGAGTGAAACAAATACTAAATAAATCAGGTGGTGATCATCATAGAGAAAAATGCTCTGGAAATTGGGACAGAGCATGTGAATGTGCAGCTTTGTGGGGTTTTATTTTAAATAGGGTGGTTTTAAAAGGCTTTCATGATGAAGTAGCATTTGAGTAGAGACTGAAGGAAGAAAGGGATCAGGCGTTGCTTAAATTTGGCAAGGAGCATGTTTCAGATAAAGCAAGTTCAACAGGCCGAGATAGTAGCATATTTAACATCTTCGAGTAACTGTATGGTCTGAGTGCAGATACCAAGGGGTAGATGGTTATCAGATGAGGTAAGGACAGAAAGGGCCAAATTATTTAGCACTTTGTAGGTTTATTCTAAGAATGTTGCCTTTTATTGAGTCAGGTGCTCAAGCTTCTGAGCAGTGGAACCGTTTGATGATTGTTTTAAAAATATCACTCTAGCTCTAGTGAAGAGAGATTAAAGAAGGAGCAAGGACAGAATCATGAGATTAGCTTGGAGATTGTTTTCGATAATTTTGGCAAGACATAATGGTGGTTTAGACTAACATTGGAGATGGTAAGATAGAGTCAAGTTCTGTATATATTTTGAACTAGAATTTGATGCATGAAACTTATATGTGGATTTGTTGATATATGGTTTATATGAGATACCAGTGACACCAAGATTTTTTGCTTTCATCTTAACCAAAAGTAGCAGAAGAATTAGGCTTGAATTTACTGAGGTGTGGAAGACTGTGGGAAAACATACTTTGTCAAGGAGTTGATATTAAGTTTTGGCCATGTTAAGTTTGATATCTTAAATAAACATTTTATGATAAAATTAGATTGAGCGGGATAGAAGTAGGGAGGATGGTGATATAAATGTTGAATTCTTAACTGTAAAATTGATAAAGCTATTTAATAGAGGCCTCTCATTTTGGAAGGCATCTCATAGACCTTCTGCCCCCATTATCATGGGTGGAGAGGTCCTCACACTCACTGTGCCTTCTCAGAACTTCTCAGCTCCCTTTGCTCTGTCATCCTGAGGCAAAATGTAGCATACACATTTGGAGTGAGTTTGCTTCTCTCGAAATAAGGGTCACGACTAAACCTTCATGTTCTAAGACCACACAGTTCTGACTCTTCTGTCTTCATCTGGAGTGAAGATGTTGACTCGCTGGAGCTAGGATTTTTTCTCCACAGATTAAAAGAAAGCCCCAGGCCCCACCCTTCTTTACCAGCAGTATTTACACCCTCTCTGCCATTATCTGCTTTAAATCTGCTAGGACTAATATTATAGTCTTTACCCCTGTTTGTCATCCAAGAAAAGCCCCACACTCCCAGGTCTCCCCTCATTTGCTTTGCTTTAATTCCCATAAAGCTTTCCATGTGACAGTTTCTGGTACTTGTTCTCTGTAACTCATGGATTGTCATCAGCAGGGTCTCTACATTCTCAGGCTCATTTTTGATCCCTTTCTGTACCTCCTTTGCTGTATGGAAATAGAGCTCTAGGACACTGCTTCCACCGTAGTCTTCTTAACTGGTGCTGTTTTTCCTTTGATATCTCATGTGTTACTGGGCCTAGAGATATGAAGTAGGTCTTCTGCTTGCTATTTTTTGGACCATTCTTCCTCTTTCCAGAAAAATCTCCAGATGTTAATCTCAAATGCCATTGTTTGTATTGCTCATTGGTACTTTCACATACAACCCGTGGGTTAGTCCACTGTCTCTCTGACAGATTCTAGTTCCTAACTCAGTGGTAATCTGTGAAATTCTACAGTTCTAAGAAATTCTAAGAATTTCTGGCAGTTGTAATACGCACAGATTTGATCCTTCTGACACTCTGGTCTTTATGTTTTTGAACTCTTTTGTAAGGTTTACGTCTTCTGTATTTGCCACTCCAATCTATGATCATGTGCTAGACCTTGGCATTTTCAATAATTATGTTCCATTGTAAGCCTTCCTCTTTGTAAACACTTATCCCATCATTCTAGCTCATTCTGCTTAGTACACAGTTATTCACCATACATTATTTTAATCCATTGATTGTATGACCCTTTCACTTTATCTCATTTCTTTATGTTCTCACTTAACCCATTTTCTCTTTAATTTTATGGCTAATCATTTTCATTCCCTGGCATTTAGCCTTGACTCCCATGTCCCACTTGGTTGAACTTCTTGGCAGAACCACCATCCTAATGCTTTGCTTATGTAGTTACATACATATCACAGGAGAAAAAATACTGACATCAACTGGTTGCTTTCTCAGTTCATGACCACTTTACCTCAGAGACACCCTAGTGTTGCCTGCAATTGTACTGTGCATTCACACCTTCTCTGTCTTAAATGTCCAACATGTCACCCTCTATCCTCACTCCCAGATACTGGTTTTGCTTCCTACTTCGTTGAGAAAAATGAAGCAATCAAGAGTACTTCTGCAGGCTCCCTCTACCACATTTACATATCTACAAGCACTTGCACCCACAGCTCTACATTTCTGTTATCTTATTTAAACCCTCTTCCTCTATAGAGCCAGTTGCTCCAATTAATATACACTTAGATTCCATCTTATTTTATGTAGCCGAGGACATTGGTAGTTTGGCCATCTCTGCCAATTTCAATTTTTTCAGTCTCTAGCAGTTATTTCTATCAGTATTTCAGTATTCTGAAACTTTTCTTCCATCTTTAAAAATGAAAGAAAACACAAGACTCTCTCTCTTTAACCTGCTTTTTCTACCAACAACTGTCTCGATTCTTTTTTTATTTCTTGCAACAAAGTTTTGAAAGAATTGTTTATAAGAATGATCTCCATTTTCTCCTGTCCTAGCCTCTTAAATACACATATTTGACTATCAGCATTCTCCCAACATTGTTCTTTTCAAAGTTACTGGTAACCTTTGCATCATTAAGACTAGAAGTCATTTCTCAGTCATTGTCTTAATACCTTATATATCAGCAGCATTTGACACAGTTGTTCATTTTCTCAGTACATTTTATTTGTTGAATGCTTGGCTACTTTTTAGTTTTCCTTTTACCACACTGATTGCTTCTCTAACGTTGGATGTGCCAGGCCTTACTCCATGATCTATGATTACAGTCTTATGACTTTAAATACCATCCATGTGCCTACAATATCCAAATTCATATTTCTGGCTCAGTACTCTCCTGAAATTTCAGTTTTGTCTGTTGTACAGACTGTAGCATCTCTGCTTGAGTGTCTGCTTTCCCATATAGTACAGTGAACCCTTTAACAGCAAGGGTTTGAACTGTGTCAGTCCACTTATATGTAGAATTTTTTTTTTTTTTCACTAAATACATACTTCAGTGCTACACAATCCAAGATTGGTTGAATCTGCAGATGTGGAATCATGTATTTCAAGATCAGCTATAAAGTCATACTTGGATTTTTGACTGATCAGTTGGGGTCCCTAACTTCTGTGTTATTCAAGGGTCAACTGTATATCCAAAATTGAATTGATACCTACTCCAAGCTGTTTCCCCTGGCAGCCTTGCCCCATCTCAGTTTGTTGCAATTTTTCTGTTGCATAGGCCAGAAATCTTGGGATCATCTTTGACTTCACTGTCTTTTCATACCCAAAGACAAACTTACCAGAACATCTTTTTGGTTCCACTTTTAAAATATATCCCCCAGTCCTACAACTTCTACCTCATTTTTGTTAGTTCCATGATACTAACTTAGTCTCAACCACCACCATTTCTTGTGTGATTGGCTGCAGTAGTCTCATAAATCATCCTCATGCTACTAAGTGTCCTTCAGTTTATTCTTGGCACAACGGGTGAATCTCAAAGTGTGTCACTTCCCTGCTCAAAATGTGCTGTGTTCAGAGTAAAAGATTTCTGTAGAGTCATACAAATACGCATTTCATCTATTACTGTTCTTACCTCTGACTCTGCTACAGCTATACTAACTATTTTTAAAACATGCTAGGGATGCTGCTGCCTGCCTGTTTTCTCTAAGTTCTTTCTGTACTTGTTTGCATAGCTGACTTTCATGTATCCATCAAGTCTCTGATTAAATGTAGCTTTGCCAATGAGATCTACTCTGATCACTGTATTTAAAATTGCAATTTGAATACAACATTGTAAAGCAACTGTATTCCAATAAAGGTTAATTTAAAAATTGCAATTAACCATTTTACTCCTTATCCTGTTTTTTTAATATATAAATATATATATTTTTTAATATATAAAACATCACTTTCTAAACATATTCTGTAACTTATGGCTTGTTTTTTGTGTTCTTCCCATTGGAATGTAAGTTTCATGAGGATAAATATCTTCTATTCATTAAATCCCAATATTTTACACAAATTTAGACCTTTCATCTGTTGAATAAATATTTGTTAATTTAGGTATAGGGGAAGAAAGAGGTAGTAGAGGTGCCTGAATATAGGATTTATCCGTTTTTTCCCTTTTTTTTTAATTGGTGAAGAATTGCTTTACAATATTATGTTGGTTTCTGCTGTACAGCAGTGCAAATCAGTCATAACTATATATACATTATATACACAAACACACACACACAGAGGCTGTTTACATGTACCCTCCCTCTAGAGCCTTCCTGTCCCATTCCCACACCTCTGTCATCACAGAGCTCCAGGCTGGGCTCTCCGTGTTAAATAGTAGCTTCCCATTAACTACCTGTTTTATACATGGTTTTATATATATATATGGGCTTCCCAGGTGGCAATAGTGGTAAAGAACCTGCCTTCCAATTCAGGAGACTTGAGAGATGTGGGTTTGATCCCTGGGTTAGGAAGAACCCCTGGAAGAGGGCATGGCAACCCACTTCAGTATTCTTGCCTAGAGAATCCAATGGACAGAAGAGCCTGGTGGGCTGTGGTCCATAGGATCTCACAGAGCTGGACGCAAGTGAGGCGACAGCATGCACAGGTGCAAGCCATTAAACTGTGCTAGAGATGTCTAGTCTAGCCCCATACTGTTAATAGGGGCTTCCCTGGTGGCTCAGACAGTAAAGAATCTGCCTGCCAAGTGGGAGACCTGGGTTCGATCCCTGGGTCGGGAAGATCCCCTGGAGGAGGGCGTGGCAACCCACTCCAGTATTCTGGCCTGAGAATCCCATGGATAGAGGAGCCTGGCGGACCATGGGGTGGCAAAGAGTCGGACACGACTGAGTGACTAGGTGACGTAAGTGTATATGTGTCAGTTCTGCTTTCTCAGTCTGTCCCGTCCTTACCTTCTCCCACTGTGTCAACAGGTCCGTTCTCTACTAGGTGATCACTACCATTTTCTAGATTCCATATATATGTGTGTGTGTGTTACTGATAATATAGGATACTTTTCTCTTTCTGACTTTACTCTGTAAGAGGCTCTAGGTTCATCCACCTCACTACAGTTGACTCAGATTTGTTCCTTTTTATGGCCGAGCAATATTCCACTGTATATATGTACCACATCTTGTTTATCCATTCATCTGTTAGTGAACATCTAGGTTGCTTCCGTGTCCTGATTATTGTCTGCAGTGAGCATTGGAGTACATGTGTCTTTGGATTTGTGGTTTTCTCAGGATATATACCCAGTAGTGGGATTGTTAGGTCATACGGAAGACTTATTACTTTTTTTTTTAAAGGAATCTCCATATTGTTTTCTGTAATGGCTGTATCAGTTCACATTCTCAATAGTGCAGAAGGGTTCCTGGAATTATCAATTAAATGTTGAAGGCGTCTTACTTTCTCTTTTAACTGGAGGCTCTTGCTCTTTTAATTGGAATATTTAAAGCTAGTCCCTACACATGAACCTTCAACTTGAAAACTTTGAAAGATGCGAACATGTCTTCTACCTATGTCAGGTATGAGTGAAATTGCACCTTGCCCTCTGTTCCCTGTTGCTGACAATCCTTCAGCTCTACCATCTCCTCCCTCTTCTCCTTCTTCCCCTTCCTCGCCTGTTCACTTGATGCCAGCACCTGTATGCCAGCTTTTGTACTGTACGGTGACTTAGTGGTAAGGAATCCACCTGCCAATGCAGGAGACTGGGGTTTAGTTCCTGGGTTGGGAAGATTCCTTGGAGAAGGTAATAGCAGCCCACTCCAGTATTCTTGTCTGGAAAATCCCATGGCCAGAGGAGCCTGGTGGGCTACAGTCTACAGGGTTGCAAAAGAATTGGATGCACCTTAGTGACTAAACAGCAACTGTTCTTTTCAAGGTACTATACTGTAAGATTAAAAATGTTTTCTTTATTTTTTTGTGTTTGTTTTTTATGTATTACTTATGTGAAAAGTATTATAAACCTATTACAGTACTATATCACAGATTGTTTACCTGTGCTAACTTTGTTGGACTTATGAAAAAATTGGACTTAGAAATGTTCTCTTGGAATGGAACTCGGTTGTATGTAGGAGGCTTATTGGATTTAGTGAAGAGGTTAGGTTTAACTTTTTATTTTTTTATTGTCTTTTGTGCTTTAAAAAATTTATTTAGTTATTTATGGCTGTGCTGGGTCTTTGTTGCTACATGGGCTTTCTCTAGTTGTGGCGGGGCTGGGGGGTGGAGGTGCTGCTCTAGCTGTGGTACGCCAGCTTCTCATTGCAGTGGCTTCTCTTGTTTTGGACCACGGGCTTCAGTAATTGTGGCACATGGACTTAGTTGCTCTGCAGCATATGGGAGTTGGGATGGAATCATATCTCCTGCACTAATAGGTGAATTCTTTATCACTGACCCACCAGGAAAGCCCCTCTTGTGCTTTATTATTTTGTTTCTTTCCTGCCATCTTTTAAGTTAAAACTTTTTGGTAATTTATTTTATATCTACTTTTGGCTTTTTAAGGTATTGCTATTTAGTTGCTAAGTCGTGTCTTACTCTCTTGTGACCGCTGGTCTATAGCCCTTGAGGCTTCTCTGTCCATGGGATTTTCCTGGCAAGAAGACTGGAGTGGGTTGCCATTTCCTTCTCCAGGGGATCTTCCTAACCCAGGGATTGAACCTGCATCTCCTGCATTGGCAGGCAGATTTTTTACCACTGAGCCACCAGGGAAGCCCAATCTTAGATATTACAGGTTCTATGAAAGGTAGATCATGGTGTTCTAAACTACAAATGTCTAGTTACAACTGTGAGCTTCTCTCCAGTTGTGGCACAGGGACTCTACAACTACTGTGGGCTCAGTAGTTGGAACACAAGGGCTCTCTAGTTGTAAGTCCAGTCTTCATATTAACCCATTTATTACTGTTACTGTTTCTCTACATCTCTTATGTTCCTTTGCTCTGAAAGCTGTTCTTCAGCATTTCTTGTTTTGCAGGTCTCCTGGCAATGAATATTGTCAGCTTCTTTGGAATAGATGTTTGGAAATGTATTTACACTATTTATAAAATTCTGGACTGCCAGTTTCTTCTTTCCACATTTAAAGTAATTAAAGTCATTACTTTGTATTCTGGCCTTCTTTGTTTTTAATTATATCATTCATACTGTTCTTGATTGAAAGTTGTTCGGCAGCTCTCTGACTGCTTTCAAGATTTTCTTTGGTTTTCACCATTTGAACCATGATTTTTTATGTTTGTATTTTGTTTATCCTGTGTGTGGTTCACTGAACTTTAACCTGTAAGTTGATGGTTTTCATCAGTTTTGGAAAGTTGGCCATTAAAAAGATTTTTCTCTCTCCACATTGTTACTGTCTTCTGGGAGTCCAGTTACACATTTGTTAGACACTTGATTTTGTTACACAGGTCCCTGAGGCTTTGTTCATTTTCCTTCAGTCTGTTTTCTCACTTCTTCGTTGTTGTTACAGGTTCTCTTTTGTGTTCATCTTTGCTCACCCTTTTCTTCAGTCATCTCCTATTTGCTACCAGACACATCCGGTGAATTTTTTCAATTATTGTAATTTTCTAGAATCTTAGCTTTTAAAAAATAGTTTCTATTTCTTTGCTGAGACTTCATTTAAATTTTGAGTAAATATACAGTAGCCTATTTGAAGTAGTTGCTTAATACAGCAGTTGAACTATCTTGGTGACAGTTTGTATTGAATAGGTTTTTCTTTACTTTGAGTCATACTTTCCTATTTCTTTGAATACCTAGTGATTTTTAATTGTGATTTGGACATTATGGATGATATAGAAATTCTGGTTTCTTTTATCTTCCTCTGTAGAGTGTTAATTGTTCTAGCAAGCAGTTAAATTATTGTCTGATCACCTTGATCTTGTGTAAGCTTGGTTTTACTCTTTGTAAGGATCTATGGAAATCCAAGGTATTTCCCAAGCCTCTCTCAGCTTCTGAACTGTTTCTTGGAAGATCTTGTGAAGACTTGATTTTAAACTTCGTTAGGACAGAATAGGCCTACGGTAGAATTTATTCCAAGTAGTAATTCAGTTTAGTCACTCTGTCATGTCTGACTCTTTGTGACCTCATGGACTGCAACACACCAGGCTTCCCTGTCCATCACCACCTCCTGGAGCTTGCTCAAACTCATGTCCGTTGAGTCAGTGATGCCATCCAACCATCTCATCCTCTGTTGTCCCCTTCTCCTCCTGCCTTCAGTCTTTCCCAGCATCAGGGTCTTTTCCAATGAGTCAGTTCTTCACATCAGGTGGCCAAAGTATTGGAGCTTCAGCATCAGTTGTTCCAGTGAATATCCCAGACTGATTTCCTTTGGATTAACTGGTTGGATCTCTTTGCAGTCCAGGGGACTCTGAGGAGTCTTCTCCAACACCACAGTTTAAACGCATCAATTCTTCAAAAGCATCAAGTATAGTTCTTTCTTTCTTTTAATGTGTAGCCTGTCTGGTTTCTCAGATGGATGCCTGGGGAAGTAAACAAAATCTCTTCTTCCACTGGCTCAGCTGGAATTCTATCTCCTAGAACTGCTTGATCTCCAGTTTCTCTCTTTACAGTGTCAACTTCATAACAGCTGCTCTTTGTTAGTCCCTGCATAATCTCATCCTGTGTATTACTGCCCAGAGATTGGCTAAGGACTTGTGAGGAATTCATTTTTTCTTCTCCTTTACACCTCACTCCCCAATCTCACCCTACACAGCTCTTTCCATTCTAGTGCCCTACTCTGTGAATTCCACTGGCTCATGGAGTCCCAAACCCTGATTTCTGCCTCCTCAGCTCAGAGAGACTCTGTGCTCTGCTTAGTTTCCAGCCCTCTGTGCTCTTATCATGTAATTGTCTTCAGACAGTGATATTCTCTAAAGAATTACAAGATTTTTCTGCTTACAGTCCAGTGACTGAATGTAGTTGTGTATTTCTGACTTGTTTAATAATCTTTGGTTGCAGGGCTGTTCTGGTACTAGTTATTCTGTGATAGTTTAAGAGTGGAAGTTACCTTTGCTCCACCTTAATATTTTTTATCCCTGATTACAGTTTTCTGTATAGTTAGAGAATGGTGTTTGTAGATTGTTTCTGAGGATCAGTATGGTTTAAGAGAGAGTAGTTACTTAGAATCTAATCTCAGGCATTTTTGTTAAAGAGGGTGTTCTTTGGAAGGAATGATGCTAAAGCTGAAACTCCAGTACTTTGGCCACCTCATGCGAAGAGTTGACTCATTGGAAAAGACTCTGATGCTGGGAGGGATTGGGGGCAGGAGGAGAAGGGGACGACCTAGGATGA
>SJYT01038423.1:162761-174644 GCA_006410635.1 Cephalophus harveyi | reverse complement strand
AATGATGCTAAAGCTGAAACTCCAGTACTTTGGCCACCTCATGCGAAGAGTTGACTCATTGGAAAAGACTCTGATGCTGGGAGGGATTGGGGGCAGGAGGAGAAGGGGACGACCGAGGATGAGATGGCTGATGGCATCACCGACTCGATGGACGTGAGTTTGAGTGAACTCCGAGAGATGGTGATGAACAGGGAGGCCTGGCGTGCTGCGATTCATGGGGTCGCAAAGAGTTGGACACAACTGAGCGATTGAACTGAATTGAACTGAACAAAACAGTATATAGTGATGGTCCCTTGACTGGAGCTGTATAAGTGAAATGTCTCAAAAATGTTTTCCTAAAGAAATAGCTTTTCTTGGAATTAGGCTTTTTTAAAAAAAAGCAAGGATGGATGTTTTGGAAATTTTGAGAAGCAGGCATCAGTTGGGAAAGTGGGGGAAGCAGGAATACAGTGGATAAGACATGTATCTCAGACCAGGATCCGTAGCATCACCCCGCTTCCCTCTTGGTTGGGGGAAGGGATGAGGCAAAGGAACTCCAACTATGCTCCATCCAGATGTACTTGAGGGCTTCGGGGATAACCCTCCCTGCATGCTTTATCTGAGCCTCCACTTCCAGAATCTCCAGTTTTCGAAAGTAGCCTGGAGAGGGAAGTTGTTTTACTCTTAAAGAAGGGTATGAAATAAAATTTCCAATGCCAGAATGTAAAGATTAAGCATGAGACCAGATTGATGGACACAAATCACAAGCTACTACATTCTTTGCAAAAGGGTATCAAGGGAAGGCAGGGTCTTCTGCATCTTGTCTGCTTATGATCTCATGTTTGGAAGGGTGCTGAGAACTCTGCCAAGCAGTGGGTTGTGAAGATAGGCGAAAGCAGTAGTTGAGGGAACAGCTGCAGACCTGCTGCTTCTAAGCTCACTTGCACCCCTTTCGGGGCCAAGACAGTTTTATTTATTTGCTCCCTTGGGTGACTGTTCCTTGGGTCCCACTTTCTCTAGGATGCCAACCACACTGGCTGTGTGCAAATGACTTACCTTGTGTATTTTAACTTTCTTTTCATAATATAAATATTCTGGTTTTGTATTTTTGTGAATTTTAATCAGAGGCCCTTCTTCCTGCACTGTGTTCTCAGGTATATGAGCAATCTCAAGCATAAGTTGGCAGGAGCTCTGGGTCTGCACAGTTGGAATAATTTTTGTTGCTGTACCACCAGAAAGAAAAACTATTTGGGGTCAAACTTTTCTTATGGTGTTCTCTTAATTAAAACCCATTCATCTTCAGTGTTTCATGGAAGGCTAGGTTTTAACTGGGTTGCCCCCATGACTTGGTTGCCTTCTACTAAAAGGTTGGAAATTAGTCTGAATCAAAAAAGGTGGTGCAGAGAGGTTAGGAGAGGCTTGGGCCAGGTAAAAGGTGCAGAGAGGGGAAGCCAAGATTAGACGAAGGCCCATCTCTGTGTGTGATAAAAGTTTCCTGTTACAAACCTCTAATCCCGGGGCATGGGACCTGCTTTACATACCAGATCCATCCTTTGCTTGATTGGGCTAGGCCTACTGTATATACGTATGTATGTATGTATGTATGTATGTGTTTTTGTAAAAAAAATATGAGTGGATAAGGATAGGTGTTAGGAACAGTGCCTCTGTACCCATCTTGAGCTGCCCAGGGATGGATATATGAAGCAAGGGCAAGATCCTTAACCTTTAACATTTCTGGGCGTTTCCTCCTTGACTTCCAAAGAGACCATCATTGGTGGCTTCTTTGTTTAGTTCCCAGAGCCAGTGTCCTATCCTGCTGTAGCAGTGATTAGTGTCATGGAGTTAAAGAAGAAAAAGGGGTTATTTTCACATGCTGTGAGATCACTGCAAACCTGCCTCACCGTGTTGTAACAGGGCAAATGCAGTAGTACACGTTGGGTGATGTGTGTCTGATCCTGGGTTCTTGTCTCCCTCGGTTGCTGCCGCCTTCTAGTTACTGTATTTGTCTGCACTTTGTAGGACTTCATGGGATTCCCTGGTGGCTCAGATGTAAAGTGTTTTTGCCTGCAATGTGGGAGACCTGGGTTCATTCCCTGGGTCAGACAGATCCCCCCTGGAGAAGGAAATGGCAACCCACTCCAGTACTCTTGCCTGGAAAATCCTGTGGATGGAGGATCCTTGGTAGGGTACGGTCCAGGGGGTTGCAAAGAGTCGGACACAACTGAGTGACTGCACTTAACACTTTTCTAGTTATGGTATTTGTCTGTGCTTTGAAGGACTTCACAAGTCACTGATCTGGCGATTACTTGGTGGCCTAGTTTGTGTAAATGTGTGGTCTTCTCCATGTTCTTTTGGGGCTTAATTGTTTACAAACTTCTTTTTTATATTGAGAAAAATAGCCAAACCATCTTTAGCAAAAATGTTCTGTACCAGGCAAAAAGATCTGAAACATAAGCTTGGGGGCCCCTCGTCTTGAAGTGGGAGGATCTTGAACCATACTTTCTTTTATGTTCCCTTTCGCCTGTTTCCTATTTAGAATAAGATCTTCTGTCCTAAATCTAGATTCCCGCCCATTCCTCTATTTCACCCTGACATCCCCCACCTCAAATAATCCATACATGTATGGATTGTAGAATATCTACAATTGAATGATTTGTGCAAAAATTTGTGATCCAGATAGCTGGTAGAAATGACATACAAATACATATCTACCATCAGTCTTCTCAGGAAGGGGTATGGCAACAAATCACATTTTCCTATCCAGACAAATTGTTTTCCTGAAGTTCATTTATTGTCAGAAAAAGCAGCTTGTTTAGGCTTCCCTGGTGGCTCAGAGGTTAAAGTGTCTGCCTGGATTGCAGGAGACCCAGGTTCAATCCCTGGGTTGGGAAGATACCCTGGAGAAGGAAATGGCAACCCACTCCAGTACTCTTGCCTGGAGAATCCCATGGAGGGAGGAGCCTGGTAGGCTACAGTCCATGGGGTCGCAAAGAGTCGGACACGACTGAGCGACTTTACTGAAGTTCAGTGTTCATTCAGCTCATTTGTTCAGTAGGTATTTGAGTACACACCATGTACCAAGTACCAGGGTAGGTGATGATTATGCATATAATAATACAAAAACAGAGATGGTCATTGATGTTTTGGGAGACTCACCATCTTTACGAGGCTCGAGATTGAGTAATGGTTCGGTAGTAGTTCATGATAATCTCCAAAAATAGTTGTTCATTTTGGTTTTGCTGAAAAAGCCTTGTTAATTTTAGTATCGTAGTTTGTAAGTCTATCCAACTATCTGAGGAACTCATAGGCTCAGTGAGTCAGTTACCTTGCAGAATGTTTGCTGTGACTAGAAGAAGTGGGCATGGCTGAGAGTTAGCTTGAAATACAGGAATTTCAGAAGATTTGAGAAACATTCTTCAGAGTCATCAGTTACCATTTGGAAAAGGGACAGATTGGTTGAGATGAATGTTGCTAAAATTCTGTAAAGTGAAATCTGTGTTGGTTGAAAATGGTTCGTCACTTTTCCTTTGCAGCAATGTAAGCCTGCCTTGTCACCATTTATAGTTGATCTCTGATCTCTGTATAGCTGGTACTTACCTTTGAGATTTTAACATAAATGTCACCCTAAAAGAATCTTTTCTGTATATCCAGTCTATAGTTTTTAACTATCCATGTCCTCTCTGTCATATCACTATTTAAATTGTTTTCTCATTAATTAGAATGTAAGGAAAGGAAGAATAGGACCCTGTTTTGTGTTGTTTACTGTTGTATTTCTCGCCTTTGAATGCTTCTGTCAAATAGAAGAATTCACTGACTGGATACTTGGAAGTCTTATTAATGACATATATAAGTCATTATGACTTATATGTAATATATATATTAATATATACATATCTTATGATTTCTTATGTATATCTTGTGATTTTATTATATATATATGAGTGTGTGTATAGACATACAAAGAAAAGTTTCTAAAAGTTCAGTTTAGAGAATGACAAAAAATATAAATGAAATAAAATCTGAATTCTTGTCTTTTACTTAGCTACTTGATAAATGGAAATATTAGGTACTTTAGTTCTGTGGAAAAAGAAAAAAAACCTGCTGAGATGCTAAATGGCATCATCACCCAAGGAAGTTTGGAAACCTCTTGGCTATAATTAATTCATTCTTTTATTGATAGTAATTTGGGTTGTTTCTAATTTTGGCTAGTATAAAAAATAACAATTTTGGAGTCCAAGAAAATAAGATCTATCACTACTTCCACTTTTTCCCCTTTTATTTGCCATGAAGTAATAGGACCGGATGCCATGATCTTAGGTTTTTGAAGTTGAGTTTGAGTTTTAAGCCAGCTTTTTCATTCTCCTCTTTCACCCTCATCAAGAGGCTCTTCAGTTCCTCTTCACTTTCTACCATTAGAATGTTTCCATCTCTGTGTGTGAGATTGTTGCTGTTTCTCCCAGCAATCTTGATTGAAGCTTGAGCTTCATCCAGCCTGGCATTTTGCATGATGTACTCTGCATGTAAGTTAAATAAACATGGTGACAATATACAGTCTTGTCGTACTCCTTTCCCAGTTTTGAACCAGTCAGTTGTTCCATGTAAGGTTCTAATGGTTGCTTTTTGACCCCACATACAGGTTTCTCAGGAGACACGTAAGATGGTCTGATATTCTCATATTTTTAAGAATTTTTCACAGTTGCTGTGATCCGCACAGTCAAAGGCTTTCTTTCACATAGTCAGTGAAGCAGAAGTAGATGGTTTTCTGGAATTCCCTTGTTTTCTCTGATCCAACAGATATTGGCAATTTGATCTCTGGTTCATCTGCCTCTTCGAAAGCCAGCTTGTACACTTGAAAGTTCTCAGTTCACATACTGCTGAAGCCTAGATTTTAAGGATTTTTGGCATAACCTTACTAGTGTGTAAAATGAGCGCAGTTGTATGGTAGTTTGAGCGTTCTTTGGCACTGCCCTTCTTTGGAAGGAGGAATGAAAACTGACCTTTTCCAGTCCTGTGGCCACTGCTGAGCTTTCCAAATATACTAACGTATTATGTGCAGCACTTTAACAGCATCATCTATCCCAGCCTTGTCGTAGTGAATGGGCTTGCTTAACTCAAATATGCCATTTATATATATATGTTTTAAAACTATGAACTTCTCATTTTCCTTTAAAATTACTTATACAAATACTTTGTCTAGAATTATGATCCTTTCTTCAATAAAGGTTTTTGAATTTCTTTTCGCCAGTTCATTGAAGCACTACCAGGTTGAGGCTATTAAATATCCAGAATGAAATTGTTTCAGACCATCAGATGATGTGTACTTAGTCTAAAAATTCGTATGGTATAGTTTGTGACTACTACTTCTAAGGATTCATCTCTCTTCCACAGCATTATAGTAACTTTCCTTTAGTCCTGTAAAGGTGGTAAAGGAGCAAGTGACTATTGTTGGCAAAGTTAACACATTTGTGAAACCATCATCACACTCAGAAATAGTGAACGTATTTTTATCATTCCCCAAAGTTTCACTTTCATATTTAAAAGCTGTTTCTGCTGTATTTCTAATTCTAATTGGACAGTTTTCTTTCAGTACTTTAAAGATATAGTTATGGCTTGAATTGTTTCCAATGAGAAGTCTATTGTCCTTTTAAAAAAATTAATTTTAATTGTATTTCATTACAGTATTGTGATGATTTTGTCATACATCAGCATGAATTGGCTACAGGTATACATGTGTTCCCCCCGTCCTGAACCCACCCGTCCCTCTCTACCCTATTGCTCTGGTTGTCCCAGAATACCCGCTTTGGGTGCCCTGCTTCATTCATTGAACTTGCACTGGTCATCTGTTTTAAATATGGTAATGTATGTGTTTCAGTGCTATTCTCTCAAATCATCCCACGTTCACCGTCCCCTCCTTGAGTACAAAAGTCTGCTGTTTACATTTGTCGCCTTTGCTGCACTGCATGTAAGATCGTTGGTACTGTCTTTCTAAATTCCATGTATATGTTGATATACAGTATTTATCTTTCTCTTTCTGACTTACTTCACTTTGTTTAATAGGCTCCATGTTCATCCACCTCCTTGAAACTGACTCAAATGCAGTCCTTTTAGTGGAATAATATTCCATTGTGTATAAGTACCACTACTCCTTATACATTCATCTGCTGATGGACATCTAGGTGCTTTCATGTCCTCCCTATTATAAATAGTGCTGCAGTGAACATTGGGGTACATATGTCTTTTCCAATTCTGGTTTCCTTGGGGGGTGGTATATGCCCAGCAGTGGGGTTGCTGGGTCCCATGACAGTTCTTTTCCCAGTTTTTTAAGGAATCTCCACACTCTTCTCCATAGTGACTGCACCAGTTTTCATTCCCACCAGCAGTGTAAGAGGGTCACTTTTTCTCCACACCCTCTCCAGCATTTCTTGTTTGTAGACTTTTTGATGATGGCCATTCTGACTGGTGTGAGATGATACCTTGTTGTGGTTTTGATTTGCATTTCTCTAATAGCTCTGGCGTGCTGCGATTCATGGGGTCGCAAAGAGTCGGACACGACTGAGCGACTGAACTGAATAGTGAAGTTGGGCATCTTCTCATGTGTTTATTAACCATCTGTATGTCCTCTTTGGAGAAATGTCTGTCTAGGTCTTTTGCCCACTTTTTATTGGGTTGTTTATTTTTCTGGTGTTGAGCTGCATGAAACTGCTTGTATATTTTGGAGATCAATTCATTGTCAGTTAATTCATTTGCTATTATTTTCTCCCAATTTGAGGGCAGTCTTTTCAGTTTGCTTATAGTTTCCTTCATTTTGCAAAAGCTTTTAGGTTTAATTAGGTTCCGTTTGTTTATTTTTGTTTTTATTTCCTCTACTCTGGGAGGTGGTTCATAGAGGATCTTGCTGTGGTTTATGTCGGAGAGTGTTCTGCCTTTGTTTTCCTCTAAAAGTTTTATAGTTTCTGGTCTTACATTTAGGTCTTTAATCCGTTTGAAGTTTATTTTTGTGTATGGTATTAGAAACTGTTCTAGTTTCATTCTTTACACATGCAAAACTATTATAAAAAATCTTCCAACAAACAAAACCCCAGAACTAGATAGCTTCACAGGTGGAATTCTTCCAAACATTCAGAGAAGAGCTAACACCTATCCTACTCAAACTCTTCCAGAAAAATGCAGAGGAAGAAAAACTCCCAAACTCATTCTACAAGGCCAGGATCACCCTACACCAAAACCACAAAGATGTAACAAAAAAAGAAAACAGTCCAGTATCCCTGATGAATATAGATGCAAAAATCCTCAACAAAATTCTAGCAAAAAGAATCCAACATATTAGAAAGATCATACATTATGGTCAAATGGGCTTTATGCTAGGAAGCAAGGATTCTTCAGTATTTGCAAATCAATAGTATGATACAACATATTAACACATTGAAAGATAAAAACCATATGATTATTTCATTACTGTTCTGTCTTTATTCCTCTGTACATAATATATCTTTTTCCCTCTTGGTACTTAAAATTATTCTTTATTATCAACTTTAGGCAGTTTGAACACAATATATCTTTGTATAATTTTTAAAATGTTTCGTGTGCTTAGAGGGTGTTGAGCTCCGTAGATCTATATAGGTTTTATAGTTTTTGTCAAATTCGGGAAATTTTATTCCACTGTTACAATTTCTTCCAATACTTACTGCCTCTTCCCTCTCCCTCCCCATTTGGGGATGCCAGTCATATATGTATTAATTTTATTACAGTTGTCCTAAAACTCACTGTTCCTTTATTGGTCTCTCCTCCAGTTTTCTTATGTTTTATTTCAGATGGAATTAAGAGCAGCTTAGATGTTACAGAAGAAAAGATTAGGAAATTTGAAGAAAGGTAGCAGTGTGAAGTAACAGCTTGTTCTACTAATGAATTCTTAAATAACTGAAACATCAGTTGATGTTATTGTGTTCCTTTTGTGAGTTAAAGTTCGTTTATCTTCTGTTCCCTTTTCTATTTATGTGAGAATCCTAATGTCATTACCAAGCTTTCTTGAGATTTCTGTCCTTTTGGTTCTCATCATGTGTGCTCAGAGTGCATGCTCTCTGCAGCTGTTCTGTTCTGTTCAGTTCAGTCACTCAGTTGTCTCTGACTCTTCAACCCCATGAACCACAGCACGCCAGGCCTCCCTGTCCATCACCAACTCCCAGAATCCACCCAGACCCATGTCCATCGAGTCGGTGATGCCATCCAGCCATCTCATCCTCTGTTGTCTCCTTCTCCTCCTGCCCTCAATCTTCCCCAGCATCAGGGTCTTTTCCAATGAGTCAGCTCTTCGCATCAGGTGGCCAAAGTACTGGAGTTTCAGCTTCAACAACAGACCCTCCAATGAACACCCAGGACTGACCTCCTTCAGAATGGACTGGTTGGATCTCCTTGCAGTCCAAGGGACTCTCAAGAGTCTTCTCCAACACCACAGTTCAAAAGCATCAATTCTTCAGCGCTCAGCCTTCTTCACAGTCCAACTCTCACATCCATACATGACCACAGGAAAAACCATAGCCTTGACTAGATGGACATTTGTTGGCAAAGTAATGTCTCTGCTCTTTAATATGCTGTCTAGGTTCGTCATAACTTTCCTTCCAAGGAGCAAGCATCTTTTAATTTCATGGCTGCAATCACCATCTGCAGTGATTTTGGAGCCCAGAAAAATAAGTCAGCCACTGTTTCCACAGTTTCCCCATCTATTTGTCATGAAGTGGTGGGACTGGATGCCATGATCTTCGTTTTACTGAATGTTGAGCTGTAAGCCAACTTTTTAACTCTCCTCTTTCACTTTCATCAAGAGGCTTTTTAGTTCTTCTTCACCTTCTGCTATAAGGGTGGTGTCATCTGCATATCTGAGGTTATTGATATTTCTCCCGGCAATCTTGATTCCAGGTTGTGCTTCTTCCAGCCCAGTGTTTCTCATGATGTACTCTGCATAGAAGTTAAATAAGCAGGGTGACAATATACAGCCTTGACGTACCTCCTTTTCCTATTTCGAACCAGTCTGTCGTTCCATGTCTAGTTCTAACTGTTGCTTCCTGACTTGCACATAGGTTTCTCAAGAGGCAGGTCAGGTGGTCTGGTATTCCCATCTCTTTCACAATTTTCCACAGTTTATTCTGACCCACGCAGTCAAAGGCTTTGGCATAGTCAATAAAGCAGAAATAGATGTCTTTCTGGAACTCCCTTGCTTTTTCCATGATCCAGCGGATGTTGACAATTTGATCTCTGGTTCCTCTGCCTTTTCTAAAACCAGCTTGAACATCAGGGAATTCATGGTTCACGTATTGCTGAAGCCTGGCTTGGAGAATTTTCAGCATTACTTTACTAGCATGTGAGATGAGTGCAATTGTGCGGTAGTTGAGCATTCTTTGGCATTGCCTTTCTTTGGGATTGGAATGAAAACTGACCTTTTCTAGTCCTGTGGCCACTGCTGAGTTTTCCAAATTTGCTGGCATATTGAGTACAGGGCTTTCACAGCATCATCTTTCAGGATTTGAAATAGCTCAACTGGAATTCCATCACCTCCACTAGCTTTGTTCGTAGTGATGCTTCCTAAGGCCTACTTGACTTCACATTCTAGGATGTCTGACTCTAGGTGAGTGATCACACCATCATGATTATCTGGGTTGTGAAGATCTTTTTTGTACAGTTCTTCTGTGTCTTCTTGCCACTTCTTCTTAATATCTTCTGCTTCTGTTGGGTCCATACCATTTCTGTCCTTTATCGAGCCCATCTTTGCATGAAATGTTCCCTTGGTACCTCTAATTTTCTTGAAGAGATCTCTAGTCTTTCCCATTCTATTGTTTTCCTCTATTTCTTTGCATTGATCGCTGAAGAAGGCTTTCTTATCTCTCCTTGCTATTCTTTGGAACTCTGCACTCAAATGGGTATATCTTTCATTTTCTCCTTTGCTTTTTGCTTCTCTTCTTTTCACAGCTATTTGTAAGGCCTCCTCAGACAGCCATTTTGCTTTTCTGCATTTCTTTTTCTTAGAGATGGTCTTGATCCCTGTCTCCTGTACAATGTCACGAACCTCCATCCATAGTTCATCAGGCACTCTGTCTATCAGATCTAGTCCCTTAATTATTTCTCACTTCCACTGTATAATAAGGGATTTGATTTAGGTCATACCTGAATGGTCTAGTGGTTTTCTCCATTTTCTTCAATTTCAATCTGAATTTGGCAATAAGGAGTTCATGATCTGAGCCACAGTCAGCTCTGGGTCTTGTTTTTGCTGACTGTATAGAGCTGCACCATCTTTGGCTGCAAAGAATATAATCCATCTGATTTCAGTGTCGACCTTCTGGTGATGTCCACATGTAGAGTCTTCTCTTGTGTTGTTGGAAGAGGCTGTTTGCTATGACCAATGCGTTCTCTTGGCAGAACTCTATTTGCCCTGCTTCATTCCTCATTCCAAGGCCAAATTTGCCTGTTACTCCAGGTATCTTTTGCATTCCAGTCCCCTATAATGAAAAGGAGATCTCTTTTGGGTGTTAGTTCTAGAAGGTCTTGTAGGTTTTCATAGAGCTGTTGCTGAATCCTTATGGTATTATCATCTCCCTTTCACATATTGTCTTGAGTAAGGAACATAACCTCAGTTTAAAATTATCCCAAGCACTATTATGAGGTCTTTATGTACACTCTAGGTCTTTTATTGTTGTTGTTGAATTGAGGTTTTTTACTTTAAGCAATGCAAATCTTTTTAAAATATTGCTAAAAGTATCAGTGATAACCAGCTTTACGCCTTTACTCTGCTGTAATAAGCAAAATAGTATATTTATTTAAGTGTTTTATTTTTTTTGATCAATTCTTGGACTAATCCTGTAAGATACAATTATTACATATTTTTCTGAAGAAGACCTGAGACATAGAAAGTTGTCCAAATCATCTGTTACTGTGACGACTGTAGTATTACTTAGTTATTAAGTCTTTGTAAAGATTTAATGAGAATCCATGTAAGATACTTAGCAAAGTGCCTGAAAACATTGTAAATTCCCAAAATGGGCTGATTGTTGTTTTTTATAGATTGATAAATGCTTAGATAAATTATGTTTGGAGTATTTTTCAGAGTAATCTTGAGGATAGAGTAGGTAGGTATACTGAAAAAATTAGCTATAAATGGATACTTTTTGCAAGTGGATGATTGGTTCTGTGCGATTGAATCTGTGCTTTAATCTATGCTTGAAAATTTATGTAATTCGTATTTATGAAATCTTAAGGATAACTGATTTAAGGAAGACACTGAGTCAGAATTACTACATATCAGCTTTAAAGGATATTTACGACTTTCAGTTTGCATACAAAACTAAGATGATATATTTCCCTAGAAGTGCCAGAGTAAAATCTTATCAACTGTTGAACATTCTATGACAGTTACTAAGAATAATTGCTTGGCCAAGAATAATTACTTGGCAAATAGAGTGGCATCCTTTTACAACTGAGGCTCTGATAAGACTTTAAATGTGCATTCAGAAGTTACAGTTTGCAGTTTTATCTAAGTGATTCTCAGACTTCAGAAAAATCCTTTTATTCACTTCCCATACTTACGAGAGCCCTCTTTTCAAAAACTTAGCAAAGAGCTTTAAATAATAGTTTATTTCTCAATAAATTTATATATATATAAGCATAATCAGTTCATTTCAGTCGCTCAGTCGTGTTCAACTCTTTGCGACCCCATGAATCGCAGCACACCAGGCCTCCCTGTCCATCACCAGCTCCCAGAGTTCACTCAGACTCACGTCCATCGAGTCCGTGATGCCATCCAGCCATCTCATCCTCGGTCGTCCCCTTCTCCTCCTACCCCCAATCCCTCCCAGCATCAGAGTCTTTTCCAATGAGTCAGCTCTTCGCATGAGGTGGCCAAAGTACTGGAGTTTCAGC
>SJYT01038423.1:69483-153436 GCA_006410635.1 Cephalophus harveyi | reverse complement strand
GAGAGATGGTAATGAACAGGGAGGCCTGGCGTGCTGTGATTCATGGGGTCGCAAAGAGTCGGACACGACTGAGCGACTGAACTGAACTGAAGTGAACTGAACCTATCCCTTGATAGATAATAAATAATAGTTAACCATCAAGAGATAGGTAAAACACTAATAATAAATAATAGTTAACCGAGTCCACCGTCAGCAAAATATACAGTTCTGTTTAACACCTGGTACCTCCCTGTTTCTCTAGCTTTGTCTTTTCCTTAGCCCTGAAATTGACAGATGGCTTTAGAACTGTGTACTTTTGTACATTCAGATTGTTTACCCCAGTGAAAGCTCTTACCTTTCTCCCAGGTTTGTTTACCTAGAAAGGTCTTACTCACCCTTTAACACCCAGTGTAGATGTCAACACCTATATGAAGGCAGGAAAGGGAATATACTTTCTCCCAGGTGTATCATGGTGTATTTGCTTCCTGTTTGTTCATATGAATGCAGTAAGACATTTCTAGAAGTAGGATTCTGAAATATTATTTTGAGTTGAGAAAAGAAATAAAGTTGTACAGATTTAAATTTCATGAATTAAAATTTTGTGAGTTATGGTACTAGTTGACCTTTCTGCCCAATGCCTTCTTATTTGCTAACATATTTAAAGTCTGGGTCAAAAGATCTTTCTTTTTTACAACGTAAAGCTTAAGTCAAAAGGGTTAGCATGGAACCCTCATATTCCTGCTTTATCCATACAGATTAAACAAAGTAAAATTTTCATTTTGGCCTTTGAGAAATAAATGGTATAGGAAATGAATCAAATGTTGTTCCTTTAATGTTTCTTCAATGAATGAATAATCTGGCTCACCTTTGTAACAGAACCTCTTAAAATCCTTTTAAATTAAAATACTCACATGCTTTTGTGCTGTTCAGTTAATATATCATACACGTTATCATGTGCTAGACATTACATTGTAGATAGGTTTAAAATTTTTCTCCTTGAAAATCATAAAATGATATGCCTGTTATGTAATTTCACTATAATAAAAAATTCTTAATGCACAAAATAAAAATCTCATTTGCCAGCTGTTTTGTGTAACCGTGCTCACCCTATTGTTCTAAATTTTGCATTCTAATTCTCTTAGTTTTTCCTTTACATTTTAAACCCCACCACTCAGCAAACTTTCCTTTGTTAACAACGTCACATAGCCTTTCCTCCTGTATTTACCACAACGGAGACCTTTACTAAAGGTACAAACATTTAGGTGCTCATAGCCTTCCTCTGCATCTCAATTTCTGCTTTTACTTTAATGATCTGTGTCTACATAGACAAGGAAAACTTCCTCAGTACCTTGAGCTTCTTTTTTCTGGCAGTCTTTTCTTGATTCTGCCTTAGCTAGGCGTTCAGTTTTTAGGTTATGCCATGGATGTTATGGCTCCAGTTAAACTTTCAGATCACCAAAGATGTTGATCACCGTGACAAAGTCAGAGACCTTTGTTCAAAGCTTGTGTATTCAGCTATACCCATTAGTACTGTACCCTGATAATCTGAGCTACTGTCGTTAGAGTTGTAGCTGATCTTCCCCTTCTGTCTTCTTCAGATCTTTTATATTATATTTCTGCATGATTTTCCTGGTAGCTCAGATGGTAAAGAATCTGCCTGCAGTACAGGAGACATGGGCTTGATCCCTCGGTCGGGAAGATCCCCTGGAGAAGGAAGTGGCAACCCACTCCAGTATTCTTGCCTGGAGAATTCCATGGATAGAGGAGCCTGGTGGGCATAGTCCATAGAGTCAAAGAGAGTCGGACACGACTGAGCAACTAACACACACATATATTACAATAGTAGCAGTGATTTTATGATTTTGAAATTGTGGGTAGTTTTCCCACCTTTGAAAGTATTTTGTTTAATGTGATTATATTTTCTGATTTAAAATGTATACAACTCATGTCAGTATTTGGATTTTTAAGAAATGCAGTCCTGAATCAAAACCCTAATGTAAGAACACTTGAGCAGTTTTGGGTAATTTTGTTTGTTTGTTGTATAGTGGATTCACTGGGTCAGGTTAAGAGTGAAGGAGAATTGATAGTTAAAAGTGCTGATGATGTAAGGGGTGTGTACCCTTCTTAGAATGTTGATCGTTTAAGTAAGGTTTCAGGATTGACGCATCCAGCAGTTGTTCGTTCCCAAATCACAGTCATAAATTTTCTGTTTTAAATGTAATTTTTGTTTTTTTGTTTTGAAGGTATCAGTTTTTAGAAGAAGCTTTTCAAAACCAGAAAGGTGCAATTGAGAATCTACTGGCTAAGCTTCTTGAGAAAAAGAATTATGTTCATTTTGCAGCTACTCAGGTGCAGAATAGGTAAGTGTGGTTCTTTAAACCCAAAGTTTCACTTTAAGGATTATTAAACACAGTGGGTTATAAGGCTTAGTTAAATGTAGAAAAAGCAATTAATGTATAAAGAGTTGAATTATAAAATTTTACCTAGAGACTGTGGAAGACAGAGGAGTGAATATGAAGAATGAAGGGCAAATTTTCCATCTGTAAAACAAGCATTAAAAACAGTACTTATCTTAGTTCTATTATGAGAACACAGTTTCTGGCACATAGTAAACCTTCAAATTTTACCTTTTTAAAATCACCAACACTAGTTTTTAGAAATCCTATTTTTGTTAATTTCTAAATTAACTAAATTTATTGATAAAGCACGTGGGACCGAGACTTCTCTGGTGGTCCAGTGGTTAAGACTCCATACTTATACTCTAGGGGCCATGGGTTCAATTCCTAGTTAGGGGACTCATCATGCAGTGTGGCCACAAAAAAACAAAAACAGACACAAAAAACCCACAATGGCTGTTGGGACTAAGTTCATAAGTGAGTAGGTTAAGAAGATTAGGACTCTTAAAGGAGTCCTTGCAGACAAACACTTGGAGCTGGCATAATTAAAACCCTGTGTTCCTAGAGGTTTGAATAAGGGTTCATATATTTTTATTCTTCAGACTCACAAAATTAAGACTTCTAGGTTCTCTAGAATATTAAAATTAATTTTTGATGATTTAAAAAGTCCCAGTAAATACTTAAAATATTGAAGATGAATGAATGGTGATTATATAGTATATTAGATAATAATATATTAGACATTAAGAGATGTTATAACTTTCATCCTAAAAGGTTATGCCAAAGGAAAATAGAGGCTCCTCAGAGATTGTAGATAATATATAAATATATATACACATATACTAGTCATAGTTTGTTCTTGTGGTTATGTCAGGATGTTTTTTATACTGCTGTTATATTGTAGACGATATTGGAGAGGATAACTGCCTTCTCATAAATTGCAGATGGTTATCCTTTACAGAGAAAGGATAGAAAGATAATTCATATGGCAGTCCCGTATTTTTATACATGTATATTATGCATGTTTTGTATAAATGTTCCTCAGTCTGTATAGACAAGTGAGGCTTATGTGTCGTATGATTACAGATGTTTGGAGAAAGAATTTCATCTCCAGAAAGCTTTAAAATAAAGCATTTAAGATTAAAATCTGTAATTATACTTCTTTTAATTCTTCGATGACTTTTCTCCATTTTTTAATGTACATTCATTTTTTTTTCTTCCTTTACAATTGAATGTATATTATCCATGCTTAAACCTAGGGGTGTTTGACTCTACTGTCAGCATGCTTACTGATTTCCACCTTTGGCTGAATCTTTTTTTTTTTTTTTTTTTTTAATTTATTTTTAATTGGAGGATAATTGCTTTACAATGTTGTGTTGGTTCTGCCATGCATCAGCATGAATCAGCCATAGGTATGTGTATGTTTCCTCCCTCTTGAACCTTCTTTCCTTTCCGAATCATTTTGAGTCATGTGTTTCTTAGCACTAGTAATTAGCACTCTCATTTTTAAAAAATTATCCTCCACTCACTTTAATAAGATAAGGATAGCACTGAGTAAAAATTTCAAATCAGTGCCTGATGTACAAAGGAAGGAAAATTACATTCTTGACCCAGTGTATTCAAGTTATTCAAATTTGTACTTGATAAATGAAAGGCAATTTTAGTGGTTGAAAGTGTTAGTTATAGTTTGTACAAAAGTAGAATGTGTAAAAGTTGAAGGTTACCATCTTATGATTGTTTGTTAACATTTTATGTATTTATATTTGTGGGATTTTTCTCTTCCTATTTTATAAATAGCAAGGTATTGGCTATTTCATATTTGCAACCAAAATTTTCATAACTTCATGGTAGCTTATATTTATTTCTAAAATATTTAACAGCTATTTTTATAAAAGGAATGAAAGTATTTTATTCCCGTAAAACATTTTGAGAAGTAAGTCATTTTGAGAAAAACCCATGCAATGAGTATATATGAATTCACATTTGAAGTAGTTATAAGTGAACCTAAATGCTTCTACGCTTCCTACTATTTCAAAAGATAATAGTATTGGTTGTAACATTGGTTCTTTGTTCATTGTTCTTGAAAAGCACTATGATTAAATAGAACCAGTGTGCCATATTTAACAGTAACCAGCAATCATTGATGGCAGATATTTGTATATCACTTTCATGTCATAGAAACTAAAGGAGAATTGCCATGTAGTGTAAAAAACTGTCCTTTATGAACTTAATTTAAATTAAATATTTCATTCATTCTTTGTCTACATACATAACTTGTTTGGGCCAAATTGAGTGGTTAGGTCTGCCAAAACATAAGTTGTACATTTGACAAAAATTTAATTACTCGTTTAAGTGCCCAGTTGGATGAATTTCTGTTACAGTTCGTAATTCAGAGACGTAGGATAAGTCGATAACCTAATGATGCATTTCTCTTATTCAGGATAAAAGAAGTAAATGAGACTAACAAACGAGTAGAACAGGAAATTAAAGTGGCCATTTTCACCCTTATCAATGAAATTAATAAGAAAGGAAAATCTCTCTTACAACAGCTAGAGGTATGGTTCAAAGCCAAAATAAAATAAAAACTGCTTCTCTTGCTCTTTAGCTGTTTTTAATGTTTATTGAAAACTCTTAGATTGGTTGTGGGGGGTATGAAAGTAAAGTCAGTTAAATTTTTTTTCGTGTGTTTTTTTAATTGGAAAATCCTCTTTTCAAGTTAGTTACTTTATAGCCCAATTTAATTAATAATACTTTAGCTATATCAGTTAGGAGATAGTGTTGGCCTCTTAGAAATGAAAGAATTATTACTAAAATGTGATATAAATGAAGACAAAGCTGACCTGCCACAATCCTCTTCTCCCCTCAAGATCGGCCCTCAGTTTAACTTTTACATGTGAATGTATATTGGGAGTCTTACTGACTCATGTGGGTGCTTCATTTTATTTTTTAATGTTCCATAGTTTTCCTAAAAATGCTATTCATTTTGAAATTTATAAACTTTAAATTTACTGGTAGTTTTGTTGTATTATGTCTTTATATTGCATATTTTGAGGTTAATATATGAATGTAAATTTCTAGATAAGCCAGTCAATTTGTGAAATCCAGATTGTTTTAATCAGAGACTCTACTGACCATAGTTGATTGTTCTCAAAATTTTGTGGTTTTAAATTGGCTTAGGTAATACGGGGTTACATTTAAAGTACAATTGAAAAGTAATAATTTAAATTACATGGATATTTGATTGTTTAACTTTTAGTTACTATTAACCTCAAATTTTTTATAGATTTTTTTCCTGTTGCTATTGCTTTATTCAAAATTGTGAAATGTTAGGCATAATTACGTATAAATATATGTCAGCAGAGTATTATTTCTGAATTTCTGTCTTTTGAAATACATGTTGCCATTGTTCCGCTATTGTGAGATTAAAAGTACTCTCACGCATATTGTTAGTTTGAGGTTTCTTGTGACTGTTGTATATCCAGCCTAGTTGCATTTAACCTTAATAGATTTTTGGTTTAAAAAGGACCTTGTAAAGGGAGAGCAGGAGCAGGCAATTATTTTTGATACCTTTTAACTTACAGTAAATACATTTTAATTATAGGTCTAAAGTAATGTTCTGAAATCATTTCAAGAACTTTTGAATTAAAAGTTTTGAATTAAAGTGCCTTTTATTACTAAAATATACACAAATACCTAATGATAAATTTACCACATATTTCTAACATGGTGATAATTTAAGCAATAGATATTTTCTAGTGTACTATGTTTCTAAACTTTGTAAAATAGAGGTTTTCCTAAACTTTATAAAAGGGGTGATTTTCTGGGAAGTTGTAAATAAAACTCCCATCAGTTGAATATTTTTATCTACTAATTTACATTATAAAATGAGCAACTTATTTCCTTAGGAGAAAAATTGTTCAGTAAACTCAAGTTGAATCACTTGTAAGAAAGTGGTTAAGACTGAAGAGCAAGTTGTTCAGCATGCTGAAAGTCAAAGGACATAGAGCATCCTCTATTCCTTCTGGGAAGTTTCATCCCCAGAAGGCAGTTTATTTTTCCTTTGCAGCATTTTCCTCAAATTGGTCTTTGCTTCCACTCTGCAATTCTTCTTTCTCCTTTTGTCTTAAAAGAATAGGTTTTTTCAGCCTCATTGCCATACCAGTAGATGGCACTGGTAACACAAAATTTTCTTCGGCCTGAGAAGTGTATTGAGTTAAGATAATAAAATTATTTCTAAAGGTCAGCTCATATGTTATAAGCTCTCTATATTAGATTAGCCGAATAGAAGGACACTATTTTTAATAAAGATTTTTCATCTTCTGAAGGAAAAGAAAAACATAATTAACATTAGTTTCTGTATGTACAATGTCTATTTTAGCCCACAGAACTAAGAACTAAATTTTAGTCCCTCTTTTGTTAGTAACTTTGTCCTTGATCATAGACTCATTAAATAATGAGGAGCTTAAGCTATCCCATATTTAAAGATAAATATAAGTATTATGTTCATTTGCAATAGAAATTGAACTGATATGTATAGTAATTGCTCAGTGAACCTCTTGTTCTGTTTCAGAATGTTACAAAAGAAAGACAGATGAAGTTACTACAGCAACAGAATGACATCACAGGCCTTTCCCGGCAGGTGAAACACGTTATGAACTTTACAAACTGGGCGATCGCAAGTGGGAGCAGCACGGCACTGCTGTACAGCAAGCGACTGGTGAGACCCATCACACCTTCTTTCTCTTCAAATTGACCTTATTAAGATACTACTTATACTTATGTAAATTTACATTTTGAATTTCAGTAGAAGTAATCGCCATCACACCAAAATATAGGAAGTTTCCATTACCTGCAAACGTTTTTTTGTTTTTCTCTACCCCTAGCATTTCGCAGCCACTAGTCTGATTTTTGTCATTTTCTAGAATTTCATATAAATGAAATCATACACTAAGGTTTGAATCAATCATGGGTTTTGGAAATACTTGTATAATGTAGTTTATCACCAGAAATGGCAGAAATTCAAGCATGTGCATTTGATTGTTAATACAATTTTTTTAAACACTGATTCTGTCTCATCTGAGATGGACACTCTGGGGCTACATGAGGTTTTATTATGTCTTTATCTTGTTTGTTTTCTCAAGTGGTATTTAATTTTAAGACTAATGTGATTTTTTTCCCTTTAAGATTACTTTTCAGTTGCGCCATATTTTGAAAGCACGGTGTGATCCTGTCCCTGCTGCTAATGGAGCAATACGTTTCCATTGTGATCCTACCTTTTGGGCAAAGAATGTAGTCAATTTAGGTAAGAAATAATTAGTTGTATGGCTATAACTTGGAACACTGAATTAGGAGAAAGCAGCTAAAACAAATCTTAGGTACTTCAATATTTTAAATGTCATTCTAGCATGTAAACTTTTGAAAGATAAGCTCTTCATTGGAAACTCAGTTCAGCTTTGTTCATTGCATCTTTAAGAATGTTGAGAGTCTCCTCTGTATAGCTTTCAACAGGGATTATTTCTAACTTTTCCCCCCACATCTTTTAAAATTGCTAGTGACTGTTACATGTCAAAAACTTAGCAAATGAGTTTTTTTCTCTAAAAACTTAGCAAATGAGTTTTTTCTCTAAATAATTTCTTAATAGCTTATATATTAATTGTACAAAATTGTCCACTTGAGGAAGCCCTTCAGCATGCTAATGTGTCCAGATCCCATGTTCTGAGGCATGGTTGAAAGATAAAAGTACCTCTTTTGACATGGAAGCCAAATGGACTTTGCTTTTGTTACTCCACAGTGTGGACCTAAGGACTGTAGGTGAAAATTATAGATAAACGTACAAACAGCTCAGTTTACAATAAAACATCGCCCTCCTCACCTTCCCCAATCAACAATTAGAGCTGTCTACAGATTGATAAAACTTATTTTCAGAATAGTCAGGTGGTCACCATTGGAAGCTGTAAAAGCAGAGATGAATGGCTTTTTGTAAAATAATAATAAAATGTAAAAATAATAATCTTTGTGTATATTCAGGTTTGGCTATACCTTTAGATCAGGCATCAGCAAACTGTTTTTGTGTGATTTGGTAGCTAAGTTTGGTTTTTATGTTTTAAAGAGTTGTTAAAAAGTATATGCCAGATCTTATATGGCCTGCAAAGCCTAAAAATCTGTCTTATTACAGGAAAAAGGTTTACCAACTCTACTTTAGATCAAACCTTCCTAAAATATGCCTTCTATTCCTAGAAAGTACTTGACTCTGGAAAAAGGAAGGAGAATTTGTCATTTCCAAGGATACAAATAGTAATAGTTTAAAACATTCAACATGTCCATAGAAGACAGTGTAGTACTCTGCCCTGCACATTTTGACAGTTCAAAGGCAGATGGAATCAGTATTAGCAATCTCAGATATCCTTGAATCTCCTTGGGAGAGAATTTATTTAGACTGACTATGTGGGCCTCTTCTCATAGTGTATCTTTCAGCTCTTTAATTTTCTGTACATTTGTGTAAATAATAAGGGCAGATAATATATCATTCTGAGTAATCAGAAGTCAATTAATTGGCTTTGGACTATATTAGGTTTCTGATCGTTATCATCTTTGAACCTAGCTCCCTTCCTTGTTGCGCTATTGGGAGCTTTGAGTGGTGGTAGTTGTCAGAGGAAAGAGGAAAATATAATGATTAGTCCATGATGTAGATGTTAGTTGATTATATGCAAATTATTCTCATTTTTTTAAATCCTTCAGGTAATCTAGTAATAGAGAGTAAACCAGCTCCTGGTTATACTCCTAATGTTGTAGTTGGGCAAGTTCCTCCAGGGACAAACCACATTAGTAAAACCCCTGGACAGATTAATTTAGCACAGCTTCGACTTCAGCATATGCAACAGCAAGTGTATGCACAGAAACATCAGCAGTTGCAACAGATGAGGATGCAGCAGCCACCTGCACCCGTACCAACAACCACAACAACAACACAGCAGCACTCCAGACAGGCAGCCCCTCAGATGTTACAACAACAGGTGAGTGTTATATCACGTTACTGATAGAAATTATGAAGACCTCAAGTCTATATATACTCTGTCCTATATAGGTGAGTTACACATTTCAAAGTTACTGATGGGGACAGAGATCAAGGGACAGAGCTCAAAGGTCAGTTTAAACATTTTCTTCAGATATGGCAGGGATGTGGGGGATGTATGAGGAACGACAAGAGTTAAATACTATGTGGGAACAATTAATTCACTAGTACTATGGAGGTATGCAGGAAACATGAATTCTGTCACTGGGTCAGGAAGATCCCCTGAAGTAGGAAATTGCATCCCACTCCAGTATTCTTGGCAAAGAGTCTGACACTAAGTGACTGAGCACACAGACTGTGGAGGTATACACATTTTTATCCCTCTATCCCACATCTGTTTTATTCTGTACCTGTGGTTTTGGGTCAAAGAACCATGTTGTTTCTGTCTGATACCTGATATGTTCTTTAGGCTTTTGGTCAAATCATTTCCTTTCCTGTATCTTCCCTACTCTCTTCTCTTTCATCCAAATCAAAACTGTTAATCTGGGGTTGATTAACTTAATGCTGATAGGCTCTGAAACACACTTAGACTAAGAGAAGGAGATTGGGGCAAGACACAAGCAGAATGACTTACACTTTTTACTATCCTGAGAAAATTATTTTTACTATAACATTTTATAATTGAAAGATAAATTTATAAATATTATTACATAAATGCAATATATACCTTTTGCAGCCTCCAAGATTGATCAGTGTTCAAGCAATGCAAAGAGGCAACATGAACTGTGGAGCTTTCCAAGCCCATCAGATGAGATTGGCTCAGAATGCTGCCCGAATACCAGGGATACCCAGGCACAGTGGCCCTCAGTATTCCATGATGCAGCCACACCTCCAAAGACAAGTATGCCTAGAGTTACATTTGTAAGAATCATACAATTTTAAAACTAAAAAACAGCAATTTTCTTAATCAGTTGCAGGAGGGAGGAAGGGAGGAGGGGTGGTCATTGATAACCTTTGAGAATTTGACCAGTGCTGTGTTATCTTCCTTTCCCAGGAAAATACACATAAAATTTGTATTAAATTTTAAGAGCTTTGATGTCTTTAGACCCAATGTATACTTTGTGTTGAGCATCCCTTATTTAGTCCAACCAATTCATTTTACAGAACTGAAAAATAAAGGAGCTTGTTATTTACCCAGAGTTCCTGAGATAATGATAAAATTAAGAATAAAACTTTAGTTTCTTGAAATTTTTCTTCTGATCTTTTAATGTGACATTTTGGCTTTTTTATTCCTCTCTTTACTTGGTGGTGTTTATTTAGGATGGTTATGCCTACTCTTGTGTTTAGAGAGGCATGTTTTCTAATGTTTGCTTGAATCGTAGATTGTATAGGAGGGTATGATTACTTTTACATAGGATTTCTAGTGATATATAAAAAAAGGTCATTTTATCATTGTTAAAGTGATGTTTCTCAAAGTGATTTAAAGGTCATGAGAGGTGGCTCAGATGGTAAAGCATCTGCCTGCGATGCGGGAGACCTGAGTTCGATCCCTGGGTTGGGAAGATCTCCTGGAGAAGGAAACGGCAACCCACTCCAGTACTTTTGCCTGGAAAATCCCACGGACGGAGGAGCCTGGTAGGCTACAGTCTGTGGGGTCACAAAGAATCGGACACGACTGAGTGACTTCACTTGTCATAAATACATTCTGAACCGTATCCATTGAATCAAAATTTACAGGAGGGGAGTACTCAGAAGTATGTGAACTTGTACTGATTTAGATGCATACTAAAGTTGTACAAAAGTATCATACTGCATACTAAAGTATCATACTGCATACTAAAGTTGCACAAATACCATCCTAGAGAAGTGGTCCTTCAACTCTTTGGCTCAATTACCTCTGAAAGACTTTTGAAAAATACATACTGTAATACCTCACATTTGAAGGCTGACATTTAAAATTTCCATTACAAGTTTCAGTTTCAGTTCAGTTCAGTTGCTCAGTCGTGTCTGACTCTTTGTGACCCCATGAATTGCTGCACGCCAGGCCTCCCTGTCTATCACCAAATCCTGGAGTTCACTCAAACTCACGTCCATCGAGTTGGTGATACCATCCAGCCATCTCATCCTCTGTCGTCCCCTTCTCCTCCTGCCCCCAAGCATCAGAATCTTTTCCAATGAGTCAACTCTTCACATGAGGTCACCAAAGTACTGGAGTTTCAGCTTTAGCATCATTCCTTCCAAAGAACACCCAGGACTAATCTCCTTTAGAATGGACTGGTTGGATCTCCTTGCAGTCCAAGGGACTCTCAAGAGTCTTCTGCAACACCACAGTTCAAAAGCATCAGTTCTTCAGTGCTCAGCTTTCTTCACAGTCCAACTCTCACATCCATACATGACTACTGGAAAAACCATAGCCTTGAGTTTAAGTAGTTGCAAAGGGCTTACTGTCTACCATATACTGACATTAATAAAAGTAAAACCCTTGCATTATTTTTTAAGTGGATCCACTGGAGTCCCAAATACTGTAGTAGATTGGTTTTTTTTGTTGTTGTTGTTGTTTTCTTAAACTTTTTTATTTTCTCTTGGATTATAGCCAATTTACAGTGCTATGATAGTTTTGGGTGGACAGCAAAGGGACTCAGCCATAACACATGTCTCCATTCTCCCATAAATTCCTCTCCCATCAAGCTGCCTCGTAACACTGAACAGAGTTCCGTGTGCTATACCTTGTTGGTTGTTCATTTTAAATATAGCACTGTGTACATATCGATCCAAAACTCCCTAACTATCCCTTGCCCCCATTGTTCCCTCATGGTAACCATAAGTTTGTTTTTTAAGTCTGTGAATCTGTTTTCGTTTTATAAATAAGTTCATTTGTATTATTTCTTTTTAGACTCCACATATAAGGGATATCATACAATATTTCTTTATCTTAGCAAGTTATTTTTTGAAAGTCAAAATTACGTACTTTTTTCTCCTTGGACTTGAATTTATTTTCTACTTTTATAGATTTTAATATATCTATGTTTGATAAACTTGTGAATCAGTTTGTTGCAGTTTTCTGCTGGAAAGAAGTCTTTCGATTTTAAAATTCTGATTTCTGTTTATAATGCTATTATCAAGCATTAATACTTATTCTTTAGACCAGATTTTCATTGCAATTATTCCTATACAGTTTGAGATATATATTTACATGGTTTAAGAATATTAGGGAACAAAAATTAAATTCTTTGAGATATACATTTCTTTATGTGATAGAGCCTTTTTCCTTTCCTGTTCATTTATGCATATTTGTATGTTTGTTACCTTTTACTGTTGAGAGTAAGTCAGAATTCAACATTGTTTTATCAGTTGACAACTTCTTTAGGCCTTTCATCATTTGTGTTGATCATTAAGTATCAACAGAGCTCAATCCAAAGATTTGTTACCCAGGTTTTAGAGCCAGACACTGTCTGGTGATTGATGCCTTTATTTTCAACTGTACATTTGCCTGTCTCTTCAGAGTTGTTTTTGTGTGTGTGTGTTTTATGCTGGGGCGATATGCTGGATTAGATTAGGGATGAGTTAAAGATGTCCTGTGTTATTTTTTATTTTTGGAGAAGGGCAGTTTTGAAAGAAATAGTTGGGAAAAAAACTCACAGACCGTGGTACATTCTTAGGTAAATTGGGTTTTCTTCAAAAAAAAAAAGTATATATGAAGGTTGACTATCTAGATTTTTATTTCCTTAAAAGTATTCACATACACGATGACCCCTTAGTTCTTGGAAAGCCTTCAAGTAGTACCAGGAGGCAGGTACACCCTTTAGAATGGTGCAGAAGCTGCAAAATCAGACCAACCGTCTTAGGACCTTGTCCTTAGACTTTGGGTCCTACAGAAATCACTGACTGTTAGAATTTTAAGTTTTAAATATTTCAGATGATTTATATGTGTATACTAAGTTATTTCCCAAAGATTTTAATCTGTTATCTTTTTTTTTACATAACACATATATATGTATGTTTATCACATATAATTTATCTTGAGAAAACAAGAGCATTAAACAACTCTGTTCGTTTAAATCACCATATTAAGGATCATCTCAATGGATACAGAAAGGTATCTGATAAAAGTAATGATTCATGGTAATCTTGTAAACTAAATAGAAGACATTTTCTTTATCCTGAGAAAATATATCAGAAACCTACTGCAAATGTTTTGTTTTCTTTTTAAATTGAGAAATAGTTGATTTTCAATAGTATGTGTTTCAGGTGTGCAACATAGTGATTCACAGTTTTCAAAGATTATAGTTCATTTATAGTTATAAAATATTAGTTATATTCTCTGCACTATACAGTATATCCTTGTAGCTTGTTTATTTTGTATATCAGTTCTGTTCAGTTCAATCAGTCGTGTTTGACTCTTTGCGACCCCGTGGACGCCAGGCTTCCCTGACCATCACCAACTCCCGAAACTTGCTCAAACTCTTGTCCATCAAGTTGGTGATGCCATCCAACCAGCTCATCCTCTGTTTTCTCCTTCTTCTGGCTTCAGTCTTTCCCAGCCTCAGGGTCTTTTCCAGTGAGTCAATTCTGTGCATCAGGTGGCCAAAGTGAGTTTCAGCTTCAACATCAGTCCTTCCAATGGATATTCAGGACTGATTTCCTTTAGGATTGACTGGTTGGATCTCTTTGCAGTCCAAGGGATTCTCAAAGAGTCTTCTCCAACACCACAGTTCAAAAGCATCAATTCTTTGGTGCTCAGCCTTCTTTATAGTCCATCTCTCACATCCATATATGACNTTCAGCTTCAACATCAGTCCTTCCAATGGATATTCAGGACTGATTTCCTTTAGGATTGACTGGTTGGATCTCTTTGCAGTCCAAGGGATTCTCAAAGAGTCTTCTCCAACACCACAGTTCAAAAGCATCAATTCTTTGGTGCTCAGCCTTCTTTATAGTCCATCTCTCACATCCATATATGACTACTGGAAAAACCATAGCTTTTTTTCTTTTTTTTTTAAGTTTATTTATTTTAATTGGAGCTAATTACTTTAAATATTGTAGTGGTTTTTGCCATACACTGACATGAATCAGCCATGGGTGTACATGTATCCCCCATCCTGAACCACCCTCCCACCTCCCTTCCCATCCCATCCCTCAGGGTCATCCCAGTGCACCAGCCCTGAGTGCCCTGTCTCATGCATCAAACCTGGACTGGCTATCTGTTTCACATATGATAATATACATGTTTCAGTGCTGTTCTCTCAAATCACCCCACCTTTCCCTTCTCCCAGAGTCCAAAAGTCTGTTCTTTACATCTGTGTCTCTTTTTGCTGTCTTGCATATAGGGTCATCGTTAGCATCTTTCTAAATTCCATACATATGCATTAATATACTTACTGTATTGGTGTTTTTCTTTCTGACTTACTTCACTCTGTATAATAGGCTCCAGTTTCATCCACCTCATTAGAACTGATTCAAATGCATTCTTTTTAATAGCTGAGTAATATTCCATTGTGCATATGTACCGCAGCTTCCTTATCCATTTGTCTGCCGATGGACATCTAGATTGCTTCCATGTCCTAGCACTGTAAACAGTGGTGTGATGAACATTGAGGTACATGTGTCTCTTTCAATTCTGGTTTCCTCGGTGTGTATGCCCAGCAGTGGGATTGCTGGGTCATATGGCAGTTTTCTATTTCCAGTTTTTTAAGGAATCTCCACACTGTTCTGTATAGTGGCTGTACTAGTTTGCATTCCCACCAACAGTGTAAGAGGGTTCCCTTTTCTCCGCATCCTCTCCAGCATTTATTGTTGGTATACTTTTGGATCACAGCCATTCTGACTGGCGTGAAATGGTACCTCATCGTGGTTTTAATTTGCATTTCTCTGATACTGAGTGATGTTGAGCATCTTTTCGTGTGTTTGTTAGCCATCTATATGTCTTCTTTGGAGAAATGTCTGTTTAGTTCTTTGGCCCATTTTTTGATTGGATTGTTTATTTTCTGGAATTGAACTGCATGAGCTGCTTGTATATTTTTGAGATGAATCCTTTGCCAATTGCTTCATTTGCTATTATTTTCTCCCATTCTGAAGGCTGTCTTTTCACCTTGCGTATAGTTTCCTTTGTTGTGCAGAAGCTTTTAAGTTTAATTAAGTTCCATTTGTTTATTTTTGCTTTTATTTCCATTACTGTGCGAGGTGGGTCATAGAGGATCCTGCTGTGATTTGTGTCAGAGAGTGTTTTGCCTATGTTTTCCTCTAGGAGTTTTATAGTTTCTGGTCTTAGGTTTAGATCTTTAATCCATTTTGAGTTTATTTTTGTGTATGATATTAGAAAGCCTTCTAGTTTCATTCTTTTACAGGTGGTTGACCAGTTTTCCCAGCACCACTTGTTAGAGTGATTGTCTTTTTTCCTTGGTATATTCTTGCCTCCTTTGTCAAAGATAATATGTCCATAGGTGCGTGGATTTATCTCTAGGCTTTCTGTTTTGTTCCATTGATCTATATTTCTTTGTGCCACTACCATACTGTCTTAATGACTGCAGCTTTGTAGCATAGTCTGTGAAGTCAGGTAGGTTGATTCCTCCAGTTCCATTCTTCATTCCCAGTATGGCTTTGGCTATTCAAGGTTTTTTGCATTTCCATACAAATTGTGAAATTATTTGTTCTAGTTCTGTGAAAATTACCGTTGGTAGCATGGTAGGGACTGCATTGAATCTGTAGGTTGCTTTGGGCGGTATATTCATTTTCACTATATTGATTCTTCTGATCCATGAACATGGTATATTTCTCCATCTATTTTTGTCATCTTTGATTTCTTTCATCAGTGTTTTATAGTTTTCTGTATATAGGTCTTTTGTTTCTTTAGATAGATTTATTCCTAAGTATTTTATTCTTTTCGACGCAATGGTGAGTGGCATTATTTCCTTAATTTCTCTTTCTGTTTTCTCATTGTTAGTGTATAGGAATGCAAGGGATTTCTGTGTATTAATTTTATATCCTGCAGCTTTACTATATTCAGTGATTAGCTCTAGTAATTTTCTGGTGGTGTCCTTAGGGTTTTCTGTGTAGAGGATCATGTGCTCTGCATACAGTGAGAGTTTTACTTCTTTTCCAGTCTGGATTCCTTTTATTTCTTTTTCTTTTCTGATTGCTATGACTAAAACTTCTAAAACTATGTTGAATAGTAGTGGTGAGAGTGGGCACCCTTGTCTCGTTCCTGACTTTAGGGGAAATGCTTTCAGTCTTTCACCATTGAGGATAATGTTTGCTGTGGGTTTATCATATATGGCTTTTATTATATTGAGGTATGTTCCTTCCATACCTTCTTTCTGAAGGGTTTTTATCATAAATGGATGTTGAATTTTGTCAAAGGCTTTTTCTGCATCTTTTGAGATAATCATAAGGTCTTATCTTTCAATTTGATTGATGTGCGAATATTGAAGAATCCTTGCATCCCTGGGATAAAGCCCACTTGGTCATGATGTATGATCTTTTTAATATTTTGTTGGATTCTGTTTGCTAGAATTTTGTTAAGGATTTTTGCATCTATGTTCATCAGTGATATTGGCCTGTAGTTTTCTTTTTTTGTGGGATCTTTGTTTGATTTTGGTATAAAGGTGATGGTGGCCTCATAGAATGAGTTTGGCATTTTACCTTCCTCTGCAATTTTCTGGAAGAGTTTGAGTAGATAGGTGTTAGCTCTTCTCTAAATTCTATATTTTATCTTAACTGATCCTCATAAAAACCCTCAGAAAGACAGGTGTCCATTTTCATTTGTCATTTTCCACATTTCTAAATTACCAAGATTGTGATTTTGCCTAAAGTTATACAGGATTAAGAGTTAGGAATTGATAGCCATGTTTTCATTTGTAAATTCATCATTCTTTCTACCATATTAGTTACACAGTACACAATTATTTTTATTAAGACAAAAGTGTCAAAGTGAAATATAGACAGAACAGAGGTTCTCTGTGTCTGATGATTGAAAACTTTAGGGACTTCCAGATCATCTATTTTTATATATCTTTGTTCTCAAGTAAAATCATATCACCAGACTGACAGGGTACAATTGTTTGCAAGTTTTTTTTTTTTTCCTAAATAGTATACAGAAATGAACAGAAAATGAAATGGCTAAGTTTGAATTTTATTTTTCCTGTGTAAGTTTGAGAGGGCTCATTTCTTTGTCTCTCAGCCAGACGTATCAAACACTGAATTTTTGTATCCTTACTTAACTGAAAATTGTCGTCAAGATTCTGTTCATGTTAGGCTATCCTGGCAGATCAAGTAATGATAACATCTTCTTTTCCTAACAGCATTCAAACCCAGGGCATGCTGGACCCTTTCCTGTTGTGTCAGTACATAACAACCCAGTCAATCCAACCAGCCCTACAACAGCTACTATGGCGAATGCAAATCGAGGTCCCACCAGCCCATCTGTTACTGCAATAGAATTAATTCCCTCAGTTACCAATCCAGAAAACCTTCCATCGCTGCCAGATATTCCACCAATACAGGTTTGTATTTAAGTTGAATGAGAGATTTAAAACCTTATGTTAATTAGGGAGTTGAGTATATATTTCTGGTTGCTTTTTTATTTTTTTTTATGCAGCTGCAATATTTTGAAATTTCAAAAAAATTTCTAAATATTTGAATTTTAAAAATTTATACATGCTAGACCTAGTACTTCTCAATATTTTAAAGCCACAGGGCGTCAGCTTTGCTTATCTGTCATCTGCCAACAGGCAAACTTAGTGTTTAATGCAGCACTTTTGTTTCATTAGATCCAGAGAGAAGACCCAGGACCAATAAATTAAATTTTTGTGAATCTTCTGTTAGGTGCAAAAGAAACTTGTGCAAATAGGTTTGACTGAGAAAGGAGGAGGTTGGAAGGTGTAGTTATCAGGCATGTACAGGGGCAGTACTGAGAGAGGAAGTAATAGTGAGGAGTAGAAGATGGGCGGGAGGGGTCTCTGAGCTGTTGTGTCCCTTTCACCTGTAGCATTATTTCTGAAGAAAAATATCATTTGGTTCCTTCTAAAATTTTATAAATGTATTTGAATTAAAAGCATTTAAAAAAATTAAAACTTGAAGGTTGTATTGAGTCATCTCATGTATAGTATGAGTTATTCAGATTCAAGGGTCGCTATGGGAGCACGGAGCAGTGAAATCACTAAAACATAAGGACCTATGAGACTTTGTGGCTGCAATTTAGTGTTTATGTATTTAGTGGGTTTATAGTATAGTTTTAAAGGATGTTTCTATAACTTTTTAGAATAGTTTCAGAATCACTAACTCGTGAATTCTCTTAATCTGATTGCTTCCCTGGTAATAGGAGAAATCTTTTGGCTAAGTGATTAGTAGGTATAGTGGTGTTAATAGTACTGGACTATACAGTGTAGAATTTTGGAATATATCGATAAAAAATAAAATTTGTAAGTTGTATGCTTATAATTTATAAAATTTCAGTTTAATGCTTGAAATCATCTCATATGATATCTAGTATACTTATTTCATGAAAGAGAGTAAGAGAGGTTAGTGACTTTCTCAGAGTTATCCAATAGTAAGTTGCATTTCAAAGCCTAGCACCTGATTACAAATCCATTTCTCTCCCACTGCTATCCACAGAGGTAGTGGGGAGATGGTTTGGGATTGTACGTGTGGAAAAGTAGAGTATTGAGGGGCTCTAGGCAACCAGGGTGGAGAAGGCAGTGGCACCCCTCATGGATTGAGGAGCCTGGTAGGCTGCAGTCCATGGGGTCGCTAAGAGTCGGACACAACTGAGTGACTTCCCTTTCACTTTTCACTTTCATGCATTGGAGAAGGAAATGGCAACCCACTCCAGTGTTCTTGCCTGGAGAATCCCAGGGATGGGGGAGCCTGGTGGGCTTCCATCTATGGGGTTGCACAGAGTCGGACACGACTGAAGTGACTTAGCAGCAGCCGGCAACCAGGGATAGTTAGGTACAGTGTTACAGGAGTCATTCAAGCACTCATTGCATGCTGAAGTGGACGCTGAAGATAAAAAGAAACAAGACTTGTTTCCAATTCTTGAGAAACTGTCAGAGGTTAGCAACCTTACGACTGAAGTGACTTAGCAGCAGCCGGCAACCAGGGATAGTTAGGTACAGTGTTACAGGAGTCATTCAAGCACTCATTGCATGCTGAAGTGGACGCTGAAGATAAAAAGAAACAAGACTTGTTTCCAATTCTTGAGAAACTGTCAGAGGTTAGCAACCTTAGAAAGGTTGCTAATGTCAAACTTTACGTAATTTTCTAGGGCTACTCTTAACAGAGAACAGATGAAGGAAGGAAGGATGCTCCACATTTTTGAAAAGCCTGGGTATCATAAGGCAAATGAGCCCTTGTTAGACTTTTCTTGTTACCTTGCGCAAGAGCTTTGAAATCAAGACAAGAATTTCCAGAATATATCCCCTCCCATCTTTAGTTTTTCTAAGTGGGATAGGAAGAACAGGATCCATGTTTTCTGTCATGAACCTTTTCTTCCTTGCAGACATATGCCCTAACTTTATTTACTGTTTTATTAAAATATTGGCTGTTCTAAAAAATTGAGATATAATTTTCGTACCATGAAATCCAACTTTTAAGAAATGGACAGTACAGTCCGTGATTCTTAGTATATTCACAAGATTGTGCAACCATCACCACTATCTAATTCCAGAACATTTTCGTCACCTTAAAAGAAACTACTCATTTGCAGTCACTCTCCATTTCGCTTTTTCCAGTCTCCGGAAACCACAAATTTATTTTGTTTTTATGAATTTGCCTATTCTGGACATTTTGTATGTATGAAATTATGCAATATGTGGCCTTTTGTTTCTGGCTTCTTTTCACTTAGCATAATGTTTACCAGGTCCATCTATGTTGTAGCATATATCAGTACTTAATTCCTTCTTTTGTCTGAATATTCTGTTCTATGAATATACCAAATTTGTTCATCCGTCCATCAGTTGATGGACATTCGAGTTTCTACTTCTTGACTCTTAGGAGTAATGCTGCTATGAGCATTTGTGTGCAAGTTTTTGTGAACATAGATTATCAGTTTTCTAAATTTCTGGGAGTAGAGTAGAGTTCAGGGTCATAGAAGTTTTTGAGGAGCTACCCAACTCTTCACAGTGGCTGCACCATTGTATATTCTCACCAGTGTCCGTGTATGAGCATTTCAGTTGTTCCACATCTGTGCCAATACTCTGGGCTTCCCTTGTGGCTCAGATGGTAAAGAATCTGCCTGCAATGCAGAAGCACCGGGTTTGATCCCTGAGTCAGGAAAATCCAGGAAATGGCAACCCAATCCAGTATTCTTGCCTGGAGAATTCTATGGACAGAGGAGCCTGGTGGGCTACAGTCCATAGGGTTGCAGAGAGTCAGACATGACTGAGCAACTAACACGCTTCCTTTGCAAATACTCATTGACACCTGTTATTAAAGCAGTTTAAGGTGGTTACCACAGAAGTACAACCAAAAATAGAAAGGGAAGTAAACCTATAGTCTCTTGAAGAATTGCATACTTTTTCTCCTACCCTGTGGTTTTCTATGGTATAGTGAAAAGAATGGTGGGGGAGGTTACACAGGAAGCAGACAAGGGAGCATTAACTATGCAGTGCAGACAGGAAATAAATACAAAGCAATTTCAGGTATTCATTGATATATCTTAATACTGGTCATTACAGCTATCCAGTATAGAGTAGAAGTTGATTTAAATAGACTTCTCTCAAGTTGAATTATTTTTTTTATTTCACTTTACTGTTCATCTCCAGAAGAATTATAATATGTGTTAGTAATTTTGACTTTGAGGGAATGTATGATGAACCTGGATTCTTTTTGAATAGTTAAGTGAATATTAGATTCTGTTCAGATTAGATTTATTAAATAATAGTTGTGTTAAATTATTTATTATTAGATTAGTAAACAATAGTGTTAAATTCTTTGTAAACAGTTTTCCATACTTGACATAGTAACTTAATTTATTTGGATACTATACTGGATAATATNGACTTTGAGGGAATGTATGATGAACCTGGATTCTTTTTGAATAGTTAAGTGAATATTAGATTCTGTTCAGATTAGATTTATTAAATAATAGTTGTGTTAAATTATTTATTATTAGATTAGTAAACAATAGTGTTAAATTCTTTGTAAACAGTTTTCCATACTTGACATAGTAACTTAATTTATTTGGATACTATACTGGATAATATGAAGTCTTACCTGGGTAAACCATATGTGTCTTTCTTGATATTTATATGTAAATTTAAATGTTATAGAATACCCATTCTGTACTGTGTTCCTGATAGTGGCTGTCTTCCATCTTTACCAGTGTGATAGGTAAAAATGATGTTTGTTGATTTCATGTGTATTTCTTTAATTTGTGCAGTTTTTAATCTTTTTTTAGGTTCATTGATGCTTAAAAAATGTTTATTGATTTATTAATGGCTGCACTGGGTCTTCTTTGCTGCATGGGCTTTGTCTGGTTGTGGTGAGCAGGGGCTACTCTCTAGTTGTGGTGCTTGGGGTTCTCATTGTGGTGGCTTCTCGTTGAAGAGCACAGCCTCTAGGGCACGAGGGCACACAGGGTATAGAGCGTGGGCTCAGTAATTGTGGCACATGGGCTTAGTTGCCCTCTGGCATGTAGGATCTCCTTGGATCAGGAATCAAACCCCTGTCCATTGCATTGGCAGGCAGATTCTCACCAGGGAGGGCCAGTTCATTGATTATTTACATCCCTCTGTAGATTGTCTTTTTCCTTTGAATTCTTAGAAATTATTTATATAGCACATACATGTTCCATGCTGTTATTCAAGGACACTTAACTAACATTGGTTTAATAAATATGTGAATTAATATTTTTCCAGTTAGACTTCTGACTTGAGTTATAGTGACTCAGTCCATGCTTGATGAAACATTGAGGTAAATACTTGTACTGGCATTCCTCTGTTGGGGCTGTAGTGGCGTCAGAGAAGCCCTTTTATGTACTTGCAGTTTTCCTCTTCCTAATATTTTCACTCTTCTCTAGGGTGACTCTAGGGTTGTCACCTGGGCCAGAGATACAAACTGTAGGTGGGAGAGTATAAAAGGAGTGGCAACAGAAATAGGTAACATGGAGCTTTCATGTCCGTTGTGAATCATCCTGTCTGCTCCTTTATGTTTAGGTGCTGTCTGCTCCTTTATGTTTAGGTGAGATAAACAGCTCAACTTCTCTGTCTGTGGCTCATGTTGGGAACTGTTCCTCCTCACAAATTCTCTAGGTAACTTTAGTTACAGCTAGGGACTTTTCTCTAGTTACAGCTTAACAAGTGAATCCTTGGCCAATAGCTGTGACCATTGAGCAGACGCAACTCTTCATGTCTCTTAATCATCCCTCTAGCTAGCCCACGGCATGCTCTCACTTGCCGCCTTTTATGTCTGTGTCATTAGATTTTTAAAGGGCTTTATGAGAAAGGCCTGTTACCTTTTTTTACAATTAAAGTATGATTGACTTAGTTTCAGTTGTACAACATAGTAATTTAATATTTGTATATATTACAAAATGATTACCACAGTAATTCTAGTTAACATCAGTCACTTTATGTCTGTGTCATTAGATTTTTAAAGGGCTTTATGAGAAAGGCCTGTTACCTTTTTTTACAATTAAAGTATGATTGACTTAGTTTCAGTTGTACAACATAGTAATTTAATATTTGTATATATTACAAAATGATTACCACAGTAATTCTAGTTAACATCAGTCACCATACATAAAAGTTTTGTGTGTGTGAGAGGAGGACTTTGAAAGTTGCTAAGAAAGTAAATCTTTAGATATATAATGGAGAGTTAATAATAGTCACCATACTGTACATTACCTCCCCATGATTTATTTTATAACTGGAAGTTTGTACTTTTTGATCCCTTTCACCCACTTACCACCTCTGCCAACCATAAATCTATCTGTATTTATAAGCTTGATTCTGTTTTTGTTTGTTTTTAAATTCATAAAAACATATGAGACCGTATGGTATTTGTCTGATTTATTTCACTTAGCTTAATGCCTTCAGGTCCATTCATATTGTCACATGTGAGAAGATTTCCTTTTTATGGCTAGTATTTATTCCATTGTGTATATGCGTATATCACACAATTTTATTCATTTATCTATAGCTTTATTTCTTCATCTACTGATGGACACTTAGGTTGTTTTTATATCTTAGTTATAAATAACGTTGCAGTGAAATGGGGGCTCATATATATTTTCAAATTTGTGTTTTGGGTGACTTCCATGGTGGTCTAGAGTTTAAGACTCCATGCTTCTACAGAGCACACAGATTTGGTCCTGGTTGGGGTACTAAGATCCTGCATGCTTTGATGTGGCCAAAAAATTAAATTAATTAGAAAAATATTAGTGTTTTTTGTTTTCTTCATGTAAATACCCAGAAGTGAAATTGCTGAATCGTGTGATAGTTCTGTTTTTAACTTTTAAAGAAACTTCTATACTGTTTTCCATAGTGGATGTACCAATTTACACTGTCACTACAGTCCACAAAGGTTCCCTTTTATCTACATCCTTACCAGCACTTGTTATCTCTTGTCCTTTTGATTTCCCTTTTATCTACATCCTTACCAGCACTTGTTATCTCTTGTCCTTTTGATAATAGTCGTTCTAACTGGGGTGAAGTGATAGCTCACTGTGGTTTTGATTTGCATTTCCCTGAGGATTGGTGATGTTGAGCACCTTTGCATGTACCTGTTGGCCATCTCTGTGTCTTCTTTGGGAAAATGTCTGTTCAAATTCTCTGCCCAATTTTTAACTGGATTTTGGGGAGTTGCGTGTAGGATCTCAGTTCCCTGATCCCATGCAGTGGAAGCACAGAGTCTTAATCACTGGACTGCCAGGAAAGTCCCTAGATGGTTTCATTTTTTTTACTCTTCAGTTGTGTGAGTTCTTTATGTAGTTTGGATATTAACCCTTTATCAGATATATGATTTATGGATATTTTCTTCCTTCAGTATGTTTCTTTTTCATTTCGTTGCTGATTTCCTTCGTTGTGGAGGACCTATTTAGTTTGAATGTAGTCCCACTTGTTTAATTTTGCTTTTGGAATGAGATCCAAAAAATCATTGCCGCAATCAGTGTCCAGGAGCTTATTACTGCCTATGTTCTCTTCTAGGCCTCACATTCAGGTCTTTGAGTGATCCACTTTGAGTTGGTTTCTGTGTATGGTATAAGATAGTAGTCTAGTTTTATTCTTTTGCATGTGGCTGTCCAGTTTTCCCAACACTGTTTATTGAAGAGACTGTCCTTTCCTTGTTGTATATTCTTGGTTCCTTTGTCTTATATTAATTGACCATATATGTAGAAGTTTATTTCTGGTGTCTTTATTCTTTTCTGTTGATCTGTATGTCTGGTTTTATGCCAGTATCATACTGTTTAATTACTGTGGCTTTGAAATTCTGGCCTATGATGCCTCCAACTTTCTTCTTTCCCAAGATTGCTTTGGCTATTTGTGTTTTTTTTGTGGTTCCAAAGAAGTTGTAGGATTGTTTGTTCTGTTTCTATGAAAACTGCCATTGGAATTTTGATAGGAATTGCATTGAATTTGAAGATTGCTTTCGTTATTATGAATATTTTAACAGTATTAATTCTTCCAGCCCACGAGCCCAGACTGTCTTTCCATTTATTTGTGTCTTAAAGTTTCTTTTATCAGTGTTGTACAGTTTTCAGTGTATATATCTTTGACATCCTGGTTAAATTTATTCCTAGGTGGTTTATTCTTTTTCATGTGATTTTATGTTTTAAGTACTCTTAAAAATTATATTGATTCATTTTTTAATTTTTGGCTGTGCTGAGGCTTTAGTTGCAGTGAGTGGGGGGCTACTCTTTGTTGCAGTGAATGGGCTTCTCGTTAAGGTGGCTTCTCTTTTTGTGGAGCAAAGACTCTATTTATTTATTTGGCTGTGCCACACAGTTTGCAGGGTCTCATTTCCCTGACAGGAAATTGATCTTGGGCCTGATAGTGAAAGCCTGGCATCCTAACCACTAGCTAATCTAAGGAACTTCCTTGGGATTGTTTTCTTAAATTCTTATTCTGATAGATCATTATTAGTGTACAGAAATGCAACAGATTTTCATGTATTGATTTTTGTGTCTTGCAACTTTGTTGAATTCATTTATTCTTACAGGTTTTGGGTGAAGTCTTTAGGGTTTTCTACATATAATGCCATGTCATCTGCAGTTTTACTTCTTCCTTCTTTTTCTTGCCCAATTACTCTGGCTAGGACTTCTAATACTGTGTTGAATAGTAGTAGTGAGAGTAGTCATCCTTGTCTGTTCCTGATCTTACAGGAGAAGTTTTCACTTCAGCTTTTTCCTGTTAGGTATGATGTTAGCTGTGAGCTTACCATAAATGGCCCTTATTGTCTTGAGGTACCTTCCTTCCACTCTGTTGATAGGTTCAGCTTGTTTTTATGATGAAAGCTGTTTACTTTAGGAGAGTCCTTTCTTGCCTGAAGTATGTTGTGAGATCCTTGATTCCGATCATTGTTATGTCAGTCCAATTCTACCTTGGTTTATATTTGTAGTTTTTCTTCAAGGTTTGATACCACTCTTTCCTGTTTTATAGCCTTGAAAATCAGTGTGATTTTGAGGAGGGGGAAAGGAGAGTGAGAAGTAAATGTACCAATATGTCTTCAGTTTTCGGGTTTGTTTTTTTTAGACTTTTTGGCTGTGGTGGGTCCTCGTTGCTGCACATGGGCTTTCTCTAGTTGCGCTGAGAGGAAACTACTCTCTGTGCCGTGCATGGGCCTCTATTGCAGTGGCTTCTCTTGTTGTGGAGCATGGGTTCTAGCTGCACAGGCTTCAGTCACTGTAGTGTTTGGGCTCAGTATTTGCAGCTTAGGAGCTTTAGAGCGCTGGCTCAGTAGTTGTGGCACATGGTCTTAGCTACTCTCCAACATGTGGGATTTTCCTGGACTAGGGTTTGAACTGTTGTTCCTTACATGCAAGGCGAATTCTTAACCACCAGGCCCCAGTTTCCTGTTTTGAATGAGAAGTAGATTTGCCTAAAAAGTAATCTTGCCTCTGGTAAGAGAGAAGATTAAAAGAGGCAGGTGTGGGTAAAAATAGATCAGTAGATAAGCAAGAAGATCAAGAAGATGAGCAATTATTTAATTAAGAATAATTTGACCATTTCTGATATGGAATAATATAAAATTTTTCTTAAGGTAATTTCCATAGTTAAATATTTTTTGCTACTATTTATTTTTCTACGTGAATATTTTCCCATCTCATCAGCACATTTCTCCCCTGTGAGTGGGATGTTTAAAGACAGGGAGCTGATGTTCAAATTGGGAACTAGCCCACAGTCACAGCACCAGGTCCTCTGGCTTTTAACTTACTGCATCCAGTGTGCTAAAAGGGCTGAGTTTTTCTGTTGAGTGCCTCTTTTTTTGTGTGTAATAAGGGACCTTATACCTCAAGTTAAAGGCATTCTGTTGAGTAATAGACTTTTCAGAACTTTTAAATTAGATATGGACGTGGTTAGGTATCTGTTTAGTTGAATGATTTTGGCACGACCATGGATGTTGAAATAAAATTAGGGGGATGCTAGGGACAAAGATGCTGAAAACAGGATCCTACATCAGCCTTGAGAAAAGGCAAAAGAGTAAGGGTGTGTCAGAACTATTTTCATATTAAAACACAAGGGATTTAGTGGGTTATTGGGCTTTGTCTGGAGCTGCCAGGTATTTATTGAATCATTTTAATTATAGCTATATTTGCATAAACTATATTGTGTGGGTCCTCAGGAGGATAAGGAAGCAACAATTAAGCTGAGTTTGATATAGGATAATCTGTTTTAGTAAACTGAGTATAAATGATTATATTAATGAAATAACTTATCTGCTTTAATCAAAGCAAATTTATCTTTTTGTTCTTTTTCTTTAGTTGGAAGATGCTGGTTCAAGTAGTTTAGATAATCTGCTAAGTAGATACATCTCAGGCAGTCACCTACCCCCACAGCCCACAAGCACCATGAATCCCTCCCCAGGACCCTCTGCCCTATCTCCAGGATCATCAGGTAAAGTCAGTTGAGGTACCGCCTCATTTCTGTAACATCTTAAAAAAGTATCTCTCAGTGCATGTATTAGGATTCTCCAGAGAAACAGAACCAATAGTAGAAGGGTGTGTGTGTGGGGAGAGAGAGAAGACAGAGGTTAAGAAATTAATTGGCTCATGCGATTGTTAGGGCTGGCAAGTCTGAAATCTGCTGGGCTTGTCAGGAGAGTGGAAACCCAGGGAAGAGTTGATGCCAGTCTTGAGTTCAGGCAAAATTCCTTCTTGCTCTAGGGAACTCAATCTTTTAAGGTCTTCAACTAATTAGAGACCCACCTTCATTATGTTTTACTCAATATCTACTGATTTAAATGTCAGTAACATCTATCATGTTGATGCCAAAGTAATTGCAGTTTTGGACCTTGACTTTAAATCATTATAGTTAGGCTCAAATGCATCTTTATTAATCAAAATAGGAACCATTACAATCAGCATATTTTTGCCAATAAGAAATAAGTTTGTTTATTCCTGTAGCATAAAAATCATGCTTCAGGATGTGACGAACTCTTGGAAAGCGTTTTCTGCATCCTACTGGTTGTGGAAGCATTTTTCCTATAAAAAGTAGTTGAGATGCCTGAAGAAGTGGTAGTTGGTTGGTGAAAAGTCACTTAAATATGGTGGATAAAGCAAAACTTCGTAGCCCAATTTGTTCCAACTTCTGAAGCAGTGGTTGTCTGACATGCAGTCAGGTTTGTGGAGAAGAATTGGGCTCTTTTTGTTGACCGATGCTGACTGAGGTATTGCAGTTTTTGGTGCAGCTCATCGATTTGGTGAGTATACTTCTCAGATGTAATGGTTTTGCCAGGATTCAGAAAACTATAGTGGATCAGACAGGCAGCAGACCACCAGAGACCATAACCCTTTTTTTGGTTCAAGTTTGGCTTTGGGAAGTGCTTTGGGACTTCAGTCACTGAGCTGGTCATCACCAGTTGTTGTATAAAATCCAGTTTTCATCGACATCACAATCCGATGGAGAAATGATTGGTGGTGTTGCATAGAATAAGAGGAAACGACACTTCAAAATGACGATTTTTTTGATTTCTGGTCAGCTCATGAAGCACCTACTTATCAAGCTTATTCACCTTTCCAACTTGCCTCAAATGCTGAATGACTGTAGAATGGTCAATGTTGAGTTCTTTGGCAACTTCTTGTGTAGTTGGAAGAGGATCAGCTTCGATGATGACTCTCAACTGGTCGTTGTCAACTTCCAATGGCCAGCCGCTGTACTCCTCATGTTCAAGGTTCTTGTCTCCTTTGCAAAACTTCTTGAACCACCACTGCACTGTGTGTGTGTTAGCAGTTCCTGGGCCAAATGCATTGCTGATATTGCGAGTTGTCCCTGCTGCTTTATGACCCATTTTGAACTTAAATAAGAAAATCAAAGATGAGATTGATTGCTTTTTGTCTAACATCATTTCCCTAGTCTAAAATAAATATAAAATAAACAGCAAGTAATAAGTCATTAGCAAAAAAAGTGAGAAATGTGCATTAAAATGATGTATAACATAACCACACTTATTTAGAATGTATTCCAGTATCAAATGGCAAATCTAGACAATGTAAAAACCAAAATTACATTTGCACCAACCTAATAAATACCTTTCCACAAAGAACTGGGTACCATATTCTAGCCAAGTTGAGATACAAACTTAACCATTATAATAATATTTTTTTCCCTGATTGCTCTAATTATTTTTCTTCAAATGTTGTTGGCAGTCTTCAGTGAATTGAAATAATATGTATCTGTGATGTACACTCTTCAGAACTCTGATGTTCCCCTTCCTCAGCCTCCAGCTGTATTTATGTTTTTTGCTGGATTTGTAGATGTATTTACTCTCCATGTCTTCTATTTTACAAGACAGGTTATCAATTGAAGAATTCTTTGGTTTCAACTCAAGTTTAAAACACTTTGTTAAATAATGAAAAAATAGAAACTTTGTTCAAAAAGCAAGAAATGAGAAAGGGCAAGTGAATTTTCAATTTGCAGTTCAATTTTCAGTGGCCAATCAAGTCCATGAGATAGAGACTGCTTCCAAAATCCCAGTTTTATTAACCCTGTGACATGAATGAATTATTAAAGCAGCTCGAAATAGATGGACACTGTGGAAATGGTTATGGAATGTATTTTTCATGTTTCTTACTGAAACATACCACCTCATTATTTCTAGAGTTAGAACAGTTCAGACTTAATGATGCATCTCATGAAAAATCCACATTTAATACATTTTTTGATTAATACTATTTTTGAGGTTTAATGAATGTATTCTAGGACTTTTAAAGAATAATTAATAGGAATCTAAGTAGGATATTTATCAAATGACTTTGGGTGGGATGGCAAATAGCTTTCTGTTGATATGGTAGTTTCCATTGATTGAATAGTGTTGCTCTGAGAGGATTCTGAGAATGCTTTCTGGGCTCAGCTGAGAGAATCTGATTGACCGTTGCCAATGATTACACATGAAATCCTTGAGTTAGAGACTAAGACTAGGTCTGATTTCCAAGAATTGCTGAACGGCTTTATAATAATACTTGAATTCTGTAGTGGGTAGGTAGAATTCTGAATTTTCTTACCTGCATAGATATTCATTTTGACTTATTAATTTTCAGGTTTATCCAATTCTCACACACCTGTGAGACCCCCTAGTACTTCTAGTACTGGTAGTCGAGGCAGGTGAGTATTACATTAATAGCTTTTTTATTTTTATTAAGAAAAATCAAATATGTATTTTGAAAAATAGACGATTATAATGAATTCCCATATACTTTTCAGCCATCTTCAACAATGATCAAGTTATGGCCAGTCTTTATTTATTCTATACTCCCACCCATTCCCCAGTCTAAATTTATTTTAAATAAATTTCAGACATTTTGTCATTTTATTTGAAACTGTTTCTCTGTATATCACTTAAAAGGTAAGGATTTAAAAGTTTTATAACCATTGAACCATTATACACCTAAAAAATATTTGGTAGCTAACTCTAATCAGCAGAGTTCTAGTTAATGTTCATATTTCCCAATTTCTCATAAATGCTTTTTTAAAAAATGATTTTCGTTTAATCAGATTCAGTAGGCCCTATACATTGCCATCAACATGTACGTTGAGGTCAAACTCACTGTATTTGTTGAAGAAAAATGTGTTGTTTTTCTTACAGGGTTTTCCTCATTTCCCCATCTTTTCATGTAAAAACTACCTTTTGATTTTTTCTCTGTATTGCTATTTAGGTCAGGAGGTTTGATGAGATTCGGGCTTGATTTGAAGGAAAGGGATGGGGATAATACCTCACTGTGGTAATGTGTACTGTCAGGGTCACAAAACGTAGATTTTTTATGACAGCAGCCAGTGATTGTCAGTGCCTTAAATTTTTTTTTTTTTCTGGCTTGAAAATGATATTTTAATTGCTGTATTATACCTTCTTTGAATACTTCTGTAAAGAAAAATTTTCTGCCAACTATTTGATTATTGGAAAAGCAGAAAAAATTGATCCTCTTTATTTACCTATTTTAATAATAATGAGTTGATTCCCAGCACCCTCCAACAGTGACCAATGAATATTAACTTTATGGACTCATATATTTAAGCATATTTTATATATTTTAATATTTTAGATGTTATTTTTATTGATGATTAAATTGTTCCACATTTGGCCTGTCCGAACTTTTTATAATCCCAGTAGTCATTTAAACATTCTTGTTTCCTATTGTGAAATGATGTCACACGTTCATCTTAGACAAATAGCTGATATCAGGCCTGAGGCAAGAAATGTATAAGGAATCCTGGTCATATTAGTGGGGAAATAGTGCTTTGAGACAACCTTGTGGGTACTAGGGGCTACTGAATTCACTGCTACTGAATTGTTCATGGTTTCTTCTACTTTTTTGGTGGACAGAGAGCTAAGATATTATAGTGTGGGAAGAGAGAGAATGTATTGTGCTGAAGGTTGACATAATAAATGTTGACTGATTTTCTGATTTTAATTTGAATATTTAGTGCAAAGTAAGGATTTAAGTGCATTTGGAAGACTGAGTCTATATTATTTACTTGTTTTTAAATTACACTTTAAATAATCAGTACTTTTAGTAGAAAAGTACAAATTGAGTGAAAAGGGTTTTCATTTTTGGCAGTGATACAGTCTTAACGTTTATTCACTTCTCTTGCCAGTGGTTTGCTTTATGATCTAGATAGAGCCAATTAGTCACGTATCTGTCCCTCTTAGCCTTTGGTTGTTGTTCAGTCACTAAGTCGTGTTTGACTCTTTGCAACCCCACGGACTGTAGCATGCTAGGCTCCTCTGTTATCCACTATCTCCTGGAGTTTGCTCAAATTCATATCCATTGAGTTGGTGATGCTATTTAACTGTCTCATCCTCTTCTGTCCTCTTCTCCTTTTGCCTTCAGTCTTTCCCAGCATCAGGGTCTTTTCCAGTGAGTCTGCTTTTCACATTAATTCACATTAGGACTCAAAAGCTGAAATAGTGATTCCTTTGAAGGGCACTTCATGGACCACTGTTACTGATGTTTCCTTTAGATCTTTGGAAATAGAGAACAATTTAAACTTCTATTATATTTAGAGAAGCAGTCACTATGCTAGTAGCCTAGGGAAAGGATCATTTACTAGATCCCCTAAATGATGTAGTGCAGGTTCCTCAGATGATAAAATGTGTTTAGGGTCCTCTGAAAGATTGATAAACGTTTTTTAAAATTTGAAGCTATGAGTTTATAATACATTCCTCTTAACCATATTATGAAGTATCCTTATCTGCTGTGAGCTTAACAAATTGTTTTTACTTTAATGAACATTTCATATAACTTAATGAACTTTTCATATAATTGCTTCATATAAATGTACACCACACAGTCAAACATATGTGACCTTTATTTGTTGTTTTTGTTAGCTGTGGGTCATCAGGAAGAACTGCTGAGAAGACCAGTCTTAGTTTTAAGTCTGATCCAGTGAAAGTCAAGCAAGAACCTGGCACTGAAGATGAAATCTGTAGCTTTTCAGGAGCTGTGAAACAGGAGAAGACTGAGGATGGCAGACGGAGTGCCTGCATGGTAAGGTTCCAGGGGAGCCATTCAGTGATGCAGGGAGGTCCCTTCACTGATTCTCTCATCTCTGCGTGTGTAAGTCTGGATAGTGATCCTGTGGACCTGTATTCATTTCTAAATTCTTTTGCCTGGTATAAGCCAAATATCTCTTTCTCTAACTGATCTTTTTCCATCTAAGTGTCAACTGTAATTGATCAGAAAAGACTTGTATTAAGGAGTCCTTTCAAGCTATCTTTTGGTTTGTAATTTGTCATGTAATTTTGCCATGATTCTAAATTGAGTTCTAGCTTTTTCTAAATTTATTAATCATTTCATTAGTCACATTGAGTCTCAAGCCACAAAAATCCTTGGCCATTTTCCTGGATCAGTGAGTTCAGGGTTAAGACTGCTGACATGAAAGAACTTTAATGCTCAAAGAGTTTTGTAATGAGAAGATTGCCTTTGGCCTATGAATTATTAACGATTAATAATTTTTAATCAATTTTTAACCAGTTTAACAATTATTAACCAATTTCTCAGATGGAACATTTTATAAAATTTATAATACAGAATGAAGGCAGGCCCAAGTCTCTCTTCATTTAGAAATTTTGATCTTGGTACTTTTCTTCCTACTTACAATTTATGTCTAATTTTCTACATAGTTGGCACATAGAAATTTCAGCTCTGTAGATATAGAGAGTACTGTTATCTCTTCATTCAGAATTTGGTTTGGAAAGTTCCCCTGAAAAACAGTGCCAAAAGGTGGTAAAAGATTTTATACTGTCACAGTCTTTCTATGTTAGTAGGATGATAAGTGGGCAGAAGAATAGTTCAAAATCCTTTTCAAAAGCTATGTGACAAGGAAGGACCTATCATGTAGGAAGCACAGTGAACTGTATTCAGTATCTTGTAATAACCCATTAAAAAAAACTCTGAAAAAAAGTACATATGTAACTGAACCACTTTGCTGTATACCTGAAACCAACAACATTGTAGATTAACTATTTTAATTAAAAGTAATGGTTAAAAAAAATAAAGCCATTAGAAAGGGGGAAAAAAATCTGTGCAACAGATTCTTGAGTGAAAAATTAGTCTATCATAGCCAGCTGCCTAGGAGAATACCCCATACTTACTTCCCAATTGACATGCTTAACAGTTTAATTCCTTTATTATCAAGTGAACCAATAGTATAGCCTGCTCCCTAAAATCATTCATTAACATGCCAAAATTATTTCAGGGTGATTTTCATTTTGCATGTTACTAATATGATTTCAAGCAATTTTAAAATAAATTCCAAAATAATTAAGCTATGTCAGTGTATCATGTTGTAAACACACCCACAGTAGCACACACAATGCATATCATAAGGATTAAATGATTCTTCAAGAATTTGTCCTTGCTTTGTTTTAGTTGAGCAGTCCTGAGAGTAGCTTGACACCACCTCTTTCAACCAACCTGCATCTAGAGAGTGAGTTGGATGCATTAACAAGCCTGGAAAACCACGTGAAAACTGAACCTGCAGATATGAATGAAAGCTGCAAACAGTCAGGGCTCAACAGCCTTGTTAATGGAAAGTCCCCAGTTCGAAGCCTCATGCACAGGTCGGCAAGGATTGGAGGAGATGGCAGCAGCAAAGATGATGACCCAAATGAAGATTGGTGTGCTGTCTGCCAAAATGGAGGGGATCTCTTGTGCTGTGAAAAATGTCCAAAGGTCTTTCATCTAACTTGTCATGTTCCAACACTTCTTAGCTTTCCAAGGTACAAGTGAAATAACTGATTTTTTTTTGTTGTTGTTTTTTATGAGCTAAAAAAATAAAGTTACTCTGGACAGATGGCCTCCTTAACCAATGCCTAGTATTTATATAAAATAGAGAGCCTGACTCCATTGTGTGAAGTGAAGTGAAAGTTGCTCAGTTGTGTCCAACTCTTTGCCACCCCGTGGACTGCAGCCTGCCAGGCTCCTGTGTCAGTGGAATTCTCCAGGCAAGAATACTAGAGTGGGTAGCAATTCCCTTCTCTAGGGGATCTTCCTAACCAAGGGATTGAACCCAGGTCTCCTGTATTACACATGGATTCTTTACCACCTGAGTCAACAGGAAAGCCCAGTACTCTATTACATTCTAGAGAAATTAACAGCTGAATGAAGAAATGTCCAAGATCTAAGTTATGCATTAGTGATAAAAAATAGACTATTTACTCACCTTCAGTTTATACTTCATATAAGCAAATTAGATGAACCTCTAAATTATGAGGAGCGGTGGACTAGAGTATTGAGAAACTTAGTGGATTTCCTCTTGAAGATAATTTCTTAATCTGTTGCCATCATTTTGATAAGGTCTATAATAATTATGAATAGTATTCAGTTTTAGGCAACTCTTGGCTCTTACCCAAAACCTACTTTTTTAATGTTTAAAAGCTCTTGGAAGGCATTTTAAAGAAAAAAATACTTGTGAAAACACCTTTAATGTCAAGCTTTTTTGAAGAATAGCTTCATCTTCACTACTGGAAGCATTTCATTAGTAGTGCCTGCGTGAGGCACCATGTGCAAAGTTCTCAGACTTTTTCCTTGATCCTCTAGTTGAAGTGTCTTTTAGTCATTAACTTTAGAGTGGAGAGTTACTGAGGTCCTTATTTAGAAGAGAATAACATGGGGGTAAAGATTTGGGCAGCATATGAGCACTGTCCCCGGATTGTATGACCCCATGGCAGGTAAATCTGGTTTCAAGCACTAAAATATTAATTGATGAGCACTCAGTACAAACTGATGATACCAGCTAACACAGTAGAACACATATGCTGGGCTTGGTTATGATGCCTGTAGTCTCGTCATAATTCTGTAGTGGACTAACTAACTTGGACAGTTCACTGATTTTCAGGGATTAGTTTCTTCATCTACAAGTAGTAGAATTTGGATTAGAAGAGCTGTTTTTCCTCCCCTTCCATTTAACATATTTATGTTTATGCTATTTCATCTCCAGTTGATTTCAGAGACCATAAAATAATAGAATCATACTTAATTCTTTGAACCTTCCTTCTTCTCCATCTCTAACCCTCAAATTTTTAAAGTGTCCTTGGGAAAGCTCAGCTTCTTTTTGCCGCTGGATAAAGATTCACATTTTCTCTCAGATTCCTAAGAAGCAATGGTTTTGGTTGAATAGTGCTACCCTTTTTGAAAAATTCAACATTTAGGATTAGAGAAGTACTGGGTATATATGAACAATGCCAGAATATTTTTCTGAAGAATTGTAATTTTACCTAAATTTTAGAAGGTATAGTCACTTACCATAGCTCTAATAAGAGCCTTCTCTTTGTTTACTCATTCAGAAAAGAAAGGCATTGACATTTTGGTCTTGAAATTAAAGCTTTTTATATTTTTGTTTCCTTTGGATAGTAACATCTGCTGGAACGTTAGAATTTTGCTACTGAAAACTTTCTCTCAAAGGCAGAAGCTTTGGGAGGAATTGAAAAGGTGACACAGTGTTAGTATAATTCTTAGAATATATATATGATGAGGGAAAGGAGAAAATGCATATGAAGTAATCAAATTGGAATTTATAGTTTGATAGAAATCCTGATGTAAACAAAACTATTAACTGAGCATGTTTATAAGACTAGCTATGAAAATATAATTGTTTTATTTTTGGCATTGCATGCCAAAAGAAGATACCTGAGGACCTCTGTATCCTGTATTCATTTCTTCATATGTATGAAGTCACTGTGGTGATAATACTGGGGTCTTGAAAAAGTTGGTCTTACGCTGCAAGTGCTGATCATCAGCTTTGTGCTATGACAAGACCCATTTTTAATGGAGGTAGTGGTTTTATATTGCTTTCCAGAAGGTAATCAGTTGAAGAATGGAGACATTTTGGGATGTTTTTAATCACATAACTTCACTTTATGAGATTTTGCAAAAATAGTACCTCTTGGGTTCCACAAAAACTGGAAAGGAAAGAAAACAAAGAAACTGAAGATTTAACCTCTAGAGAGCTAGCTTTCCTAGAGTGAGTTTTGTTAAAATTACAAAGACTGATTGTCTGTTTCCTTCTTTAGTGGGGACTGGATATGCACATTTTGCAGAGATATTGGGAAGCCAGAAGTTGAATACGATTGTGATAATTTGCAGCATAGTAAGAAGGGGAAAACTGCACAGGGCTTAAGCCCCGTGGACCAAAGGGTAAGTGGCAAGTTGATTTGTTATTAGGGATTCTGTAGTTGTCTGTCTATACATTTTTTTTTTTTTTTTCAGTGTAACATACATATAACTTGGTAAATTTTCATTTTTTAATCACATTATCTGATGGTATATACGTTCATGACTTCTGAAATCTTTGTCTCTAGACCTTAGAGCCTTTTCTTTAGACCTTAGGCTGTTAAATTTAGCTTTCTCACACTTAACATTTCCCAGCCTAATCTTGATATCCTCTGACCTTCAAAAAACAAAGGCGAGAAAATAATGACATAAAAACTGCTTTCCTGTCTCAGTAATTTCCATCATCAAATAGTACCACCAGTCATCTCTTGCTCAAGCCAGAAATTAGAAGATCTCTTCACCAAACCTGATTCTACTCTCGCCCCTCACAGTCCATTTTCTATGCAGTATATTGTGTTCTTTTTAAAATATGTAAACAAGTCTGTCGCTTCCATGCTTAAAATCCTCTAAGCACCCATCATATTAAGAATGAAATCCAAAATCCTCATTATTTCATTCAGATTTCTGCTGATCTGTTCTGTACTCTGATCTCCAAAGACAGAATATCTTTCACAGACTTCTGTGGCTGTTACAGTTATGTTTGACTTTGATCTAATGCATAAATCCATCTTCCACTATCTTTGAGGAGAAAGTATGTGTTTAGAGTGTTACAAAGTATTTCTGATTGTATAACAAAATTCTTGAATTGGATTGAGAAGACAGTTTTTATTTCATTTTGAACTTGAGTGGAATCCTTTCAAGAAAGGGAATAGCATGTGTCTCACCTGCCTTGGGGAATTAAAATGAGTAGCAATGGTTAAGAGGTAATAGTAGGTAAATAAATTATATACAGGAGGACAGAAGGTAGTCACAGTCTCAGAACTAAGTGGGAAACAGGTAGTTTTCTTTTGTATTTACAGCTAGTATAAGCTATGTGTAGGAGGATAGCTAGTATGTAGAGAGCTTATCTTCAGTTTATTGTAGTAATACTTTATACTGATAAAGTCCTCATTTTCAAGAATATCTTTTCAGGGGGGAAAACAGTTCATGGGTTTTCTTTTCTTCGGCCAGAAATGTGAACGTCTTCTGCTTTACCTCTATTGCCATGAATTAAGTATTGAATTCCAGGAACCAGTTCCTGCTTCGGTGAGTTGTTTACCTTAGTACTTTCCTGGTGAATAAGTTTAGTATAATATTTAAGACTATGGGCTCTGGCTTTAGTCTGCTGATGTTAAAACTCAGGCTTGAATAATCTCTTCAGTCTCTTTTCTAAAACAGTTTCTTCCCTCATTGGGTTATTTTCAGGATTCTATACAATAACCTGTGTAAAATAATTTTAGCATAGTGTTTGATAAAATTTTTGAGTAATAAGAAGTACTTATGATGTTGTTAGGGCTAAATGGATATGAGTTTCACTGTTGAGACTTCCCTGGTGGCTCAGAGGGTAAAGCCTCTGTCTACAATGCGGGAGACCCGGGTTCGAGCCCTGGGTTGGGAAGATCCCCTGGAGAAGGAAATGGCAATCCACTCCAGTACTACTGCCTGGAAAATCCCATGGACAGAGGAGCCTGGCAGGCTGCAGTCTATGGGGTCGCAAAGAGTCGGACACGACTGAGCGACTTCCCTTCCCTTCCCTTCCCTTCACTGTTGAAGTTTGTTTTTAAAGACTGTTGCTCTGATCAATACTTAATTTCCACATCTTTTTTTACTTTTAAAATGGGCATAAGGGTTACAGGTATAATTGAAAAAGTCTTGAACTAGGAATTAGAACACTTGACTTCTCCTAGTTCTGCCATTAACCAGCCTTATAGCTGGGGAGATTTACATAATTTTCTGCCTCTACTTTTAACTATAGAGGGGGACTTTGAACAAAATTATTTCTAAAATTCATTTGTATGATTGATTCTAAGATCTGTACCTTGGGGAGAAAAATCTCTTTGCAAGTATTAATTTGAATAAAAGTATAAAGTTGAATGGTATAAAAAGTATAAAGTATAATGGTTTTGCCTTCATAAGCCCTCTTTTATGAACAATCAAGATTAACAGAAGACTGTGGGGAGAATTTACAAGCCGTTGCCCTTTGTTTTTCTTAAAGCAGATTTTTGTAAGGAATAAAGGCTCCAAAATCCTATAGTAAAAGGAATACCAGGGATACCCTATAAACGTGATAAAAATATGCTACACATATTGTATTTGCTTGCTGTTGATTGTTGAATTAATATATTATTGAATACCAGACCTGTTATATCGGGTATTGAATAGTAATTTGTTTACCTAGGAAGGCTTAGAAATGGAAAGTATAAAAGGTTCTAGATACAAGGAAGACATTTTGTTCAGATAGTAATCATCTGACACCAGGAAGTCTGTCTGGTCTTCAAGTTCAGAGACTTTACGGTAGAAAATTACTTTCCAACATTTTCTTTTAATGATCTTTTAAAATTGTTTCTCTGTGTTCAGTTATTTTTGCAAAGATACAAATTTCTGCCCAGGAGTTGGGGCCAGAACTCCCAAGCATGACCACTAAGTGGATAATAGGGGCTTTCTTGGTGGCTGAAGATGATAAAGAATCTGCCTGCAATGCAGGAGACCCAGGTTTAATTCTTGGGTTGGGAAGATCCCCTAGAGAAAGGCATGGCAACTAAATGGTTAATAAAATTTTTTCTTGTGTCACTACAGTCTCACCTCTGTTGCTGTGTTCAGAGTTCTGTGATATAAGGTTTTATCCTCTATAAAGGATACCATATTCTAATAATAGCAATACATTTTGTAATCTTCTTTCCTTATTTTAAAGTCATACAATTTTTTTGATGGGCAAGGTGTGTCCCTAACACTAGTGGCTGGCTATCCTTGCTGATTGATTTTTTTCCCCCTTAATTTCCTTATTAAACATGGAACTTTGGGTCCTTCATGGAAGACTAAGGAGACTACCACATATTCTGAATGTGATTTGATTTTCATGTAATTGTGGCAGAAGATTTTGAGTACAATTCACTATACTCCACATTTGCATGCAGCTGACTTAATCAACACATATTTTTCTCTAACATTAATATACTTCGCATTTTCAAATTAAACACTTTGGCATTTTTGGAGAATCCTTATCTATTCTTATTTGTTTCTTTAGATACCAAACTACTATAAAATTATAAAGAAACCAATGGATTTATCCACCGTGAAAAAGAAGCTTCAGAAAAAACATTCCCAACACTACCAAATCCCAGATGATTTTGTGGCTGATGTTCGTTTGATCTTCAAGAACTGTGAAAGGTTTAATGAAGTATGTTAGCTTCCAAACTATAGAGTCTTGGATTATTAGTTTTTGTTTGTTTGCTTATTTTGTTACTGGATTTTGTTTCCCTGCCAAGAGATTTTTTTCTAATTTGATTTGAAAAAATTATTCTGCTCCAGGTCTGTCAAAAGTAAAATTTGATTGTATCCACAGTTCCAAAGAAGAAAGTTTACTGTTTATAATTTGAAATATATACTTAAATATAATGTAATAAATTAAGAATATTATTGGATATCCCTTCCTGAATATGTTGAGGGTTGAGATAAGTATAGAAAATAGTCTGTAGTTAAGTACATTTTGTAGGAAATGATTACATACAAGCCCACATTTTGGATACATTTAGGAAAGGGATTTGTACCAGTGTCTTTGATTTCATCCGTGACCATATAAATATAGAACCTTAAAAGTATAAACTCAAGTGACTCATCTTGACTAGTAACCCAGAGTGTATAACGTTGAGTTTTCTCAACATCTTAGCAATATAACTTTCATTAACTTTGGTTATGTATTTTTTTGAGAATAAAGATGAGCTATCCATGCCTTTAGTAGAAATGTGATTTATATCTCCTTCAGGGATGTTTTTGTTATCTTTGGGAAGGTCAAATTTCTTTTTGTTAAGGAATATTTTAATTATTATGAGAGAACAAAATGGATGAGAATCCACAAAATCTTCAGATTACTGAAAGTTTCTTTATTGCTGATAAAATTCAAGTGCCATATGAACATTACTGAAACATTCACATTGAATCATGTGAAATGTACTCAGTTGCCTCTGGGAGCGTGTAGGTGGCTTTTTAATTTCATATTAGAAATATTAGTGATAAGTTTTGTCACCTATTTTATAGCAGTGTGTCACAGAGAATGTAGTAAAACCTCATTCTCTTGAAGTTAAATTAATACAGTCCCAAATTTCTTGTCTTATTTTCTGATTCAGTTATTTTCAAATAAGTATGCTTTCATGAACCATAGCTAGTAACATTTGCCAGGAAGAAGACCTATTTTAATCATAGTTAAACAATTTATAATTAACAAATTACCACACAGATGGAATTCTGATTGATTGCTGAAAGCTTGTCAGTTTAAAAAAAAATTTTTCTTATATTGTTTCAAATAATTTTTTGCAACTCCTATTCAGGTTGACCTCACTAATTCAGAATTTTGAGAAAATTTCACAGTAGCTTTAGTAATAGCTTTGTAAAAAGGGAGTCCATGTTCTATATAATTTTAGGAAGCACTTGAACTGGTCATAGCAGTTTGTACCCCCTATTATGGCTGACTTTCGTCGCCAATCCTATGCAGTCTTATAACTTTAGAAAGGATTATAATTTCCCTTTTTTTTTTTGACTCTGGTATCCTTTTTAGATGATGAAAGTTGTTCAAGTTTATGCAGAAACACAAGAGATTAATTTGAAGGTAAGCTTTTCAGACCATGCAAACTTGGTGAAGGAATATGCATTACCAATAGGTGAATATTCCTATCTTTTGCTTGCAGGCTGATTCAGAAGTAGCTCAGGCAGGGAAAGCAGTTGCATTGTACTTTGAAGATAAACTCACAGAGATCTACTCAGACAGGACCTTCGCACCTTTGCCAGAGTTTGAGCAGGAAGAGGATGATGGTGAGGTAACTGAGGACTCTGATGAAGACTTTATTCAGCCTCGCAGAAAACGCCTAAAGTCAGATGAGAGACCAGTACATATAAAGTAAAATGACATGAACTTAAACCAGTTGTTCAAAAAAGAAAGAAAAACTTCTATTTAAGTGTTGCTGGAATATCCTGCCTACAGTGGGCTCCTTCTTGAAGAAGATGATAGCTTTTACACAGTATTAGATTGAAATAATGGACAGAAAACACATTCTGGTCAAGAAAGGGGGAAAGGACTCTATTTGCAACTTTAAAAGTAAAAACAAAAGTGACAGTGAAATGATTTGAAGATTTCTGTTACTTCAGAGAATGGTTCTGATTGCTAGAATGGGCTGATGTTGATGATCATTTGGTACTGATTGGTGCAAATACTGAGTGTTCAAGTACTTAAGGATCATGTCACTGGTTAAATTGTCTCTTTGGACTAGAGTGCACATTTACTAAAACAACTTTCATGTCTTTCCCTTCACACATATACAATACTGGGTTATTTTCTAGTCAAAAATCAAAGTTCTCAGACTTCTCTTTGATATCAGTGCAGATGTACATTGGATCATACCATTATATTTTCTCTCGTTTTGATGCTGTTGGGCCTTAGTTTTTATATTGGTTTAAAGAATTCAACAGTAGTTTTATTTTCTGTTCATATTTAAAGAATTTGGGAAACATGCCTATTGAACATCATTTAATCAACTCTACAGTTCTACTGAAATAAATATGGTAACTTTTCAGTAGCAGATCATTTATAATAATCATTTCCAGAAAACACATCCACAGAATTGCACTTCCCAATCAAATCATCTGATCACACATTTATTCCCATGAAAGGTAGAATGGTTGTTTGAAAATTAATCTAGTTTTCTGTACATTTAAAATTTGATTGAGGTGACAGCTGGCTCTTACCCCGTCTTCCTTCATATCGGTTTTCTGATAGACCACTATTGGCAAACAGTTATCTGTCAACTACCAAATGTGTAAAATTTTCTGTATTTCACTTTGTCTTATTTGTAAATAGTGAACTAAAACTTCTGGCAGATCAGCAACATTTGCTGAGCCTGTTTTTTAAGCTAATATGTATTCTTACTAATGTTCCTATCAAGAATGGATTTGTAATATATGCTGTCTATTTCTAATGTTCACATTCATATTTTGAGGTTCTATCTTATTTTAATAGAGAACAGACTTCTCAGAAAATCTTCAGAAGCAGCTTATTATTAAAATATCAAAATATTGAAATAAACCCGGTGGGGTTAGATTACTCATCCGTCCACCAAGTGGGACATTTGCATGGACTGGGGGCTTTAAGGACTTAGAACAGACCTGTAAGTATATCCTGAAGATGAGCCAATCAATCCCCACTTGAATGGTTACTGGAGTAGACCCACCTTTTACGACCCTGATTTTAGCACCCGAGGCAGATAAAATCACCTTGGCTCTGTTTCATTTTTCTTCTCTTCATTTGTGATGCTCAGATCCAAGATGTGTGTTCTAGACTGTGTACAGGCTTCTCTTTTGTTGAGTTAAAAATTTTAGTCCTACCTTTGTATGGACATATTAGAATGTAAAGTGACCAAAATAGAAGACTTGCCATTAGATATTTTTCAGATGTCAGCAGATTTGTGGCAAATCATTTGCCTTTTTAAAAATTCAGCTTAAACAGTTCAGACAGTAGACTACTCAGAAAAACTTATTTGACATAATTGTCTAAGAGGTAAATATTTTTTAGTGCGTATTGAATCAAATAAAGTGCTCTAAAGAAGTTATTACACAAATTTCTTTGGGTTGTTTTTCTTTAACATGTGGTGGAGGTAAACATGAATATGATTCAAGCCTTCTAATGGTGTATTAGTTTTATTATTGCTGTTGACTTCATTCTGTGGCTTTCTTTTAGCTTTTTCTGTTGTTATAAGTTAAACTTTAAAACATATACCAAAACTTATCAATTTACTCAAATTTCAAATTCTTTAGAACAGATTTCTTATAAAAGGGAAAAATTATTTTAAAATACTTTTATCTATGTGCATTTTCCTCTTTCCCACAACATTCATGATTTCCGTTCATCAGGAGACTTACCTAAGGGCACATTTTGGTAAGCGATGAGTAGCAATGTAACTTCAGTTTGCCAAGCCATTGAGTGCTGATAGTTTGTGCTTGCTCTTCATGTGAATCCTTTTCATGGTCTTAGATAACATTCTACGAGAAACAAATTGTAAGTAAAATATTTGATATTTGGGGCCTTAAAAGCTAATGTGTTCCCTTAAAGACATTTACATGTTAGATGGAGATTTTGGTTTTTATTTTCTTTTAATATTGGTTCTTAAAAAGCCAGTTATTGCCAGCATTTAATAGGTTCCATTTCTGTTAACAGAAGGTAGGTTTATACTGATGAGGAATTACTGTTAAATTATATCAACAAACCACCATTATATGAAGGTATTCACTATAGATTTCATTAAACCTTTTTTTCTTTCACATTTATCATTCATTGTGTTTCTAAGCTGATTTGTTCACTAACATGCCTGTTAAAGTATAAAAAATTTATATTCAGATATCTTATATTTTCCTGTTGGTTTATGTTTTAAAAAGGCAAACATTGAATATCAATCCCTGAAGTCAGTTTATTTTAATACTCCCTTAAAATTGTAGTCTTTGTTAAAAGGTAGTATTTTTGATTTGAAGATGTTAAATGTTTCCTTAAACTTGCACCACACTTCATTTTTCATTTCCACTAAGAACAAAATGTTCCTCGGTCTGTTCCTCTGGCCTAAATTTGTATTTTTTCGCACTTGGCTCAGCTGATTTAGTGAATGAGAGAATTGCTTTGCAAGGTGAAGCATGTATGTGTTCCAAACTATGGTTAAGTTGTAGGTCAAGCTCTACTGAAACATCAAATCATTACTAGAGAAAGGTTAAGGCATTGAATCCACCATCAAAATTATTCTTTTTGGAATCAACAAGGTACTTTCTGACTTCTATTCTTATATAAGGAAATTTTAAATAAATTTTAAAGTTAGTTAATTCTAATTTTTTTGTTACAACATTGAGATTTTTAGTTACTCCAAAGAAATAACACTTTTAAATAGAAGCAAAAGGTTTATAGTGTGCAAATTGTAGGTTTATCAATTACCTCAGCAGGTATCCTGCCATGTAACTATTAGTGATTAGTTTTAATAAGCCAATAGACTTAGGTTTTTGGACTATGCTCTTGGGTTATGGCCTACCATCCGTTATTCTCTTAGTATTTAAAATGGAGTAAATGCTGTGGCCCCTTCTCCCTTGGCCTTTTAAAATCCCTTACCCATGCCCACTAGTATACAACACATGAAGTATAAAAAATGTCATTTCTTGAGGTCAGCACTGCTTATTTGCATACTTAACATTGGATCAGTGAGTAGTTTTATAGTAGTCTACCCTCCCCAACTTCCCTAATTCAAACAATCAAGTTCTTAAGTCATGCCATGAATTAACTCATACTGTCTATATTAATAATCTGCTGGAGGTGATCCAAGGTGTAAGGTGAATCACAACTTGATCATCATATACCAGACCTGGATGTTTTATTTCTCACAGTTACCTTCTCTTCGATAAAGCAATAACACTGCTTTAAGTCTGTTGCCTAATAGCATGTCATAATCCTCTCGTGGATGGTGATTTTATAGGAAAGTTTGTATGCATATCACCCAGTCTATCTTTTAAAAATTAAGGAATTTAAATGTATGCTGGACCTAATGACAATATATTGTGGCATTTTATTTTAAAAATTGGGGAAAGTTGCATATTTTTTTAAAAGTAGGCATTTGAGTAAAAAAATCGAAGGTACTTTTTTAAGAAAATTTATATGCCACAGTTTACATAGACATTTCAGATTTCAACATATACTCTTGATATAATGGTTTCTTTTACTTGGTCAAAATGCACGTATAGTATTTCTTCCATCTTAGTTCCTTGTGTTTGCCTTTGTGGTCTTTTATATATTTTTATTGTATCTGAGAAACAAAATTATCTTCAAAAATAAGTCAATTTGGAAATATTTATTATAATGAAACTACAAAATGTACAAAATTAAGTTTAGCCCTTTTCTAGCAAGTGATCTTTAAAGTTAAAAATGCTGTTCTTTTAAATTCTCCAGATTTGTATGTGGGAAGGCACTGGAATGATCTTGCAAGTGCCACTGCAATATTCCCTTTCAAGTGTGGCCTAAATTTCAATCTCAAGAACGAAATGCATGTCTGCTCCTGGTCTGAAAAATGTAGGCATTAACTATATTTTAAATCACAGTGAAACATGTATATAAGCCTATAACAAGAAGATTTGTGCAATTTGAAAGCCTTTTGAATTTCTTTGTAGACATACCTACACACGAAAGGGTTAAATTCACAGCCTTACTAGTTCCTTGTTTCCCCTCATTATTATTCCCCTCTTCTCTCCCCTCATTATTATTACTAATACTGCAGTTACTTTTTTTTGCACATAGTTAACTACCCTTCAATATGATTCTGAAAGAAAAAGTGCTGTTTCTGTGGTATTGTATTCTCTAAATAATCATATTTAATTTTTTTGAAACAAGGTTGCAGTTTCTAATTGTTCTATTCCTGTGTTTTTTGCTGGTGTGTAATAAAAGCAAGATTTTCTTTTCATGGTTATTTAATACATTAGCTGCCTGTAAATATTTCTTGTTATAATGCTCTGGAATGTGTTGTAGAAGTTGTATTAGATTAGTTTAAAACCTTGTTTGAAAGCCACATTGTTTTGGTTATTTCTATTAAATTAGAAAATTGAAAAAGTTTTCAAATGAATTTCTTTTTTTTTCTTCCTCTTTGAGACTTCACTTAGATTTTAAAAATTTAAACTCTGTGAGGCACCAGAGATACTTTCATGAACAAGATAAAATACAGTCCATGCCCTCCCAAATGTTTATACTCCATTTGAGAATGATAGGGATTAACACAGAATATAGTAACAGAGAAGGAACTAACCCCAAATTTTGTTGATCAGGGAAATGATCTCTCTCACTCGTAAAAGACAGGACCAGGTAAAAGACAAAATGAAGAGAATAAATATACAGAAGCCTAAAAGTAAAAGAGAACATTTTTGTATTCCAGGACTGAAAGGGTCAGTTTAACTGGAATGGAATGTAAATTGGAGTAGTAAAATATTAAGCTGAAGAATGGAGCCAGGATCCTTTTCAAGCAGAATGTCTTGAAAGTTATAAAAGGGGCTTGGGGCTTTTTCACTGAGGTCAACAAGGAGTCCCTGAAGAATTTTAAGCAGGATGGTGCTTGGTGAGTTGACATAATTAAAATGATCTGATCTGATTATGAAGAATGAATTATGGAAGAGATTGGTACTGGGAAGGCAATTTTAGGCTATGAGTAATCTAGGTGAGCCCTGAGTTATCTGGCAGTGGAGATGGAAAATGGCAGTCAAATTTTAGAGAAATTTAAAAAGTGAGCTATCTCAGTAACTATCCCAATGGCCCAGTAACTGAGGCCATGTGGTTGCCTAAGATATTTTATGTGGTACTTATTAAATATGGGGAGAAAGGAATAGATTTGAGGATTTGTTGAGTTTAAAGTTCCTCTGGAAAATTAAGGAGAAAGTAGGTGTCCTTCTAGGATAGTTCTGATGCTTATCCTGGGCTGCAGATAGAATCTGTAAGATACATCAGGAATCATGTCTGTTGTTTTCACTGAATATGCCTAGCATATGGTAGGCATTCACCAACAAATGTTCTGACATTTGAGCCACTTGCATAATAGTAACAATGTAAGAGTATAGTATTGCCTAGGAGATTTATAGAATGAGAAGGGTAGAATCCTTAATGCCAGGAAACATTTAAGGAGTAGGAAAAAAAAAAAAAGACTTCAGAAGTACACTATGGTTAGTCATGGAAGAAAGCCAGGAGAGCTATAATGGAAGACAAGAGAAAAAGGCTGCAAGAAGGGATGTGAAATAATCAGTGATAAAGTGTTGGAACAAGAGATGAAGTAATGCTAAAGTGGCTGTTAACTATAGGAATTTAGAAGCCATAGATGACCTTTTGATAAGACCTGCTCCAGTTTGGACAGCAGCAAGAGTTCAGTGGGTTAGGTTAATGTCTGAGTGTAGGCTGTTCTTTAAAGAAATACGAGTTTGGTTTTTCTTTAGGTTATTCAGAGCTAATGGTCATGAATAATTAAGTAAAACATTAGAATGAAATTTCCAAATTGTTACCTTTCTATATGCATTGTATAGTGGGAAAAGAATGGATTTTGACCATTGGGCAGTCTTTGGTTGAAACCTTTTGATTTGAAGTGATAAACTTAGATTTACTGATCTGTGTATACTTTATTTATGTTGAGAAATGGGGATATTCATATCCAGGTAATGGAATTGACAAGATACTATGTGTCAACCCTGTGGCTACAAAGGAAGTTCTCAACAACCATTTAGCTTCCTTTTTCCTGTTTCTCCTGCCTGTTATTGCCATGAAAAGGGGCAGGTTAGAAATGTAAATTTTTCCCTTTTTACTGATGAGATAGAAGACTTCTGTACAGGACCTTAAGACTTGTAAATCTGTCCTCTTGAAGTAGTTAACTTGTCAGCCAGTAATTTAGTTGATAGACTTCTAAATCCCAGCAGATACTCATATTTTGCCCTAGATTTTTAGGGAATAATGCAAAAATTAACAGGTAGGATACAGTACCTAGTGCCAGCTTTTCAAGCTTACTTTTCATGTTACTTGAGCCTCAGATAGTGTTAAATATAGCACTGTTCTATTGTTTACAAAAATGTCGGTGATTTGGAAAGGCAATATACAAGGACATCAGTTTCTGCAGTATGGCAGACTGCATGCCCTGAGGAACCCTGATGGTCCAAACATCTGAAATGCTGAATAAGACTCAGTTAAAAACAAAAACCTTGTTTAAGTGTATTGCTGAGTTAGGAAGGAAGATGCTCAAAGCTCCACCCTGTCACCTGTAGCATTTTTGCCAAAAGTATTTGGCCTGAATCTAATCATGTGGAATAGACATAAGTGGAATATATTTTTTAACAGAGATGCTTGATATGAATTCTTAAAGTAACTGTTTTGTAAAGCAAACATAGAGGCTATTCTAGATCAGTTACATGTAGTGCATGATCTTAGATTTGATCTTGAATTAAATAATCCCAGCCATTAAAACATTTTAGGCACATCTGTGAAAATCTGTATATGAACTCTTAAATGATATGGAATATTTAATTTCCTTAGGTGTGATAATAGATTTGTGCTTATATAGAAAATCCCTTTTTTCTTAGGAGATGGCATGCTCTAATATCTAGGGATGAATTATCATAAATGGTTAGGCAAAATATGGGTGTATGTATGATAGTGCCTATGTGCCAGGAAAACTGGTAAGTCAGGTAAAGGTAGATGAGTGCATATTGTTTGGAACTTCTGGAGACTTGAAAATTTTCAAAATAAAGTTAATGAAGGGTGGGACAAAAAGCATGAATCCAGAGAAGAGTTAAGAGGACCATTGCTCCAGGTGTCCTCAGGACTTTGGAATGAGATCAAAGTATAAAGCCAAATCTAAGTGTGAAGTCAGAATGAATTGTTTTTCTAAAACCTGGGACCTCAAAATATGATACACTCAATGAAAGAGTAAACCAGAATAGCCTACTTCAGAGAGGAAACTAGGTACAGGAAAGAAAAAAAAATCTTCCCTAAGAATTTGTACCCACAAGCCAACACTGACTCACATTATTTATCCAGTCATAGAAATTAAAGTGGATTCAGGTTAGAGGTGTTTACACCTACTTAACAGAATTACTGTTAATACTCTTACAGAAACCACTCGAGACCCAATCTCCAATAGTGTTCGTAGGTAATGTGCCAATAGTCTTGGATTCATTCAGAATGGCAAAAGTGAGAAGTTTTCTTAAAATTGGGAGAAACAGTGGATTTTGACCCATAATGACTATATTGGATGAGTGTTCAAAGACTTTTTTTTTAATTAACGTCTAAAAATTGGGATGGCATTGTAGTATATTTTGGTTATGTTTGTGGTAAAAAAAAAAAGGCATATCCTTCAATATCTGATGACTTAGTTTCATTGAAATACAATACTGGGAATAGAGCATCAACAATTTTGAGAAGGAATAAGAGTATTAAAAATGGTAGAGGTGCAGGAGAACAAGAGTTCATGGAAAGAAAAATAACCAGTCAGACCTAAAATATTTAGAAATAAAAAACAGATGAAAGACCAAGATGAAATTATACAGAATGCAGTATATTACAGAGTATATGAAAGAGAGGTTAAAGGACATCGAGAATATATGGAGAAGGTCAAAGGACATCTAATTAAAGTATGAAATGGAGATGATAGAATACTTATGGATGATACTTGAGGGCATTTGGCTAGGAATTTGCCAAATTTGAAGTAAAAACATCTTCAAATTGGTGGCGTCTGGGGAAAAAATTATTATCTAGATCTACTGAGCTCACTTGTGGAAGACAGACAAAAAGTGAGAAGTCAGAGTAATACTCCTACAAAGCAAAACCACCAACCCAGAAGGTCTTCAAAGAGTAAGAGAAGAGCTCTCCTGAAAGTAACAGTAGTCTTAACAGCTGTTTAGGAATAACAATGAAAACCAGAAGATAGTGGAATAATATTTTAGACATTGAGAGGACACTGTTAGGCTGGAATTTTGTATCCAAAACTATCAAAAAAGGCAAGCACATTTTGCCTAATAAGGGTTTACTACCAATATATCTGTCTACATTAAATGAATGTGAGGGATTACTCCAAGAAAAGCAGAAACAAAAATCTAAGACATAGGAATGGTGACCAAAGAAAATGGTTAATGAGGGTAAACTTGATAAACAATAATGTCAGTTTTTGCAAGTTAAAAAGGCTGAATGATTTATGGCAACAGCTTTTCTGCTTCCTGGAAACTGGAAAAAACATATAAAGCCCCTGAAGGTGGTCCTGTGTGCAAACAGCAGATAAAGAACCATCTCTTCAAGAAAACATGTGAAAATTCTGTTGGTTCAACTGTTCAGTTGCTCAGTCGTGTCCGACTCTTTGCGACCCCATGAATCGCAGCACGCCAGGCCTCCCTGTCCATCACCATCTCTCAGAGTTCACTCAGACTCACGTCCATCGAGTCCGTGATGCCATCCAGCCATCTCATCCTCGGTCGTCCCCTTCTCCTCCTGCCCCCAATCCCTCCCAGCATCAGAGTCTTTTCCAATGAGTCAACTCTTCGCATGAGGTGGCCAAAGTACTGGAGTTTCAGCTTTAGCATCATTCCTTCCAAAGAAATCCCAGGGTTGATCTCCTTCAGAATGGACTGGTTGGATCTCCTTGCAGTCCAAGGGACTCTCAAGAGTTGTTTCCAACACCACAGTTCAAAAGCATCAATTCTTCGGCACTCAGCTTTCTTCATAGTCCAACTCTCACATCCATACATGACCAGGTTTGAAACATTCCAAGACTCCCTCCTCTCTTGTAATCTCTGTGACATAGACACTTCAGACTGCTGCAGCCCAAAACACAGGCTTCCTCTCAACTCCTATAGTTGGATGGCTCTTTTCCTAGGAAAAGCAGGACATCTGTCTCATCTTGCCCCCAGCTCCGTGTTGCTGGTGCCAAGTCTTGAGTGTGGTTAGAAGTGGGAGCACTCTTCTATTCAGCCTCCACTCAGAAAGGAGGCTCCACCTTGAATGTGGCATGCTTAAAATACTGGGACACTGATCACCTTTGCCCTGTCTTATAATGTGGTGGTTCCATGCCAGGAGAGGCAAACTGAGACCTCAGGCTGCTTTCCCACCTCCTCCACTGAGCTGCTAGGGGTGTCACACACAAATTTGATATTGTCTAAGCTTGGGCTTAAGAGATTTTTCCTTGAAGGAGAAGCAGTTAATGAAACCAATATCCTTTTCTTTTGTGAAGGAAGTGACTTCATTTTTCAACAGAGCATTGATAACTTCATACCTGAGGGCACACTAGTTGTTCAGTGTCCAAGTTGTGTCTAACTCTTCATGACCCTGTGCGCTACAGCACACCAGGCTTCCCTGCCCCTCACAGTCTCCTGGAGTATGTCCAAGTTCACGTCCATTGGATTGGTGATGCCTTCCAAATGTCTCATCCTCTGTTGTCCTCTTCTGCCTTCAGTCATTCCTGGCATCAGGGTCTTTTCCAGTGAGTCAGCTGTTCACATCAGGTGGCCAAAGTATTAGAGCTTCAGCGTCAGTCCTTCCAATGAATACTCAGGGTTGATTTCCTTTAAAATTGTCTTGTTTGACCTCCTTGCTTTCCAAGGGACTCTCAAGATTTTTCTCCATCATCACAATTTGGAAGCACCAGTTCTTTTGTGCTCTGCCTTCTTTATTGTCCAGCTTTCATATCCGTACATGACTACTGGAAAGACTAAACAGACCTTTGTCAGTAAGGTGATGTGTTTGCTTTTAAATACAGTCTGGGTTTGTCATAGCTTTCCTGCCAAGAAGTAACTGTCTTCCAATTTCATGGCTGCAGTCACCATCCACAGTGATTGTAGAGGCCAAGAAGAGGACACACTGGAGGTTGTGACAAGAGACAACTGAGATGACATTTAAGATACAGTCTTAAACTGTAGGTCACTAGTTTATAAGGGCTTCCCTGATAGCTTAGTTGGTAAAGAATCTGCCTGCAATGTAGGAGACCCTGGTTCAATTGCTGGGTCAGGCAGATTTGCTGGAGAATGGAAAGGCTACCCACTCTAGTATTTTAGTTTAGAGAATTCCATGGACTGTTTAGTCCATGGGATTGCAAAGAGTTGGACACAGTTGAGCAACTTTCACTTTCAACTAGTTTATAGGGAATGAGGTAGCTTGAAGGAGCCAATCCCTAGGATTGTAAGTTTCAAACGGATTTCTACCTTTAAAGGCGCCAGAATACGCCAGCATGATTGGAGTATTTCTCTGCATTTAAAGGAGCCAGAATACTCCAATATGATTGGAGTAGTTTATAGAGCACTTTTATGCCCCACAACATTGTTGAAAACAGTAAATGAGTGTAACAGCTGGGCATAGTCAAAGAAACAAGGGAGCCCTACTAAACCCCAAGAATTTGTGATTATACCCAAAGCTGTACCTCTTGAGACACATCGGAAGCTTAATACTAGGAGAGGGGAGGAGGTAACATTTCACTAAATTTCAGGTCAGTCACTCAGTCATGTCCAACTCTTGTGGCCCCATGGACTGCAGCATGCCAGACCTCTCTGTCCATTACCAAATTCCAGAGCTTGCTCAAAACTCATGTACATCGAGTTGGTGATCCCATCCAACCATCTCATCTTCTGTTGCCCCCTTCTCCTCCTGCCTTCAATCTTTTCCCAGCATCAGGGTCTTTTCCAGTGAATCAGTTCTTCACATCAGGTGGCCAAAGTATTGTAGCTTCAGTTTCAGCATCAGTCCTTCCAATGAATATTCAGGACTGACTTCCTTTAGGATTGACTGGTTTGATCTTGCAGTCCAAGGGACTCTCAAGAGTCTTCAACACCACAGTTGAGAAGCATCAATTCTTTGGTGCTCAGCTTTCTTTTTTTTTTTTATTTTTTTTTAGCTTTCTTTATAGTCCAACTCACATCCATACATGACTACTGGAAAAACCATCACTTTGACTAGATGGACCTTTGTTGACAAAGTAATGTCTCTGCTTTTTAATATGCTGTCTAGGTTGGTCATAGCTTTTCTTCCAAGGAGCAAGCATCTTTTAATTCCATGGCTGCAATCACCATCTGCAGTGATTTTGGAGCCCAAAAAATAAAAGTCCGTCACTGTTTCCATTGTTTCTCCATCTATTTGCCATGAAGTGATGGGACCAGATGCCATGATCTTAGTGTTTTGAATGTTGAGTTTTAAGCCAGTTTTAAGACACTAAATTTCAGACAGTCACAAATACCAATCCTTGGAGGTGAGGGAGGGGAAGGACCCATTGCTACAATGCATTATCTAAAATCTTCAGTTCCTGACAAATGGTCATGCAAAGAAACAGGAGTGTAACTCACACTGGAAATAAAGCAGTCAGCAGAAACTGCCTGTGAGCGTGACAAGAGACACTTGAAAATAAAACTAAAGGAAACCATGGTTAAAAAGTAAATGAGGATATGACGACCATGTTACATCACATGGAGAATATCAGTAGAGAGATATTCAAAAGAAATGGAGGGACTTCGCCAGTAGTCCAGTGGTTAAGACGCCAAACTTCCACTGCAGGGCACACGGGTTTGATCCCTGGTCAGGGAAGTTTTGAAAGCTGTATAGTGCAGGGAAAAAAAAAAAAAAAAAATTGAAATTTTGGAGTTGAAAAGTACAATTTAAAAAATTCACTAGAGAGCCTCCAACATCAAGTGAACTTGAAGAACAAATAGATGAACGTGAAGATGGATTAATAGAAATTTAAAAAAAAATGAATACAGCTTCAGCAAAATGTGGGACACCATTAAAGACTCTAACATAAGCAGGATGGGAATACCAGGAGAGGAGAGAAAGAAGTAAAAATACTCAAAGAATTTCCACAAAGTACTGCAAATCAATAACTTTATAGTCCAGGAAATTTAGTGAACCTAAATATGATAAAAGCGAATCTTCAGAGATATAAAATTTTTAAGTGTCAAAGACACAATATCTTGAAAGAAGCAGGAGGAAAACAACCTACTTTCAAAGGAGTAGGGTTAACAATTGACTTTGCAACAGTAACATTGGAGACCAGAAGGCTGTAGATAAAATTCAAAATGCTCAGAGGAAAAGAATGTCAACCAAGACTGCTATATCCAGCAAAGATCCCCTTCAGAAGTAAAGGTAAATTAAAGACTTTTTCAGATAAAGCAAGATGTGACAGAATTTGTTGCTAGGAGATTTGACTTACAGAAAATTTAAGGAGTTAAGGTTGAAAGCAAATGACACCATGTGGTAATCTGAATCTGTTTCAGTAAAGATAATTGTGTAATATGTTATGTAAGTATATAAACATAAATGCATATTTTCCTTCTCTTAATTGTAAATAGCAACTGTATGGAACAATATGTATATGTCATTGGACCCAGACTGAAATATAAGATATGTATATTGTATTTGCTAATAACAGCATAAAGGAGGTGGGTGGGAGTTATATTGGCATAAGGAAATTACTATACAGTTGACCCTTGAACAACATGGGGTTGGGGCACTGCATTTGAAAATCCGGGTGTAACCGTATAGTTGGCCCTCTCTATCTGTCGCTCTGCATCCAGGAATTCAGCCAACTGTGGGTTGTGTAGTACTATAGAATGTATTTATTGAAGAAATTCCATGTATAAGTGGACACATGCTGTTCAAACCCATGTTGTCAACATTTAAATTGGTTAAATAATTATAAAGTCTATCGTTGGGTTTATAACAGTAATGAAATTTTATGTATAATATTACAAAAAGGAGGAAATTGGAATAAAGCTATAAGAGCAACATTCCTATAAAGAATTAGCTAGGAAACCTGTAGCTGATCATGTTAAGATGTGTATGGTAAAGCCTAGAAGAAAACCCTCAAAATGAAAATTCAAAGACATTAAAATACTACTTTGAAAAATATTTACTTAAAGCAAAGGAAGGCATTAAAAGAGGACTATAAAAAAGACATGAGACACAGCAAAAATTAAAAATTTAGGCAGTAATCCAATGATGTTAATAAAAAAAACAGTAAATGTGATGATTAAGCAATCCAACTAAATGACTGAGACGGTCAGATTGGATAGATAAATATATATTGTCTTCAGGAAATGTAGTTTCAAAGATAAAAATAGACTGGAATAATTGAAGGGAATAATAATAATAAATAATAAAATGTGTCCTGCAAACAGCAACTCCAATAAACCTGGAGTGCTTACCCTTTGAGAGAGAATAACTTTAGAACAAGACATAGTATGAGGAACATTTTAAAAAGTGACTAAGTGTCAGTCCACATCAGGGAAATTTAACAATTACACATTTACCTACTAATAGCACAAAAATACAAGACAGCGAAAAACTGATAGACATGAAGGGAGAAATAGTACAACAATAATGGTCGGAGATTGCAATATCCCAGTTTGAATAATGGGTGATACAACCAGAAAGAACAATAAAACAAGATGAACAAAACTATAAACCAGCTGATCTAAAAGTCTAAGAGGATAGAAATAATACAAAATGTTTTTCATCAACGATGAAATCAGAATAGAAAAAAGTTTGAGAAAAATCACAAATAAGTAAATTATTAAGTGTAACACTCAACCAGTGGTTCAAAGAAGAAATCAAGGGAAATCAGGATATACTTTGAGAGGAATAAAAACACAAAATATAAGAACTTAAGAAATTCAGTTAACATTGCTTAGAGGGAAATTTATAGCTATAAATACCTATGGTAAGAAAAAAATTGAATCAATAGCTTAACCTTCTGGTGGGCTTCCCTGGTAGCTCAGATGGTAAAGAATCTGCCTGCATTGCAGGAGGTGGTTTATTTGCCAAGTCGTGTCCAACTCTTGCAACCCCATGGGCTGTAGCCTGCCAGGCTCCTCTGTCCATGGGATTTTCCAGGCAAGAATGTTGGAGTGGGTTGCCATTTTCTCTGGTTCCATTCCTAGGTCAGGAAGATACCCTGGTGAAGGGTTAGGCTACCTGCTCCAGTATTCTTGGGTTTCCCTGGTGGCTAAGACTGTAAAGAATCTACCTGCAATGCAGGAGACCCTGGTTCAATCCCCGGGTGGGGAAGAGTCCCCTGGAGAAGGGAATGGAAACCTGCTCTAGTATTCTTGCCTGGAGAGAGGAGCCTGGCAGGCCACAGTCCATCAGGTCGCAAAGAGTCAGACATGACCGAGTGACTAAGCACAGCATAGCAACCTTCCAGCTTAAGACACTGAAAATATATAGCACACTGCACCCAAAGCAAACAAAGGAGAGACAAGAGCTGAAATTCATGAAAAACCTAAAGACAATAGAGAAAAAAATGAATAAAACCAAAAGCTGATTCTTTGTAAAGATCAACAGAATTGACAAACTTTTACTAGATTAACCAAGGGAAAAAAAAGATTCTAATTACGAGAACTCAGTGAAGGATGGAATGTTACCACTGATCTTTTTTGCTTTGGTTTAATTGAAGTACAGTTGATTTACAATACTGTGTTAGTTTCAGGTGTATAGCACAGCTATTCAGTTTCATGTATATTTCATGTGTGTATTGTATGTTCACATTTTTAAATAGGTTATTACAAAATATTGAGTATAGTTCTCTGTGCTATACAGTACTGAGAGGTCCCTGTTGGTTACCCATTTTATATATAGTAGTATATATTTCCTTCCTACCACTGATCTTACCAGAAACAAAAGGATTATGGGACTTCCCTGGTGGTCCAGTGGTTAAGACTGTTCTTCCACAGCAGGGGGCACAGTTAACCACCTCTGGTGGGGGAACTGAGGTCCTGAATGCTGCAAGGGATCACTCTCTCACACTCCACCCAAAAAAAGGATAAGAGAATACAGTAAGTGATTGTGTGACGACAAATTAGATAAACCTAGATGAATAAATTCCTAGGAAAACAAACTACTAAAACTAAAGAAAAAAGATAAGCTGAATAGGCCTCTAACAAGTGAGGAGTCTGAAGTAGTAATTTTAAAACACTACCCACGAAGAAAAGCCTGGCTCAATTGGCTTCACTACTGAATTTAAAGAATTTATATCAATTTTTCACAAAATGGTCCCAAAAATAGATAATAAAGGAATACTTTCCAATTTTATGAGGCATTACCCTGATACCAAAACCAGACGTCATAAGAAAAGACTATAGACAAATAGCTATTACTATGGACGTACAGGTCAAAACACTAGCTAACTAAATGAAGCAACATAAAAATGAATTATACACCATGACCAAGTAGGATTTATCTGAGGGATGTAAAGTTAGTTCAACATCTGAAAGTCAACACGATATCAATTGAATCAATAAAATAAAAAACAAATTACATCATCTCAGTAGATGGAAGAAAAACACTTGACAGAATCTAGAACCCCTTCATGGTTAAAAACAAAAAACTAGGAGTAAAAAGGTGCTTTCTCAACCTAAGGACATCTATGAAAAATCCATGATATTGAATATCACATTATGGTAATCCAAGTCTATGCCCCAACCAGTAACACTGAAGAAGCTGAAGTTGAACAGTTCTATGAAGACCTACAAGAACTTCTAGAACTAACACCCAAAAGAGATTTCCTTTTCATTATATAGAACTGGAATGCAAAAGTAGGAAGTCAAGAAACACCTGGAGTAACACGCAAATTTGGCCTTGGATTACAGAATGAAGCAGAGCAAAGGCTAAAAAGAGTTCTACCAAGAGAACGCACTGGTCATAGCAAACACCCTCTTCCAACGACACAAGAGAAGACTCTACACATGAACATCACCAGATGGTCAATACCGAAATCAGATTGATTATATTCTCTGCAGCCAAAAATGGAGAAGCTCTCTACAGTCAGCAAAAACAAGACTGGGAGCTGACTGTGGCTCAGACCATGAACTCCTTGCCAAATTAAGACTTAAATTGAAGAAAGTAGGGAAAACCACTAGACCATTCAGGTATGACCTAAATAAAATCCCTGATGACTATACAGTGGAAGTGAGAAATAGATTTAAGGGACTAGACCCAATATTCAGAATCCCTGATGAACTGTGGACAGAGGTTCATGACATTGAACAGGAGATAGGGATCAAGACCATCCCCAAGAGAAAGAAATGTGAAAAAGCAAAATGGCTGTCTGAGGAGGCCTTACAAATAGCTGTGAAAAGAAGAGAAGCAAAAAGCAAAGGAGAAAAGGAAAGATATACACACTTGAATGCAGAGTTCCAAAGAAAAGCAAGGAGAGATAAGAAAGCCTTTCTCAGTGATCAGTGCAAAGAAATAGAGGAAAATAATAGAATGGGAAAGACTAGAGATCTCTTCAAGAAAATTAGAGATACCAAGGGAACATTTCATGCAAAGATGAACTCAACAAAGGACAGAAATGGTATGGACTTAACAGAAGCAGAAAAACATCTATTTCTGCTTTATTAACTATGCCAAAGCCTTTGACTGTATGGATCACAATAAACTGGAAAATTCTGAAAGAGATGGGCATACCAGACCACCTGACCTGCCTCTTGAGAAACCTGTATGCAGGTCAGGAAACAACAGTTCCAGTTAGAACTGGACATGGAACAACAGACTGGTTCCAAATAGGAAAAGGAGTACATCAAAGCTGTATATTGTCACCCTGGTAATTTAACTTATATGCAGAGTGCATCATGAGAAATACTGGGCTGGAGGAAGCACCAGCTGGAATCAAGTTGCCGGGAGAAGTATCAATAACCTCAGATATGCAGATGACCCCACCCTCATAGCAGAAAATGAAGAAGAACTAAAGAGCTTCTTGATGAAAGTGAAAGAGGAGAGTGAAAACGTTGGCTTAAAGCTCAACATTCAGAAAACTAAGATTATGGCATCTGGTCCCATCACTTCATGGCAAATAGATGGGGAAACAGTGGAAACAGTGACAGACTTTATTTTTTGGGGCTCCAAAATCACTGCAGATGGTTACTGCAGCCATGAAATTAAAAGATGCTTGCTCCTTGGAAGAAAAGTTATGACCAATCTAGACAGCATATTAAAAAGCAGAGAGACATTACTTTGCCAACAAAGGTCAATCTAGTCAAAGCTATGGTTTTTCCAGTCATATATGGATGTGAGAGTTGGACCATAAAGAAAGCTGAGTGTGGGAGAACTGATGCTTTTGAACTGAGGTGTTGGAGAAGACTCTTGAGAGTCCCTTGGACTGCAAGGAGATCCAACCAGTCAATCCTAAAGGAAATCAGTCCTTGAATATTCATGGCAACGACTGATGCTAAGGCTGAAACTCCAGTACTTTGACCACCTGATGTGAAGAACTGACTCATTGGAAAAGACCCTGATGCTGGGAAAGTTTGAAGGCCAGAGGAGAAGGGGATGACAGAGGATGAGATGGTTGGATGGCATCACCGACTCAATGGACATGAGTTCTGAGTAAACTCTGGAGTTGGTGATGGACAGGGAGCCCTGGCGTGCTGCAGTCCATGTGGTCACAAAGATTAGGACACGACTGAGCAATTAAGTGTATAACACAGGAATTAAATTTAACCAAATGAGTGCAAAACTTAAATTCTGAATAGTATAAAACAGAATTAAAAGATCTGAGTACTTAGAAAAGCATCTCATTCATGGATCAGAAGACTTAACATTGTTAATAATGCAATACTCCAACTGACATATGTCAATAGATTTGGTGTAATCCCTATCAAAATCCAAGATGACTTCTCTGTAGAAATTGATGAGATAATTCTAAAGCTCACATGGAAATGCAAGGGACAGGATAGTTAAAACAAGCTTGAAAAGGAATAAAGAGGTTTCACACTTCTCATTTCAAAATTTGTCAGAAAGCAAAGGTAATCAAGACATGGTATGGGCACAAAGACAGAAGTAGATCAATGGAATAGAACTGAACTCCAGAAATAAACCCATAAATCTCTGGTCAGCTAATTTGTTAACAAGAGTGCCAAGGCAATTCAATTGGCAAAAGAATAGTCTTTTCAACAAATGTGAATGGTTCAACCAGATAGTCATGGACAAAATAATGTAGTTGGACCATTACCTCGTAACAAACAAATTAAGATGTATCAGAAATGTAACTACAAGAGAGAAAGAACCCACCTGCCAGTGCAGGAGACATAAGAGACATGGACTCAATCCATCGGTCGGGAGAGACATGGACTCAGTCCCTCGGTTGGGAAAATCCCCTGGAGGATGGCATGGCAATCCACTTCAGTATTCTTGCCTGAAAAAATCCCATGGACAGAGGAGCCTGGCAAGCTACAGTCCATGGGGTCGCAAAGAGTCAGACACAACTTAAGTGACTTAACATACACACGCATAAAAGTTTTAGAAGACAGCACAGGGAAAAATCATTATCTTGTATTTGGCAAAGAATTCTTAGACATGACACCAAACGCATAGCAACAGCAAAAAGATAAATGACTTCATATGAATATCAAATTTCATATTCATCAATGGATACCATCAAGAAAGTAAAAACCCACAGAAAGGGAGAAAATATTTGCAAATCATACATCTGAAAAGGGACCATATCCAGAATTTACTCCCTTCTTAAAATTCAATAAAAAGACAAATAACCTAATTAAGAAATGGGTAAAGGATCTGAACAGACATTTCTCCAAAGAAGATATACAAATGGCCAGTAAGCACAAGAAAAGAGGCTCAAAATCATCAGGGAAATGCAGAGCCATCCACCCTAGGGTGGCTAGAAGTAAAAAGTTAAAATAACAAGCGTGAGCTTGTGGAGATATCAGAACCCTCATCGTGCTGGTGCGACTAATGTGGTACAGCTGCTTTCGAAAACAGTCTGGCACTTCCTGAAACTATTAAGCATAGCTTTACCATATGATCCAGAATTACACTCCTAGTGTATAAACAGAAACGAAAACCTAGTTCCACACAGAAACTTGCACACAGTTGTTTTTGGCAGTATTATTCCTAATAGCCAAAAGGTGAAAATAATCTGATGTTCATCAATGACTAATGTATAAGCAGTAGGTGGTATGTTTATACAGGGAAACCTACAGGACACAGAAGATAGATTTGTAGTTGCTTAGGGTTAGGGATTGACAGCTAAAGGGCATGGAGTTTCTTTTGGAAGTGATGAAAAATATTCTAAAATTGACTGTAGTAATGATGGTGCGTATCTGTGACTATGCTAAAAACCTTGGAATTGTATCCTTTAAGTGGGTGAATTGTGTGGTATTTGAAATAGCTTAATAAATATTGAGTGGCTTCCCTGACAGTCCAGCATTTAAGACTCTGCTTCTAATGCAGGGGTCACGGGTTCTGTCTCTGGTCAGGGAGCTAAGATGCCACACAGTAAAAATGAAAAAAAAAAAAAAAGGAAAAATAAAGAAGCCTACTCATAAACAATAAGAACTAAAATACTGAACAAAAGTAGCATATAAGCAGGAAAGAGAAACTGAAAAGTATTTTAAGGGCCTTGAATTGTTTGACAGTAGAGTCAAGATACTGGTCACTGCTAGATTGTAATATGCATATTAATAACTTAAAAATAATAGTGTAATAAACATGTAAGGAAAGAGGGAAACTTAAGGAAGGAAGAGGGGAATAAAAAGCAAGATGAATAGAAAGCACAAAATAATATGGAAATTAAATCCAAATATTAATAATCAGTAAATATAAACAAACCAAGCTGCCTAGTAAAAAGGAACTTTGTCAAACTATATTTGAAAAATTATAAACTTAATTTTTTTTACAAGGAATATACCCTAAAATAAGCATATGGAAACATGAATTTCAACAAGGATTTATAGAACATAATATCCAATAATTGGAAAGTATACATTTCTTTTGAATGGGTTAAACCAATCTATGGTAATAGAATTTAGATGAGTGGTTATTTCCAGTGGGGGGACTAGATTTACTGAAAAAGATCATAACATTTTTGGTAGTGAAAATGTTTTACACTTTGGCTGGGGTGGTGGTTACAAAAATGTATGAATGTTTAAAAATTCATCTAGCTATATACTTTAAATTGATGTATTTTATTTTATGTAAATTATCTCATTTTTAAAAGAATAAATTTTGGTTTATTTTGCTTTCCTAACTGTTCCACAAAAGAAGTCATTATATCCAAGCTAGCTTATGGTCTTGAAATATTATTCCCACCAAAATTAATCAGATTTTTTATTAAGTGGCTGATTCTAATTTTGGTGTGAGAAATATATAAGCCTGAAGCATCTTATCACATGAAAATGAAGGAAGTTAATCACTACTATTATCATTCCATAAGGACTCAGGAGCCAATGTGAAGAGATTTCCACTTTCCAAAAATGATACAATTTTAATTTCAAAAAGAATAATTGCAGTTGATTGAAACCCATAAAATACATTTATATTTGATTTATTTAAATAATATAAAAACCAGTCACCTTTAGAAGATGGGAACCAATTCACTAACTAGAAACATGGTAGATAGATGGAGAGAATCAAATACCATATCCTTCTTTCCTATATGAACTGTATCACTGAGTAACCAAGTAGCAGATGAGGGAAGCATTCCTTTACAAAGTTGAATGGAAATCAAATTATGGAATCAAAATATCATTTTGCAACCTTCAGTGAATTGGTGGATCTTCACGATGAGCAATACGCAGTAGGGGGAAAAGCATTATAAGCTTCCTGATGAAAGAATACAACCCAACCTACAGTCTTGTCAAAAGAATGAAACCTGAATCTGATGAAGCCTCTGGATTCAACTGCCAATTTGTTGAAATTACAGAGCAGAGAAGAACATGTTGGATTGCACCATGACTATGCAGTCAGCAAAATCCAGATTGTACGGAACTGTGAGGGAACTGCCTTTGTTCTTCAGCAAATACATTGTGAGGAAAAGAAAGAGATGAAAGTTGAAATTTGTGTGTTAAAGGGGTTTTAAAAGACGTCAGTTTAAAAAGAAAACATCGGGAAGGCTAAATTAGATTGTTTCAGAATGCATTCTTGGATTATTAAAAACTTGACTCCAATAATTTAGGACGGTGGTTACATTTAGAGGGAGGAAGTGAGCAATGATAGGAAGTGGCATATGGAGGGACTCCTCTGATGACGATTTATTGTTCCAATTAGTGGTTGCAAGGGTGGTGCTGACCTTGTCAAAGTTTACTAAACTAAAAAAAAAAAAAAATTCACTATACTTGTGTGATTTTTCTGTATTTTTATAATTAGTAAGTTAAAATTAATTTTAAGAATAGGTAATATGGACAACTTTCTGCCAGTAAATTGGAAAATTTAAATAAAGTTTCTAGACATAAAACCTGATACAAATTCTTACAACTTTTAAAGAAAGTCTATAATTTAAAATTTTTTCATTAAAGAAAATTCCAGGGACAAATTACTTTATAAACTAGTTCTAACCATATGAGGAAGAAGTAATTTTACCCAAGTCCTTCCAAAGAATAATAAGAAATGGATTACTCACCAACTCATTTTTTATTCACTTTCTTCTTCTTCCAAGAGAAGAAAACCTAGCTGAAGGAGTGTGTTATATAACATTTCTTTCAACACATTTTCTTTGTTGTCTCCATATATGCACAGACCTTTCATATGGATTATCCATTTAGCAGACCTCATTATCCAGTGCCTCATCACAGTTCCATTCCCATTCCTTTACTTTCCATATGTACATTTCCTTTCAAGTCAGACCAGACTAAGTCAGTCAGTGTGTGACTATTCCTATGCTGATATGTGCAAGAGCTCAGCTACCTTGTGAGCCTCAGTTGTTCTACAGGATATCTGTTTTAGGTAAGGATATACAGACTGGAATTCCAAAACTGCGTGTCATGACTGGAAGATTCCTGATTCTTTTTTATTCCACTGTATAAACTGCTACTTGCATTTAAAGAAACAGCAGTCTGGTCTTTGAAAATGAATTTTTGTCTCTTGGCATCTCCATTCTTGGTCATCAATAGGTGACAAATCACCCTGGCTATCTAATCTCTTTAACCTGTCCACTAAACTCCTCTCCAGCTGGCCTCTAACAGGAAAATTTCAGGACGGTCTTAAAGCCTAAATTTCCTGGAGGAATGTTTCAGTTGATCAGGAGGCCAAAATGTTTTCAGAGAAATGTGCTGGAGACTTGAAGGGCAAAGGAGAAGGCAAGTAAGTGAGAGGATGGATCCACTTACCTTCAGAGGTAAGTGGAACAAAGGTAATAGCCAGGGCCTTGGTAGAAGCAAGAGGAGAGAGTCTTCCAAAACCAAGTCGTGATATACTTTGTGAGAGATTCCTCACTCTTGCGGGAGATTGGCCACCCCTATGATGCCACTGAGTGCTTCCCAAATGGTGCAGCGATAAAGAATCCACTTGCAATGCAGGAGATGTGGGTTCAACCCCTGGGTCAGGAAGATCCCCTGGAGAGGGAAATGGAAACCCACTTTTTTCTGTGCGTTATGTTGGGGGTAATCAGTTGGGAGTAAGGGGTTGTAGAGAGGGATGAGGCAGCAGATCAGATATTTGAGAAGAATAAAAGTTTGAAATAGTTGTAGTGGAGAGTAACATACCTGTAGCTCAGGCATTGATGAGGCATTACTTGAGATTAGTGACCCTGAATTTGTAAATTGATTTTTTGGTGATACTTTATGTAAGAGGCAATTTAATGTAATGACCAGAGTTCAGGCTTCTGAGCCAGAAAAGCCTGGACTGTGTGACTTTGAATGGGTTACTTAATGTCTCTGAACTTCATCTGTACGACGAAAAGCACAGTAATCTCATGGGAATGTTGGAAGAAGTGAATGAGTTGTTATGTGAGAAGCACTTAGGAAAGTGCCTTATATGCTTTTCTAAGTATATCAGGTCTTTATTTTCTTTAATATTGCTCAGCTGGCTGAGGGCAGGTAGAGGGATAGCAGAATCATTCAGGGTTAGATGGAGTTTGCCTGACTGGTACATAGAAAGTACAGAAGGCAAAGGAGTTGACTGAAATTAATGATGTGATGAATCACAGAATAAGATAAACCGTAAGTCAAGCGAGAGGTAATGACAGAAGTAGAGTCAAGATGTAGAAAATTAACCCATGGTTACCAGGGGGAAAGGGTGAGGAGGGATAAACCGGAAGATTGAGATTGACATATACACACTTCTGTATATGTAATAGATAAATAAGGATCTTACAGGGAACTCCACTTAATACTCTGTAATGACCTATATGGGAAAAGAATCTCAAAGAGTGGATATAACTGATTCACTTATATACCTGAAATTAACACTATATATATACCTGAAATTAACACTGTGTAAATCAACTGTATTCTAATAAAAATTAGAGAACACTATCTGGATGAACAGGATATTTTAACGATGTTGAAGATGTGTTATAGCTGGGGTAGCAATTAGAATCTCAAAGAGTGGATATAACTGATTCACTTATATACCTGAAATTAACACTATATGTATACCTGAAATTAACACTATATAAATCAACTGTATTCTAATAAAAATTAGAGAACACTATCTGGATGAGCAGGATATTTTAACGATGTTGAAGATCTGTTATAGCTGGGGTAGCAATTAGACAAGCTGGAAGGATTGAAGGTTGTCCTCAGATAATGGGACACTTGAGCTAGTGATTTTTCAGGGTGAGGAAAATTGGAATGACACTATCCCCACTATGAACATAGGAGGATGTAGAAAGGGAGAAGAGGTCAAGGTGGTAAGAAGCCAGTGACTGGATGGCTCATCCACCGGGATAGTGAAGTCCCCCAGGACTATGGTGGCAAGAAGGGGTGGAGAGGAAGGAAGTGCCAAGGTTTCGGTCCCTTGTGGAACTGATATGTGGGAGCTTGTTGCTGGAGTGTCTTTTCACAGAGCCACGCATTGTTGTTGTCCATTACTAAAATCCAGAGGCCTCTATAAGGTAACAATAGCCAATATTTCTCAAATGCTTTGTGATAGGCACAGGCTTGGGCTTTCCTGGTGGTTCAGGGGTAAAGAATCCACCCGCCAATGCAGGAGACGTGGGTTCGATCCCTGGGTTGGGACTCTCCCCTGGAGGGGGGAAATGGCAACCCACTCCGGTATTCTTGCCTGGAGAATTCCCATGGACAGAGGAGCCTGGCGGGCTGTAGTCCACGGGGTCCAAAGAGTTGACATGACTTAGAGACTAAACAACAAGGCACGGTTTAAGCACTTCTTTAACATAAGCGACTTTTTTCATCCTCTCTGTAAAGACTATGAAGTGGGTTCCCATTATTGGTCCTACTTTATAAATGAAAGACCTGAGGCTCAGAGTTGTTAGGTCATGTGCTCAAGGCCCCAGAGCTAGCAAGTGGCAGATCTTAGATTTAAATTGTTAGCCTGGCTTCAGCTCTGTGTGCATAGCCACTAGGCCACCCTGGCTCTCAGCACATGAATTTACTCTTACCTTAGTATGAATTCGTTTCTAGGGGGGCATTCCTCCATGTGAACTCACAAGCAGGTGCTGGGGCGGGAGGTGTCTGTCTATAATCATTGTGGGTGTGGCCCATTGTGTCTGCCTGTTCTCTGGGCTTGACATGAGTCAGAAGAGTGTCCGTCGCATCAGGGATGCAGGGGCTGCCTGGGCCTGGGACCAAAGCCTGAGGGTCCTCCAAGGATGCCGGCTGTGGAGGACCGCATGGGTTGGGGCTGGCACGTGGGCTTGTGCTTGAGGTGCCTGGACGCCTCCTGTCTTTTGGTGCTTGCTCTGGACACTGAAGACACCTGCCTCCCCAGTGTGGCTGGTCACTGAGCCAAGAGTGTTGCACAGATGGGCAGGAGTAAGGGGGCTGAGCAAAGGCCAGCACAGCCTCAGTGCCCTGTGACCCCACACCTTTTGGCCTGTGGGAGGCAGAAGAGAACAGGCTGTTTGGAGGAGGCTGGGAAAAGCCCTGAAGGCAGTGACCGGCCTCAAGATGCTCCGGTGTTGCCGGCAGGGGGGTCAGAGGAGGGGGGTCTGGGGCAGTGACTGCCCCACCCACCAGAATACACTGGAAGGAAGAGGGCAGGGGGCAGGCATACAGGGATGGCGAGCAGGCAAGGGGGCTGAGTGGTGGGGGACACTGCAGAAGGATAGGTGAAGCAGGCCTCAGCGCCATCAGCAGTGAGACCCCTGCCAGGATCCGCAGCCCCCCTCACCATCTGTCTGGGTGCAGGGAGGCTCCAGTGTTAGAATCCCTGAGACGGGACAGAAGAGGGAAGGAAGCTCTGTGCCTGGGAGTTAAAGAGGCTGGCCTGACACGGTCCCCGTCACTGACTGTTGGGACTGTCTGCTTCCCGCTTTCTCACAGTAGGAGAGGCTCACCTGGGCATGTGGCCATCAAGCCAAGGACATTTCCCAGCCTTCCTTGCATGAGCCCAGCCCTGCCAACAGGATGAGAGCCGAAATAACGTGTCCTGCCCAGGCTCACGCTTAACAGGACTGGCTGTGTGCTCCTCGCTTCTTCCCTCACTGTTGGCTGGGGCCTTGGCAAGAATCGCATTCTGCACTTGGACTAGAAGTGGAAGCCATGAGGGCAGCAGAGCTGCCCACCTGGTCACCTGTTTCTGGACTGTTGCCTGAGAGACAAGAAGCTTCAATCTTGGTTAAGCCCTCCTGTTTCAGATTTGTGTTGTAGCAGTTTATCCTATGGGGCTTCCCAGGCGGCGCTGGGAACCCACCTGCCAAATGCAGGTAGACATAAGAGACACAGCTTCAATCTCTGGGTTGGGAAGATCCCCTGGAGAAGGCCAAGGCAACCCACTCCAGTATTCTTACCTGGAGAATGCCACGGACGGAGGAGCCTGGCGTCTACGGTCCGTGGGTCACGAAGAGTCAGACACGAGTGAGTGTCAGCACTCTACCCTAAGACCTGGCCTTCTGCTGGGCAAGGTGCAGTAGACGTGTTCTGATGCTTTGAACCCGAGCGCGGCTGTTGGTATGAGGGACTTTGCTCCGCTCTGGAGCTGGAGCCCCCATTCTCACGTGCGGGATTTACTTGCACCACACCAGGCATACAAGCGTGACTTTGGGAGCACCCAAAGCCCCTGTGGGAGGACAACCCTAAATGGGACTCTGGCTCCCAGCTCCACCTCGGGGGACTCAGTCAGGCTGGGCTGATCCCAACATGATGCCCAGTGCCTGAGCTGGGCCCCAGCCTGCAGAGATCAACTGGGTCCATCCAGTCCTCCCTCTTGGACTGAAAAAAAACAACAATCTCTTTGGTTATTTATGCTGGAATAACAGACATGGATAAATCAAGATGCAAAGTTGATGGGAAACAATATCTCCCAAGGGTCTGCTGCAGCTGAAAAATGTCACCATAACTTCCTTCTTAGAATGACCATTTTCACTCACTGAGAAACGTTGTTCTCTGAAATCATAGATGATCAGAAATGTCACTGTTTGAAAATTTTCGATGTGAATGAAACATCACCTCTTGCCTAGAGGGCCTCAGTCACCCTGACACAGGTTTACACAGCCTGGGTTTACAGCCCAGATGCAGAGCTGCAGTGAAGGGCTTTCTGGATTCACCTGTCCACCGCTGTCCTGGCTCTGATTCTGAGGAAAGAAGAGACCCTTGATTCTCTCTGCAGCCTAGACCTGATCCAACCTCTTCCCACTCAGCTTGGCCTTCCTGTGAGCCTAACAAAATCCTGCTCACCTACACTCTTCCCCAGCATTTTCAATTTAACTCAATAACCCAGTTTCTCTTGCATTTGGTGAGATGCCTCTGGGCTCCTCTGCTGTGAGCTTTCTCTCTCATTGCTCACAGGTCAGGAAACCTGCTTTTTCAGGTCAAGACCCAGGTTTGTCCCTTGTGGTCTTAGGCTGACTGGTGTAAGAGGCATTTGAATTTGGGAATATGGATAAAATCAAAGCTCATGGGGTGGGGCAAGATCAAGAAGTAGAGTTAGGGCTTTGAGGGGTCTTGGCAGGCTGAAGTGATAGGAAACAGAAACTACAATGAGGCCAGAGCTATAGGAGGTAGTAATAAATACAGGCTAGAATTGATAAGTGAAGGAAAGAGCAGCTGCAGGGAGTGAGTTTGACGGAGAACAGGACAGGTATTCAGAATGAGCCCTGCCCATGAATTGAGGGTGGTGGTGCTTGGGTAGCTCCTTCCTGATTCAGCACCAGGGCTCCCGGGGGTGTGGTTCTAGGTTACCTGTGAGGCTCTTTGTTCTCAAGACTCAACCAGCTTAGCTGAAATGAGTTACCTCCCCCATGCTACCAATACTCAGATGTGAGGCAGTCCAGACCCCAAACAGGGGTAAGGCTCTTTCTGGAAGAGCCCCTTCATTCAGTCCTCATTCTCTCAATCTAGGTATATATTAAGCAGTCTCATAGATATTCCCTGGTAATTCAGCTGGTCAAGAATCTGCCTGCAATGCAGGAAACCCTGGTTTGATTCCTGGGTCAGGAAGATCTGCTGGAGAAGGGATAGGCTACTCAGTACTGTATTCTTGGGCTTTCCTAGTGGCTCAGCTGGTAAAGAATCTGCCTGCAATGTGGGAGACCTGGGTTCGATCCCTGGGTTGGGAAGGTCCCCTAGAGAAGGAAACGGCTACCCACTCCAGTATCCTGGCCTGGAGAATTCCATGGACTGTATAGTCCATGAGGACGCAAAGAGTTGGACACGATTGAATGACTTTCACTGGATAAAAGCTTTCTTAGCACAGACCTTTTAAAATTCACCACGGAAGAAATAGTCACTTTATCAATAAATCCACTTCTTACTGGCTCAGAGGTTAAAGCGTCTGCCTCTGATGTGGGTAAACCCGGGTTCGATCCCTGGGTGGGGAAGATACCCTGGAGAAGGAGATTGCAACCCACTCCAGTATTCTTGCCTGGAGAATCCCATGGACAGAGGAGCTTGGTAGACTACAGTCCACGGGGTCACAAAGAGTCGGACACGACTGAGTGACTTCACTTCACTTCACTTCACCTGTCACCTTGTCCCTCACTGAGTTCTTTTCTAATGAGATATAAAGAACCTGAGCTTCATTACATCCTGAGATGAGGTGTGCAGTCTCAAGAGACAGTGGGTTCAAGTTTTGGCTGGGTTTGAATCCCATCTGAGTTGTGTGGTTTTAGTTCTAACTCTCCAATGTATTCTTTTGGTGACACATCTTCAGAAGTATAATAGTTAAGAGTGTGGGCTCAGAGCCAGACTGCAGGGCTTGAACCCTAGTTGTGAGGCAAGTTACTTATCATTCTACCTGTGACCAAACCCAAGTTTGGTTTGTGAGGCCAAGCGAACTACAACATTGGAGTTGGGAGAAGAGAAAGGTTTATTGCAGGGCTGAGCAAGAACAGGCAGCTCATGTGCAAAAGACCCAGACTCCCTGATGGCTTTCAGGGAAGGGTTTCTAAAGGCAACATTTGGGGTGAGGATGACAGGGGGTATGACTTTTGAGATTGGTTGGTGGTGAGATAACAGGGTGGTGGTCCAGGAATCTCAATCAGCTTCTGGTTCCAACCAGTCTGGGGTCCACACACTTGTGCTCAGCTTGACCTCCACCTGGGTGGGGATCTTGATATGATCTCCAGTGACCTCAGCCTGCATTGGCTTGGGTTCCCAGGTCACAGCTGTGAGAATACCAGATCGTAGCCACTAGACCAGTGGTCAGTGACAAAGGCCTTGGCCATTCAACTTTTCAGAAAAGAATTTCCACAGAAAGTAGTGAAGCAGGTATTTATTAAGAGGTAAAGAAAGAGTACAGTATTTGTGAATAGACACGCAGATGGACTCAGAGAGAACCATGCCCTTGTGGCAGTTGAAATCACTTACATGGGGTATTTCTTCCAGGTTTCCTTTGGCCAAATCATTTTGATTTGCCTGGTTCACAGTCCATGTTTGTTGTATCTCAGGACCCTCTCATGTGTGTACACACATCTCTTAGCCAAGATGGATTCTACTAAAGTGTCCTAAGGGGAGTTATCACTCCTCTTTTGATCTCCAAGGAGCATGTGTTTTCTGCATGCATGTGTGGTCAGGGAAATCTCCTAACTTCAAGAATGAGAAATATGTAGTCTGGGCAAGGCCCAGCTCCCTCCCTTACTTGTCCTATTGTTCTCATCTTGGAGTTTTGGTCCACAGGGAATGAATCTTCAATTGCTTAACCCTGGAGAGGGAGGGGTGGGCATTTACCTCCTGCCTCAAATCCTCCCTGAGAGATACAAAACCCCAAAAAAACCTTTATTGGGGAGATGAGGGTGAAGATCTTCCCTAACTTCAGGCTGGCAAGGGGCTTGTACACCCTACCTAGTTGGGGTCATAGAACTCTTGCTCTGTCATTAAAGGGCCCCCAAGGGGACTTTGTTGTTTCAGCAGGATCTGCTGTGCGGAGTGGCTAGAGTCCCTGCATCACCATTGTTCTGTGATGCCCCAGAGAAAACCAAATAGAGAAGCAGGAGCTAAAGATCAGCAAAAGACTATTATAATAAGAGCCTCAAGCAGGGGTGGGAATCTGGTTGTACAAGACCAGCATATTTTCGTTAATCTCCAGCTTAAAATTTAGTATCTATTTCTAAAACAGAAGGTCTAAACCTGTGACTGAAAGGTCTTAGTCGCAGATTTGCAACTGCATGGAAGCTCTAGGTGAAATAAAAATCACTGTGACTGAGAAGAGGAGATTATGAGAAAATGGAAACCTCCCGTCACTGGCCCACGATGGACTTCGTAGTTGTTCAGTCGCTGAGTTGTGAATTCTGCGATTCCGTGGATTGCAGCTTACCAGGCTCCTCTGTCTTCCACTGTCTCCCAGAGCTTGCTCAACTTCATATCCACTGAGTGGGTGATGCTATCTAACCATCTCATCCTCTGCCACCCCCTTCTCCTTTAGCCTTCAATCCCTCCCAGCATCAGGATCTTTTCTAATGAATCGGCTCTTCACATCAGGTGGCCAAAGTACTGGAGCTTCAGCTTCAGCATCAGTCCTTCCAATGAATATTCAGGACTGATTTCCTTTAGGATTCATTGGTTGGATCTCCTTGCAGTCCAAGAGACTCTCAAGAGTCTTCTCTAACACCACAATTTGAAAGCCTCAATTCTTTGGTGCTCAGGCCTCTTTATGGTTCAACTCTCACATTGTACATGACTACTGGAAAAACCATAATTTTGGCTATATGGATTTTTGTCTGCAAAGTGATGTCTTTGCTTTTTAATACATTGTCTAGGTTTGTCATAACTTTCCTTCTAAGGAGCAAGCATCTTTTAATTTCATGACTGCAGTCACCATCCACAATGGATCTTTAGGTTCCTGGATATATGAACCCAGCAGGTGGCCCCCTGGAATTTGACTGCTATCGGGGTGCTCAACCAGACTGGTTAAGGACCCTTCCATTTCAGGAATAGCTAGTCACCAGGAAACTCATTCTTCCAGGTCTTTAAAGGTTTTACAACAGGGTAACTGGGACTGTCATCTGGAGAGGGCTCTACTGTTGCCATATTCTTACATACCCTTCTGGACCTGGCCAGATTTATATTACATTTAAGATGAGCCTGTGTTTCTGGGTTAGTTAGCATGTGCAGAGTAAGGAATGGCCTTCTGTATGTCATTTCAAAAGGGCTTAACTTAGTGGTTGTTTTAGGATCTGCCCTGACCCTTACAAGGTCTGTTGGCAGCAGGCGATACCATGGCTCTGACGTTTCCTGACAGTTTGACTAAAGTTTTTCTTTAGAGTATGATTAGCCTGGTTCCACTTTTCCTGAGGACTGAGATCTCCAGGATGAATGGAGGTGCTATTTGATTCCCAAAGCCTACGAAAGCTGTTGTGTGACCTTTGCTACAAACCAAGGTCTTGGGACAATCCAAATCTAGGAATAATTTCCTTTAGGAGTGCCTTAGCTACACTACTTCAGTTGCCTTCTCTGTTCTACTAGGGAAAGCCTCTATCCATCCAGTAAAGCTATCTATGAAGATCAACAAGTATCTGAAGCCCTGGAAAGAGGGAATCTGAGTGAAGCCTATTTGCCAGTCCTCTCCTGGGTGAGTCCCACATTGCTGGCCTGGACTAGCAAGAGGTGGAAGCTTGGCATTGTCTCCTGGATTATGGGCGACGTGAAGGCCACAGGCTCCAGTGACTCTTGTCTCCAGGAGCCCTTCCCCTGTAAAAAGCAGGAAAGCAATCATAGCCATTGCACCTCTCCCCAGATGGAGAGAATCATGAAGCCCTTTAGTAGTTTTCCATTGGTCAGAGAGATACGATTTCTGATCTATGTGCCATCAGCCAACTGTTCCCTTTGTTCCCCCTGTCTCACACCCTGTTCTCCTTGGAAGTCGAGTATCTGGGTATAACGGTAGAAGGGGTGAGGGATGGGATTAGAGCCATTTCGTTTATGGGCATCAGGGTCTCTGTCTTTGCTTCCCTGTCTGCCCTATTGTTTCCTCGGAAAACTTGAGGAGTTCCTTTCTGGTGCCCATGGCTGTGGATGACTGCTACCTGTTTTGGTTTTTGGACAGTTTCTGTGAGGTGTAACATCTCAGCCCCATATTTTACAGGGGAGTTTTTTTTTTTTGCATTTAGAAGTCATCTCTCTTTCCAGATAGCTGGGTGGGCAGGTAAAACAAGTCTGTGTGTATGTATACAATCTTTCCTTCACCTAGGATTAAAGACTCAGGTTAGCGGTATTAGTTCAGCCTTTCGGACTGAGGTGTTAGGTGGCCAAGGTTTTGCTACTATGATGCTATGAGGGCTCACCGAAGTACTTCCTGCAGAACTCAAAGACACATATTAGATTGTTAGTATGTATCCCTAGGACTGTTTTATGGCTGAACTATTGTTTGACTGCTTTTCCTTTGTTTGCATTCCCTCAGTCCCTGCCTAAAACCTTCTTAAATCTGCTCTTTGGACTTCAGGCCTAGGAGACTAAAGCCTTTTTCTAAAAATAAGAAATGGGGGTCATGGAGGGGCTTTTGTACCCAGGACAGCCCCCCAGTGTTTTGCTTGTTTCATGCCTCAGCCTCCTCATCTGTAAAATAAGAATAATGGTAAGATTACCTGCCTCACAGGGTCCTTATGGGAGTTACTGAGTAAAGATGATAGCTGGCATATAGGCATCAGCAACTGTTATATGCTGTTCTTAGATAAATTGTGCTCATTTTGTAGCCTCAGATGTAGATGAGTTACAAATGTAGTTTAGATGTCCCTAAAAGCTATTTTAAAATATAATTTTATTTGTCTTTGGTCATGCTGGGTCTTTGTTGCTGTGCACAGGTTTTCTCTAGTTGCAGTGTGCAGGCTTCTTGCGGTGGCTTCTCTCGTTGCGGAGCACGGCCTCTAGGACGTGAGGGCTTCAGTAGCTGTGGCTTCCTGGCTTCAGAGCTCGGGCTCAATAGTTGTGGCACACGGGCTGAGTTGCTCCACGGCATGTGGGATCTTCCATGACCAGGGATCGAACCTATGTCTCCCGCACTGGTAGGTGGATACTTTACCACTGAGTCACCAGCGAGGCCCCCTCTAAAAGCTATTTCTTTTCAAATAAAGCACATATGACAGTAACTGAGGGTTAGGTGTCTTGTGTGAATGGGAGTTTCTCACCATCATGTATGCCCCACCTGCACTGGGGCTTTAGCCACTCTCCAGATTGAATGGCCTCAGCTAGCCCCATGTGGACGGTTCACCCAGGCCCTCTTGACCAAGGATGGCCCTCAGGGTCCCTCTGAGGGGCAAGCCTAGGAGAGAGTTACTGAACTTGGGTCCGCTCTCTTGCCTTCGGTAAAGTGAATCTACCCTACTAACACCGCGTTGTGGTCAAGGAAAGTGCAGCGTCAATCACAGGGCGCCAAGCACGGAGTCCCCGGGCAACTAGTGTTCAGAGTACCTTCCCCGATGGGTTACAGGAAAGCATTTTAAAAGATCAGCTGAGGGAGGGACGTCCCAAGGTATGTGATCAGCTGGTGCACAATTCTGATTGGTTGATGGTAACGAAGGTAAAGGGCTGGGTCACAGGGGTTAACATTATCAATCCCTAGGTGCTACCAGTAGGTCTGAGGGCTGCTGTGCTCATGGTCTTCACGTGGTTAAGTTCTTCTATTTAGTGGGGGTCTTAGCATCTGTAAAACAGCTCAGGAAGTGGCACCAGATACTGTTACCTAGGTATTTCAGAGAGGAGCTGAGGCGGAGGATGTGGGGAAGGGCCTGTCCTGGGAAGGCCCCCGTAGGGTCCTGCTTGGTTACAAGAGAAGAGAGGCAGCAACCGTGGGCTTCCTGGCCTTCGAGTGAGGAGGTGGGTCTGAAGGCTCTGGCTGTGTAAGCTCAGACCTAAGCTAGGGATCCCGTATATGTAAAGGGCACAGTGGCCACAGGCTTACCGAGTTCACAGTAAGGATGAAGACAGAAACCATATGAGCCAGCTGAGACAGAAACTGGAAGTTCAGCATGGTGTACTCTCAGCTCTTAATACAGCTGGCTTCCCTGGTTGTCCTGGGCTCCCAGGAGAGGTGGGGCTGCGAGCTGGGGCTCTGAAGCCCTGGAGACCAGAACCCTGGGGGTAAAGGGGAGGCGGGGAGGACGCTCTGGCTCCTGAAGACCATTGACACCCAAAGGCTGGGAGGCTTTTGGCCTTGCCCAGGGCAAGCATCCTGCAGAATGTGGAAGGAGCCTGGGGGGTAGGATGTCTGCCCCACAGAGAGGACCCCTCAGGGGAGGCCAGGGGTGAGAGGCTGGAAATTGTTGCTACAAGTTAGCAGCTTGCGGCTCCAGGAGAGCTGGGCCCAGGGGCCCTGAGTGCTGGGAGCGGCTGTGGTCTGCAGTGCCTCGGGAATGCAGCCCCACAGCCCCCTCCCTGCTCACTCTGTTCTGGCCCAGTCTGCAGGGGACAGGAGGTGCCCAGCCCACAGGTGGGCCGCCCCCTCGGGGTGGTCAGGCATGGCCTGGAGAACACAGAATGTGTCTGGCAGGAGCCCCGGGGAAACTTGCCTTGGGCCTGACACCCTGGGGCCTGGGCACTGGCCCCGTGGTTCCCAAGCTCCTCCTCAAGGCCCAGCTCCCCCCTGAGTTTGAGACACAAGTCAGGCCCAGGTGCAGGAAAACCCTCTCTTGAGGACAAAGAGAACCAAAGCAACTTGGACGGAGAGCTGTGAGGGAAACAACGGGGCTGGCACGTGATGAAAGGCGCCCTGTAAATGCAGCACATTTCAGTGATTGTCCTCGTCAGAAAAACAGACGCGAGCAAAATGTTTTGAAAGCCACCTGATTTAAGTCTTTGAACCACACTCACACGTGACAGCAAAATGCAAATGGCACTGGTTCTTGGAATCTGACTGCTTTCCTTTACTTGTGAGACTGTTATTATGAAAAGCTGCCAGAGCCTGCCCACTTCCCTTAGAGAAAAAACAACTTTTGTGACTCACCTGATCATTACATTGGATTACCCTCAGGTGTGGGACCTGGGAGAAATAAAACAGGAAGCTCAGAGCTCCCCCAGAGGGACTGAGGATTGAGAGATGGGGTGGGGGTGGGGAGTTAATGTAATAAATAGTAAATAGGAGAAGGAAATGGCAATCCACTCCAGAGTTCTTGCCTGGAGAATTCCAGGGACGGGGGAGCCTGGTGAGCTGCCGTCTAAGGAGTCGCACAGAGTCAAGACACGACTGAAGCGACTTAGCAGCAGCAGCAGCAGAGAGCTATTAGCTATCCGTGCATGTGTGCATGCTAAGTCACTTCAGTCGTGTCTGGCTCTATGACCCCATGGACTGTAGCCCACCAGGCTCCTCTGTCCATGGGAATCTCCAGACAAGAAGACTGGAGAGGGTTGCCATTTCTTCCTCCAGGAGATCTTCCCAACCCAAGGATTAAATCCACATCTCTTGCATCTCCTGCACTGGCAGATGTGTTCTTTACCACTAGTGCCACTTCAGTTCAGTCGCTCAGTCATGTTCGACTCTGCCACCCCATGGACTGCAGCACGCCAGGCTTTCCTCTCCATCACCAACTCCTGAAACTTGCTCGAACTCCTGTCCTTTGAGTTGGTAATGCCTTCCAACCATCTCAACCTCTGTTGGCCCCTTCTCCTCCTGCCTTCAGTCTTTTCCAGCATCAGGGTCTTTTCCAATGAGTCTGTTCTTCATATCCAAAGTATTGGAATTTCAGCTTCAGCATCAGTCCTTCCCATAAACATTCAGGACTGATTTCCTTTAGGATTGACAGTCCAAGGGACTCTCAAGAGTTTTCTCCAACACCACAGTTCAAAAGCATCAATTCTTTAGCGCTCAGCTTTCTTTATAGTCTATCTCTCACATCCATACATGACTACTGGAAAAACCATCACTTTGACTAGATGGACCTTTGTCAGTAATGTCTCTGCTTTTTAATATGCTATCTAGGTTGGTCATAGCTTTTCTTCCAAGAAGCAAGAGTCTTTTAATTTCATGGCTAAAGTTGAAGAACCTAAGCTACTCCATTTTGTTAACAGAAAAACTCCATTTTGTAAGTTTCCGGGAAAAGAGCCTTTGGAAATCCCCTGACCTCACCCCACCACCCATGAGCCAATCGGACCCCAGACCAGAATCTCCTGACTTAACATTCAGGAACTTGCGGTCTACCTAGGTAATAGGGACCAATCAGAAATCAACACACAACCCTTCGAAAGAAAGTGACCAATCAGACGTCCCCCTACCTAGAAATTCTTTTTTTCATGAACACTCCCTATATAAGCAATGTAATCCAAAACCCGGGGCTCCTTCCTATAGCCGCTGCGTCAGTAACGGTGGAACACCAGCTCGAGCTTGGTAATAAAAACTCTCTTGCTTTTGCGTCGGATATCAGCTCCCTGGTGGTCATTGGGAGATTCTGTGACTTGGGCATAACAAAGTCACTGCAGTGATGTTGGAGCCCAGGAAAATAAAATCTGTCAGTGTTTCCACTGTTTCCCCATCTATTTGCCATGAAGTGATGGGGCTGGATGCCATTATCTTAGTTTTCTGAATGTTGAGCTTTAAGCCAGCTTTTTCACTCTCCTCTTTCACTTTCATCAAAAGGCTCTTTAGTTCCTCTTCACTTTCTGCCATAAGGGTGGTATCATCTGCATATCTGAGTTTATTGACCTTTCTCCCAGCAATCTTGATTCCAGGTTGCACTTCATCTAGCCCAGCATTTTGCATGATGTATTCTGCATAGACATTAAATAAGCAGGGTGACAATATACAGCCTTGACGTACTCCTTTTCCTATTTGGAACCAGTCTGTTGTTCCATGTCCAGTTCTAACTGTTGCTTCCTGACATGCATACAGATTTCTCAGGAGGCAGGTCAGGTGGTCTGGTATTCCCATCTCTTTCAGAATTTTCCACAGTTTATTGTGATCCACAAAGTCAAAGACTTTGGCATAATCTATAAAGCAGAAGTAGATGTTTTCCTGGAATTCTCTTGCTTTTTCTATGATCCAGCAGATGTTGGCAATTTGATCTCTGGTTCCTCTGCCTTTTCTAAAGCCAGCTTGAACATCCGGAAGTTCATGGTTCACGTACTGTTGAAGCATGGCTTGGAGAATTTTGAGCATTACTTTGCCAGCATGTGAAATGAGTGCAATTGTGCAGTAGTTTGAACATTCTTTGGCTTTGCCCTTCTTGGAAAGCCCTTATTCAATACCCTGTGATAAACCATAATGAAAAATATGAAAAAACAGTGGCCAGTGACAAGGCCCCCGGCCCGTTGACTTTGCAGAAATGAATTCCACAAAGAAAAGGGAAAGAGTGAAATGAGTGTTAATGAGGAGGAAAAAGAACATGTGTGGATAGACACGCTCAGCAGACTCAGAATCGAGCGCTTGTGGTCTGAATCACTTACACAGGGCACTTCCTCCAGGTTTCCTCTGTCCGATCATCTTGGTTTGCCTGGTTCGGAGCCTGTATTCAGTGTACCTCAGGATCCTCCCATGCGTGCACACTTCTCTTAGTCAAGATGGATTCACGTGAAGAGGCCTATCGGTAGGTTGACCTCACTCCCTTCTGGCCTCTAAGGAGCCTTCCATGCATGTATAGTCAGGAAGCTCTCCTTGAGAATGAGAAATATGTGGTCCCTATCTGGACAGGACTCAGCTCCTCTTCATCTTGAGATATCTGTCCACAGAGGGCAAACTCCAGCTGTTCAGCCTGGGTCCATCTATCTCCTGCCTCGCTGAGAAGGGGTTTGTTGGCATGAAAAGAAGGATGGGGCAGGGCTCTAAGCTGGCTTTGGTGAGAAGATGTGTGCTCTAACTTGACTGATAAGTGGAAATGTTACCGAATTGGTCGACTGGAACTGCACCAGGGTCCTAGCCCAAGTTAAGATCTCTTGTCTCAGGCCAGGGAGGTTCTTTTTCTGACTGGACTTGAGTAGCCAATAATAAAACCAGCTTTGGGACTGGAGCACCACAAATTTTATTCAATGGTCAAAGAATCAAGAAGCAGGAAACTGGTTCATAAATCAATTTCAACCCAATTCAGACAGAGACACCGAATATATAGGAGGGGGCTTCCCAGGTGGCTCAGTGGTAAAGAATCTGTCTGCCAAGCAGGAGATGCAGGTTTGATCCCTGGGTTGAGAAGATCCCCTGGAGAAGGAAATGGCAACCCAATCCAGTATTCTTGCCTGGGAAATCCCAAGGACAGAGGAGCCTGGCGGGCTACAGTCCAAATCAGAAAAAAGTCAACATGACTTAGCAGTAGTTTGAACAAAGTAAACAAAGTAAAAGAGAGGGAAATGGAAAGAATGTGAGGAATATTCATGACTTATCTGAGAACAGGGGTGTGGTTGGATTCCAAACTGGTGCAGTTCTCCTTGTAGGAATCTTACTGGTTGTTGTCATGGCAACTGTTAAACACTCAGAGTGCTGGTGGGTGTGTCATTTAGCATGTTAATGAGTTACCGTTACAGGGCATGTATAATAAGGCTCAAGGTCTCCTGGAAGTCAAATCTTTCACTGTTTTGGGCCTTGTTCATTTGCTCAGTCATGTCTGACTCTGAGACCTCATGGACTGCAGCATGCCAGGCTTCCCTGTCCTTCACTGTCTCCCAGAGTTTGCTCAAACTCAGGTCCATCCAACCATCTCATCTTCTGTCGCCCTCTTCTCTTCCTGCCCTCAATCTTTAACAGCATCAGGGTCTTTTCCAGTGAGTCAGCTTTTCACATCAGGTGGCCAAAGTATTGGAGCTTCAGCATAGTCCTTCCAGTGAATATTCAGGACTGATTTCCTTTAGGATTGACTGGTTTGATCTCCTTGCAGTCCAAGAGACTCTCAAGAGTCTTCTCCAATACCACAGTTCGAAACCATCAATTCTTTGGCACCAGCCTTCTTTATGGTCCAATTCTCACATTGTACATGACTACTGGAGAAACCACAGCTTTGACTATACGGACCTTTGTCAGCAGGGTGATGTCTCTTTTTTAATACACTGCTGGGTTTGTCATAGCTAAAGGAGCAAGTGTCTTTTAATTTCATGGCTGCAGTCACCATCCACAGTGGATGGATTTATGACCCCAAGAAACTTGTCTGTCATTGTTCCCATTTTTTCCCCTATTTTGAATGTTGAGTTTTAAGCCAGTTTTTTCACTCTCCTCTTTCACTTTCATCAAAAGGCTCTTTAGTTCCTCTTCACTTTCTGCCATCGAAAGTGGTTGGTTCTAACTGGTTCTCAGTTCTCTGTGCAGTTTCTTTCTGAAACCTCAAAAAGAATAATGGTTTCCTTTTGAGGGCAGGGCAGAGCAATGATTCTGAGGCAATAGCCTTGGTGAGACGGGGGGAAAGGGGCAGGACACAAACATTAGATAAAGAAGAGGTACAGGAACCTCCCGGTGGTCCAGTGACTAAGACTCAACACTCCCAATGCAGGGTACACAGGTTTGATCCCTGGTCAGGGAACTAGATCCCAGATGCTATAACTAAAAGATCCTACATGCCACAGCTAAGACCCAGTACAGGCAAACAAATATTGAAAAAAATTGCTGAGAGGTACCATTGCTGGCAAGTGATAAAGACTGGCTGGAATTGAGGTAGCTTTGACAATAGTCTGGTCATTGACCATTATACCTTCACTGTAATACTAACAATCACTCTCCCTTCCACCATGACAGACCCAAGGAGGACCATAAAAAGCCAAAAAATGGGCAGTGGCTCAACTCCTGGGAAATTTCCACCTTATCCCAAAGTAGCAAGAATATTCACCCCAATCGTTAGCCTAGTTCAGTTCAGTTCAGTTGCTCAGTCGTGTCCGACTCTTTGCGACCCCATGAATCGCAGCACGCCAGGCCTCCCTGTCCATCACCAACTCCCGGAGTTCACTCAGACTCACGTCCATCGAGTCAGTGATGCCATCCAGCCATCTCATCCTCGGTCGTCCCCTTCTTCTCTGGCCCCCAATCCCTCCCAGCATCAGAGTCTTTTCCAATGAGTCAACTCTTCGCATGAGGTGGTCAAAGTACTGGAGTTTCAGCTTCAGCATCATTCCTTCCAAAGAAATCCCAGGGCTGATCTCTTTCAGAATGGACTGGTTGGATCTCCTTGCATTCCAAGGGACTCTCAAGAGTCTTCTCCAACACCACAGTTCAAAAGCATCAATTCTTCAGTACTCAGCCTTCTTTACAGTCCAACTCTCACATCCATACATGACCACAGGAAAAACCATAGCCTTGACTAGACAGACCTTAGTCGGCAAAGTAATGTCTCTGCTTTTCAATATGTCAAGGGACTCTCAAGAGTCTTCTCCAACACCACAGTTCAAAAGCATCAATTCTTTGGCACTCAGCCTTCTTCACAGTCCAACTCTCACATTCATACATGACTACTGGAAAAACCATAGCCTTGACTAGACGGGCCTTAGTTGGCAAAGTAATGTCTCTGCTTTTGAATATGCTATCTAAGTTGGTCATAACTTTTTTTCCAAGGAGTAAGCGTCTTTTAATTTCATGGCTGCAGTCACCATCTGCAGTGATTTTGGAGCCCCCCAAAATAAAGTCTGACACTGTTTCCACTGTTTCTCCATCTATTTCCCATGGAGTGATGGGACCGGATGCCATGATCTTTGTTTTCTGAATGTTGGAGGGCCTGTTAATTAGCATAATATGTATTAGAGATTATTTTTTATTGGTAAAATAAATAGTATTCAAGAGATGTGCTTTGTTATGTGGCAACCTGGACGGGAGGGGAATTTGGGAAAAATGGATACATGTATATAAATGGTTATGTCCCTTTTTTGTCCATCTGAAACTATCACAACGTTGTTAATTGGCTATACCCCAAAACAAAATAAAAAGATTAAAAAAATAAAAATAAAGAGATGTGCATTGTCTAGGAATGTTATACTGACCCTTTCACAGTTGCATGAACAAGAACAGGGTATGAAAACCTGGTAAACCTGTTAATCTCTCCCCTTTGGAATGGCATTCTGTACTTAGAATTTCAATTCACCCTGTGTACAGCCTCTTAAGAAGGATTTTGTGACCTGAAATCAGCTAGATAATTTGTTCAGTTATGTTGCATCTGCCTTAAGCTAATCTTTCATCCAAGTTACTTGCTCAAGTGCTTAAGAGGACAGAAAGCTAGGGTTTTAGAAAGCTTGTACTGCAAGTGACGTGAGCACTTTTATTCTTTCTTACTAATAAAAAAAAGATGTGTGGCAGAATTTGACCTAGCAGCTAGTGGTGTTATAAAATCCATTTGATAGGTTGTGGAGGAAGAGGCTGACTGACCTCAACTACCTGCAACCATTGGAAGCTTCCAATAAAACCTACTAATCAGGAATAATTAAACTGGCTTAAGTCAATTTGNCTTTCTTACTAATAAAAAAAAGATGTGTGGCAGAATTTGACCTAGCAGCTAATGGTGTTATAAAATCCATTTGATAGGTTGTGGAGGAAGAGGCTGACTGACCTCAACTACCTGCAACCATTGGAAGCTTCCAATAAAACCTACTAATCAGAAATAATTAAACTGGCTTAAGTCAATTTGGAATATACTAGGTAAAGCAGCCTGCTTTATAAGGGGTTTGGTAAATGAGTATGTGCTCTCTCCATTGATGTAGCACTGAGTATCATCCTTAAAGAAGTTCAAACAAAATCATATAGTCTGCTTTTTTATGTTAAACATGGAGAAATTTAGGCCCAGAACAATTAAGTAGTGTCCTCAAGGTTAGTGTACACATTAATGGTCATGGGTCTAATGACCGAGAATGCTCACTTGTCATGAGTTCAGTTCAGTCACTCAGTCGTGTCCAGCTCTTTGTGACCCCATGAATCGCAGCACACCAGGCCTCCCTGTCCATCACCGTCTCTTGGAGTTCACTCAGACTTACGTCCATTGAGTCCGTGATGCCATCCAGCCTTCTCATCCTCGGTCGTCCCCTTCTCCTCCTGCCCCCAATCCCTCCCAGCAGCAGAGTCTTTTCCAATGAGTCAACTCTTTGCATGAGGTGGCCAAAGTACTGGAGTTTCAGCTTTAGTATCATTCCTTCCAAAGAAATCCCAGGGTTGATCTTCAGAATGGACTGGTTGGATCTCCTTGCAGTCCAAGGGACTCTCAAGGGTCTTCTCCAACACCACAGTTCAAAAGCATCAATTCTTCGGCACTCAGCTTTCTTCACAGTCCAACTCTCACATCCATACATGACCATAGGAAAAACCATAGCCTTGACTAAACGGACCTTAGTCGGCAAAGTAATGTCTCTGCTTTTGAAAATACTATCTAGGTTAGTCATAACTTTTCTTCCAAGGAGTAAGCATCTTTTAATTTCATGGCTGCAGTCACCATCTGCAGGGATTTT